>PYHW01010003.1:2263489-2292974 GCA_013186435.1 Turdus rufiventris | reverse complement strand
AATTTGGAGGGAGGGGGTTTACATTCTCCATTTCAAAGAGAAGCTCCTGCCTTTCTTAGCAGACACCTGTCCTCCAAACTAGGACACCTGGCAACTTTCCATGGGGTTTATTTTGTACAGACCAGAGGATCTTTGCTCCTGAGAAGCAGTAGGAGGCTGTGAGTTCAGGAGGACCTGGCTCCTTGCTCCTCCAGGGAGGTTGGGACTCCCTTGCAAAGTCTGTGTTGTCCTGCTCATCCTCAGTACCCTGGGACAAAGCTGAAACACCTTCCTGGGTGGACAAGAAGGGCCCTATAGTATGGGAAGGCTTTTTCATGTCATTGCACAGAGTTTATGCACCCACAGACACAAGCAACATGAGCTGTGTGCTGGACCAGAATCAAGTTTTTATCTTCTAACTGCCCTTTGCACTCTGTGTTTTCTAAATACTCAAAATCCCAGCATTGCCAAGTGCTGATTTTAATCCAAATCTTTCTGTGCTAAATCTTCTGAGGTCAGAGCTTGATCCTGTTTTCTGAGGCTTGGTTTAGATTTCCCATGCACGTGTTCTTTTTTATTTTATATACAGTTTTCATTCTTTTCATGCCTAAACTTCCTCAAAAATCTTTAATTATCCTATAAATTCCAAAGTGCAGCTTCTCATCAAATTTTCCTTGTATACTTCTTCCTTTAACTGATATCCATAAACACAAATCTCCTCTAAACAATTTTAAAATTGCATATGTATCCTCTTGCTAGATGTACAATAGTTTAAAATTCATAGAATCTGGATCTGACAATAAGCAGGGCTTTTCATATTCATTCTATTTTTAGTCTCCTGAAATTTTTAGGGCTGTCTTTGCTTGTTGTTTTCCATTTTATAGGTGTCTTCTTTTGAAGAGCCTGGTTATTTTGATAACCAACTTGCAAAAGTGCTTTGTTTATATTAGCACTTCTGTGTTGGGCTGCTAGGATCACACAGAAGGCTCTTTGTTTTCTGAAAAATGAGGCTGCAGTATTCATATTATGTTTACACATCTCCCATTGAAGCCAATCTTCTAGTTTCAATATAATAAAAATGAGTTTAGATACATCAGAATTTTAACTACTGTCCAATACAGGCACCGTGCAATAGTTTTCAAATTGAAATATTATTAAATCTTCTCTCACATTTCTCATGGTAAATATTTTGGTTTCATGAAGCATGTAGTTAATGTTATTGTGGCTTGTATTTTATAAATAGCAGATTTTAGTGGAGATCAGTACCAAACAGGGTATTTTAAAGTGCTGCCACTTTACAGATGTGATCAAGCAGCCAGACAGCATCAAGGCCTCTTGTTTTGTCCCATTCCTCAGCTCAAGGATGTATCATTTCTTGTTGCTGATGACTGCAATGAATGGAATTGCCAGGACCGAGGGCAACTTTGACTGTTTTACCTGGAGACCTCCCCTGGTCCTGGCTCTATCTTCATGAACTAGATCCTTGAACCAGAATACCACCTAGAACCAAGAATATCAACCATCTAGGTTGCAATGTAAAAACAGAAGCTTGTCATGTTCAAATACCTGACCCTACTGTCTGCAGGCTTGGGAGAAGGATTGCAGTGATCCTGTCTGCTGACAATCACCATTTCATGGCAGATGGCAAAAAAAAAAGAAATCAAGGTGAGCATTTCCTCCATTGGGATTGAAGTCTTGGTCCTGAGCCACTGTGTGCATTTTTCTGATGCACTCCTTTCTGCATGCAGTGGCCAGTGCTTTCCCTCATGCCGGTCTAGGGAATGGTTGATACCTGATGGGGATGTGTCAGGTATTTGTAAATCTTTGTGTGCAGGCATGTGGCAGCAGGGTACTCTGCAGGGCTATTTCCATCCACTTTCCTAGTTTAGACACTGTTTCATTTCAAATCTTAGAATTGTAGAACCCACAAGGATAATCAAAGTCCAACTGCTGGCCTTGCAAAAAACAGCCCCAAGAATCCCACCATGTACCTGAGAGTATTGTCTTATGTTCCATCAAAACTCCAAATGATGCCCTGGGATCAGACCATGCTCTGATTTAGGGCTGTACTTTTTTTGAAGTCTTGCCTGCTTCCCTAATATCCTTTGGGTCTGTCTTGGTTTGCATTATTTACTTCACATTATTGGCATTTTCTCCTTTTGTTGTGTGAGCCCGAACCCCTTCAGTCCTTACTGCCATTCCCTGTATGAATCTGCAACGTAAGCACAATGATTGGAAAACTGCTGTGGCATTTTCCTGAGAGCAGTGACTCTCCTTCCTGCTCTTGTACTTGTTCAGCTGAGGGGTGATTCATCCACCATGTTTCCACCACTTTGGAGATAGGTCACAAAATAAGTTTAATTGTTTGGATGTTTTTGGTCTTGCAGACTGTGGTGGGAGGGGCTGGTTTGTCTGCAGCTTCTGCCACGTTTTTGCTTGGCGTGTTGCTGATCACTGATGTATTTTGCAATCTTGTTCTGGTGACTGTCAAAATCAGTGGAGCGATTTCTGCTGGTGTCAGGGACGGCTTTATGAAAGCTTCTGTTATGGTTTTATTGCGATTCCAAAACAATTGGGTGTGGAAAAAACTGGTTTACTTTTCAGTATGATTTTAAAAGAAAGGAACCTTAATGTGTGAAGGCAGGCAGGAATTGGTCTAAGTCACAGTGCTTTCTGGAACTGGTACCTGTTGAGAAATACCTGGAAAAAGGTACAAGAAATTTCTCAATCTGGAAATTTCTCATCTTTTGACAATTAAATATGACTTTTAATCTATGTCAATCAAGTGAAGCAATTAAAGCCGTTCTGTCAGTCAATCTTCTGAATTCACCATCATAAATGCCTTAGCACTGAGGTAAGATTTTAATAAACCAAGTATATTAGCATACTTTCATACTTGAAGAATGTGTGTAGACAACACCAGAAAGAACTGGCCTTTTCAATATTGGTTAGTGATTTCAAATACCTTGAGTTCATTAGAAAGTCAGCATTTCACCTGGGATTGACTGACCAATGAAAATAGCAAAGTAAACACACTAGGATTAATTAGCAAATATATGTGGTATTTTATATTTCTGAAAAAAAATCCTGACATTTCCATTCGAGGCTCTGGGATTGTACGTTATACAACCACAAGACTTGCTTAATGAAGGAAGGTATCCTGACACGAGATGCTTTGATGTGCCTGCATCTTTTAAACTAAAATAGCCACATCCCCATGAACACTGGCTTTTGCTACATTATAAAATAGCATTCCCTTGAGAAGCAGATACAGCTTTCCCCCTGAACCAGGGGTTGCACAGCATGGAATAGCACAGCTCCTGGAGATCACTGTGCATAAAACGCTCTTCTAGATTCAGCACCTCTGCAAACTGTGTTGCAGAGCTGGGCTGGCCAGCAGTGCCTGTATTTACTCAGGCTGACCAAAAGGTCAGAGATAAATTGACCTTTAAACCCGTGCAGGCTTCATATGAGCTCTGTGTTGGTGGAGGGCCATGCCTTAAACCACAACAGACTCCTGCCTAAATCTTGATTTTGTGCTCTGCCCAAAAGCTTGACTTTTCTCTCCCAAGTTATTGCCTGGAATTTTCCATAGCTGCTTTCCCTTTGTGCAATTCTTTGTAAACCACGACCGTGCCTTCTAAACTGGATTGTGAAATTTTGTTGTCTAGTTGTCATCTAGTGGTGCTATGGCAGTGCTGCTGAGCCTAAATCCACGGTGGTTTGCTGTTCCTGGGGAAGGGGTGGCAGATGTACAAGACTTTGGCAGTGAACAGCACACAGGGTGATGTAGGCAAAGCTGACATGAGAGACTTTATGGTGGCAGGAACACAAATACTGGCACCTCTACAGGTACTGTAGAGCAGTGCAGGTAGTGACAATTAATTGATCCAGATGTGGAATATTGCCATGACAGTGTTGATTGATTTCTTCATTAGGAATAGCTGTAATTTGCCTTCCCTCCCCTCTGAAAAGTGTTGATGAAAACAGCCTATGCTGGTGTCCTGGGCTCCAGATGAGAGTTGATCAACAACTGTAGAAACAGGCATGGCAGCTGTGAATGGGACATGCTTTAATAATGCCAAGCACAGGGAGATGGGAATTTAAGGTCCCTTCCAATCCAAACCATTCTATGATTCCAGAGACCCAGGGCACTGTTCCTCTGTGGATAACCTTGCAGGCAAGCAGTAAATCTTGTGTGGCCAGGACACTCACTGTTGGATGTGAGGACCTTCTTAAACTTGGAGACATTGGAACTGTTTCTGAGGTTTATATTTTAAGATGGCATTATGCACATGTGATAATTCTTCCCCAAATGACCAAGGCTAGATAGCCATAGAATCATTTAGGTTGAGAAAGACCTCTTATGATCAAGTCCAACTGTTTATATGCTGTAATGGACAGGAGCTGTATAATTTCCAAAAACCAATTTCTAACATTCATAGCCTGCCTTCATCATTCCACCAACTGTAAAGTGCATCCTGAATAAGAAGCTGATAATGGTCTTGCTTATTGGCCACCAAATAATCTCATTCTGAATTCTGAAGGCTCCAGCCCTGGCCTGGGGAAATATCCACTCCTGCTCCTGGCACAGGGAGCACTGACCACGAGTCAGGGGAGGTGATCCCCAGGAAAGGTGAGCTCTGGAGGAAAGTCACCATCACTCCTGTCTTCAAAAAGGGCAGCAAGGAGGACCCAGGAAACCACAAGCCCATCAGCTTCACCTTCATCCCCAGGAAGGTGGTAGAACAACTCATCCTGGGTGTCCTCTCTAAGCCTGAGGAGTCGCCACAGGACAAAGGTGATTGTGCAATATCAGGAGTCGGTGAAGCTGCCCAGAAGCCTCCTGAATTGGGATCTCAGAGCTGTAGTGCTTTAGCAGGGGCATGCACACAGCAAGGTTCACCCAGGGAAAGACTGGAATTCACCCAATATGTTCACTTATCCTTGGCTCTTTAGCAGAGACTCCAATTACCCCCACAGGGCTGCCCTGGGAGCGTGGCTCTGTGTGCCTGTTCTCTATGGAACCAGCATTCATCTCTTTTTGTTTTGCTTTGTAGTAAAACCACTACTTTCTCCCCTCAAAATATTTTCTCTTGGACTGTTTTGTAAGGTTTCAAAACACTTTTTCCCCTGCTTTTTGACCATCCCCTTTCCTATACAGCCTCACAGCTACAAAGCCTAAGCCTCTTGTGGTCTGGACACTGTGTTCATACCACTGGCATAGCTGTTTGGAACCATCACTCCTGGAAAGAAAAAGTGGGGGTAAAGGGAGTAAAAGGACAAGTAGAGAGGCATCTTCAACACTATGGGTTCAATCTATCTCAGATCTACAGCCACCTGCAGCAGGCACTGAGAGTTCATGCTCACAGCTGCAAGCTGGAGCTCGATTTTCTCTGGCCAAAGAACAGTCAGAAAGAATAAGGTACCTGAGCCTGCACTTTAATGTGCCAAATGGTGCCAGGCTTCTGCAGGCTGCCCTGCTGTGTGAAACAAATTCACAGTATATTTACTCTTTATAAATATTGTAGCTCTGCTGTGTTTTTAGCTCAGTTTTGATGGCAGCTCACAAGCAATTCTCCTTTTCTGCTTCCCAATCAGATTCCTTTTGATTTTTCTGAGCAGCCCCTCCGCCAAGTACAAAAGCTGTGACCTCCTCTGCTTAGTTTAGTGGCACAATTGTTTTAACATGCATCATGAGCTTACCCAAGAGAAAGATATTGTGACAAAATGGCCATGATGCACTGTTACACACCAGGGTATGAAAAGGAACCTGAGAGTTTAATTAACTGCACCATCTGCAGGCAGGATTTGCTATACCTAAACATTTATCTAAACTTCTTAAATGTGCCTAAGGATGTGTCTTAACAGCCACCTACTGTATTTCCATGTTTTCTGTGCAAGAATGTTTCTTTCATTATGGATACTGTGAGTTTATCCCTGCAGCTGCTTATGTTAATATTTCCAACAGATTTTTTCCTTAACCTTCTCTTCTCTAGAATGTACAGCCCAATTCCTTCAATTACTTCTGGCAGGTGATATTTTCATGCCCTCTGATTATTTGGATTTCTCTCCTCTTTCCCCAGTTAGTGAGCATCTTTCTTGAGCTCCAAAGTGATCCCACTATTCTGGTTGAAGCACCACCAACACTGAATAAAGTAGAAGGGTTGCTTCAGGTACCTCCCAATGCTGCCTAGTATTGCATTTCGCTTTCTCATAACAACAGAATGTTGACTTATGCTCTGCTGTGACCCACCAGAATCCCCATATCTCCTCCTGGAGAAGGTTTGTATTTGTACTGCTGATTACTCTTTCCTGTCTCACTGCGTCTTTCAGGTCTCCCTTCTGTTTGCTTTAGGCAGTGCCTTCCCTTTGTCAGGATTGCTTTGAATACTAATTTTATTTGCAGCCCCTCCTGCTTAATGCCACTTGCAAATACAATAGGCATCCTCTCTATTCCATCATCTCAGTTATCAGTGGAGATGTGAAGGGTCTGAACTGATGCAATCTCACACTTGCATAGTGTTTGGTAGTAGCTACTCTTGGTAGCTGCTCTAGGTGTTCCTCACCTCTCAGAAAATACACCTAGTCAATGTTTTGTTATTTTATTTGTGAGGATATCAGCAGAGAGACTACATTAACAGCATCTCTGTGATTCCTATTGATCTCCACAGCTTCTGTCCAGCTGTACATGGGTCTAGGTTCTTTGAGGTTAAATTATCCTCTTCTTTTCTGTACTGTTTATAGATCTGCAGCTGTGACTTTCTGTTATGAGAATGAAAATAAAATAATGAATTAGAGTAATGGATTTATTCCTCCTTTTCTTTTTTTTCTTTTTAATTTTTTTAAGAAAGAAATAGGTTGATTCTTCAGCTTGAAGATTAAAACCGGGGAGGATATGTCTACCTCTGCAATAGGTGTTTGATTTCCTGTTACAGACCACGAACATCCAGTCAGGACAATCAGTCTAGAAGGCTGCTGAGCTCACCCAGAGACATACACTGAATGTCTGCTCAGGTGGGTTGACTTTAGGCTCAGCTGTCTCACCTGGGTCTTCTCCACCTGCAGTAGGAAATCAAACACAGGTCTGATTCTGGTCCCCTTAATTCAAGAGGCAAATCCTGCCTGCTGAATTCTGTGTAACACACAGGATAACGTGCTGTCTTCAGGATGTTCTAGCCAAGTTTTGCTCAACATTTTTAGAGTGTAGAAGAAAACCAGAGAAAGGATAATATTTACAGTGCAATTTGGAGTAATGCTGCACCACTGGAATTCATAATTGCCGATCTCAGTAGCTGCTTACAGCGGTGGGTATTGACCTGTAATGTGAAAGGGGTAGTGAATCTTCCTAACTGAAATATGAGATCATCTTAAATTATTAATTTTGCTTGCAGGTGTAGCAATTAGGCATTATCCTGTAAAAAACCGAGGGGCTGGTGAAGAAAGTAAAGTAGTAACAGAATGAGAAGCAGCACTGTTAAAATTTGTTTTCCTTGTAACTGGATTTCCTTTCAAAACATCTTCTCTTACATACACAAGAAGGAGGTCAGGATACAGATTGTGAGAGATCACAAATTGTGAAGAACTTTTGGCGCCTATGTAGTTTCACCTGATGGAGTATTTTCTGGGAAACAAGTAGAGAAAAAGATGAGAAACGTATGAGAATCCAACTGAAACAAGCAGGCACTAAAAAGCAAGAAAGAGGAGTAGCATCTCCTGATCACTCTTTGATATCCATGCAAGATCCCCACTATCCCACAGCTGGCAGCAGGATGCCCTCAGTGTAAAGTTGGTTCTGTAAAAGTTTGCTGTCCCAACCATCTCTTTATCCCAGGAAACCCTTGAGTGTAAAAGGATGGTAGGCAAAGTCCGAGGTCATGTCATGGTCTGCTGTGAGTAGGTGTGATGTTGCTGGCAGCTTCATGTGTAAGAAAAGTGGAAAGCAATGATTTGACTTCTTCATGTTTTGCAGATTTAAGGACCATTCCTGTCCCCTGATGCAGTCTAGAGCTTTCCTCTGATGCCACCAAGGGCACTCTCATTCTTCATCCTCCTAAGCTCTGCCTGTGATGCCTGGTAGCACTTTTACAGTGTGAAACAAATGTGTCTTTACAAGTCTGGCTTTGTTAGACAAAATGTGACTAATTTAAGTCCCCAGTTGATTTGGGGTTTGCTGCTAGCATAAAGCTTTCTTCTACTTATTCCTGCTACTACTCTCCAGCATGCCAGATCCCACAGAAAGGATGGAGGAATTAGGAATTGCGCACTTTGCAGATTCCTTATGCTGAGCACAAATCCTGCCCTTCTGTCCCAATCACACAGTCTGCCCTCCCTGTCCCACAGCCCAGTGCAGCCATCTCCAGCCATCCAGTGGAATGTGCTGGGTGCATCCATTGTCCTGTGCTCCCATGCACACAACACCTCAAAGCAATTTTTTAGCTTGTGAAGAGCCCATTAACCTGAGCTGTGAGATTATTTCTGCTTTCTCTCCTTACAGGCTAGCTGTGTCCAGCAGGAAAAGCAGTGGTAAATGAGCTCCACCTAAAGGCTTATCCTCAGCTCTCTCACAGAATTGAAAGAGGGATACACAAACATCTCATCACGCTGTGCTCCACCTCCAGGGGAAACTGTAGGTTACTCAGCAAAATCTAGGAACCATCAGTAATGCCTTTTGCCTCCATTGCAGCCCAGTGTGCTGCTGACATAGCCTCATTTTCTATTTATCACCTTTTATTGTATTGTTTTCAAGGTCATTCATGGAGTTATTTTGTCTAACAGCCATGGCACTATTGAGGCTGAAATGCATAAAAACATATCCATGAATATGTAAAAGCAGGGTGGTGCATGTCTCTGTGTGTTTCTCTTGTATAACTCCTCGAAAGACTGTAATATAAATAATTTCAAAAAAAAACCTGTGCTTATCCAAGTCAAGGCTAGAAACTTCAGCTTTTCACATCCCAGAACAAACACCATCTCAAACTCCCTATGTGTGTACGTGCACATACACATCATATTCTTGTATCTATCATTACAGTTTAAGGGGAAAATACCACAACATTGTGTTCTGAAGTTCATGGTGCTTGCAGATGAAAAGCCAAAATTAACACATCGATTTTCCCCTTGAGGCTGTTTCCAAGCTGGAGAATACAGATGAAGAGTGTTGGATTACCTGCTCCTCATTGTTCATGGCCTTCCTCAAAGGAGGAATCAAATATAAACAAAGAAACAGCATGGGAGAAATCAGGGAGCACGGGAATGGGTTCTCCCAGTGTAGAGATTCTCTTGTGCATCAAAGGGAATGAAATATGTGAGGCAGTAGCAACTCTAGTCCCTGGAGTGGTAATATTTGAACATATGTAGCTCATATAAGATTAGGATCACTTTAAAATCTGCACAGTCTTGTTGCAGCAGGTCACACTTCCAGTTACTGGGAGTGTTTGGACAGTGTGGAGATGTGTCTGGCATCAGCCAGGCTTTGCTCTCACTGAAGTTGCTGATTGCTCTTCTTCTGTGTGAAAGAAAGTGGAGTTAAGTCAATATTGAGCACCCTTGAAAAATCCCACTCAGAATTCATTTAGCGTTTATTCAATTGAGTATTAATGGTGGGATTTCTTTGGCTAAAGGAAATCCTTTGCTGTCTTTGCATCTAGTCTACAATATGGTGTCTTAGTTCCCCCAAGCATCCTCTGCCGTGTTTCATCTTCTGAAATATTTTCCCCCACAGTCTGTAGAAGAGAACTACCTTTTAAAATATTGTTCCAGATTTGAGAAATGGTACAATTTCTAAAACAAAAACAATTTTGTTGAAACTCCAATAATCTCTTCGTCAATGCTCTAAAGGAGAACAAAACAAGAGTTGGGAAAATCTACATTTAAAAAATTAAAACCATAAAAAGCACAGATGGAAAGAGTAAACACAGATATGCAATTTCTCATGGGATCATCCTGATCCCTTTTCCACAAAACATTGTCTGGAATACTTATTTGGCTCCAATAAGTGATCCCTGAGGTGGCCACAGAGAGCTGTGTTTGAGCAGCCAGCTGAGGGACTCTGAGGATTTGGGCACCAAGTGATGTTTCCCTTCAGGAGAATGATGAGTGACTCAGGCCACCTGCTTGCTAAAGTTTGTCCATCTTGCAAACAGTGGTGAGACATAGGTGCTGTCTGAGCAGTGGAGAGGGTCTAGTAGAGGTCTTTGTTCTTCTCCAGGCTTTCAGAAATGGCACAGGGCTGTGGGGCTGAAGAGAGATGTCTGTGAAACAGAGCCTTGTTTTGTGCATATATGTACATATACACAGGAATATGACACAAAGATCAAGAGTTATTACTTCTAATAGTACCAAACTGCATCTTGGTAAAGCTGTGGGGCTGGTTGCCCTTGTGAGTGTTTGAGTTCTGCAAAAGCATTTTTAAGTCATTTGCAATGAACAAAGCAGACAGCGAGCATGTAATTTCAACACTTCAATACTATTAGTGCAAGTTCTTCAAATCTAGTTTCTAATTCACTCAGACACCTACCTGGGACATTTTCAACCTCACAGTTTTAGATAGAAGTCTCTCTGACCAGCAGAGGTTGTCTTTGCCTTTCCTACAGGGACTTCCTGGGAATGTACATCTGCAGAAAACTCAGCAAACTCAAGAGCAAAGAGCAGCTTTGTATTTTTGCCAATGCTGACAGCCTGCTTAGCTCACTCAGACTGCACTGCCTTTATTGACAACTGTCCTGGTGATTTTACCTCCTCACTTGTGCACAGCTTCTGTGGGAAAACACGATCACCCAAGACAGTGGAGACTCCTCCCAGACTCTCATCCACTCAAATGAGGGGGTTTGGTCCCCACCTGTTACAGAGTTGGTGACTGAAGATTTCAGGGTAGGGGATTCAGCTCCAAAAATTGTTTTGGAGGCAGAACTAGAGCCAATGAGTCAGAGGCTCTAGTGCTTAGGGTAGGGAGCTGGGGTAATTAATCCTGGCACACAATTTACTGCAGCTACCCAGATTAATCTTTTTTATGCAGAGATTGACTACAGTATAAAATATCTGTGCAACCTTCCATTATTTTTATGGTTGAAAACCCTCAAAAGAATGGAAAATTATCAAGTCTTGAGATCCATGTAGAGCTTAGAATACCAATTGTGCCTCTGAATGAAAACAGCTGTAACTCAGGATCTGCTCTTTAATTCTTTCAAGAATAAAAGATCCTGTTAATATATGTAGATTAGCTGGGAATATGATTAACTTCTTTTAATATTTCATGGGATGAGCTGCTGGTTAACATCGAAAGGAAGTATTAATTCTGACTGAGACAAATGATAGATGTCCTTTTGTATTTTCATACATGTTTTTGATTCCTTGACCTTTTCTGAATGGTCTATTAGGGAAAAAAAAAAAGGCAGAACAAAACACTTCAATATATCATTCTTGCCCCAAGCCAAACAAGATTACTTATTCTCCTTAATTCCTTAATGAACTCTGAATTTTCTTATCTTGATACACAAAGCATCTTTTTTTTTGTATAGAATCACTAGGAACCATTTTCAGTGCATTAAACTGCTTACTAATATAGTTTGCAGTCTACTGGTGATTGTCCTTTTTCTTTTAAACAATAAATAGAAATTGTGACCCTTTCCTTGCAAAATAAAATTAATAGACTCACAATTTGGATTTCCAATCAGCTTATTTGTACACAAATTTGAGTGGGCTGCTCATTTCCATCAGTCTGCTACCCTTTAAGAACATCAGTCTCACTACCTGTTAGCCATACTATAATCTATCTTAGAAAGCTGTCAGCTTCTTGTCTTTCAAATAATTGCAGTCAAAGAAAGCAAGACACACCCTCCCTCCCCCTCCTTATACCAGTTTTTTTTAATGGCATTAGGATTTTTCAAAAAATATTTATGGCCCAAGTCAGAGGAAAAATGCTCTGCTAAGCAGAACCGTGTTTTGGAGAGGGTTTAATCCTGATCCAGGCAATTTCTGTACGAAGCTACTGTCTCTCAACAAGTAGAATTAGACACTGAAAAAACGCTCACCCACAGGAGGGAGCTCAGGGTCTTCTCTTTTTCTCACATCAGGAGCTAAGAAATGAGTTTAGACACAGTACATCAGACTGTTCCTATGGGAGAGTAACCTCTCCTCCTTTATTTCCCTCCTCTTTCACAAAAACATTCTGCCTGCGAGTCACACAGTCCTGCCTGAGCTTCTGGTGGTTTTGGCAGGTCTGGAAGGATGTGGTGAACAGGTTAAAATAAGGCTCATGTGAAAGCCCACCACAGGCTGTGGTGCACCATGGATGCCAGTGAGTTTTACCTCTCCTTTACTGCATGAGCCCTGTGACAGTAGCTTACAAAGGCTCTGAGAAAGGCCAGGGGAAGACAGCCAGGCTCAGGAACTCTTGGCAAAAGTTCTTCCAGGTCAGCAGGAAAGGTGGGGTGTCCTCAGGGGGGATATCTCCAAGAAAGCAGTGAGCTATTCCATTTAATGATTATTATAAAGGTTGAACCAGTGTAGTGTCTTTGAAACTGGGAGCGAAATAATTAAAATTTTCTCTGTCATGGGCTCTTTCATTCTGGCAAATCACAGGTTATTTCTGATAGGCACCAACTGTGGGGGCATTGTAAGGCTTTTCTTAGAAGCAAAGGACACCACCGAAGCTGTGGTATAATATATTGTTTGAAGAGTTTTTGCAGTCAGATATGACCACCTGCAATCCTTTAACCTTAACCTGTAACTGTTTTATTAATAGAATATTATTCCTTAAACTGTTAATGTGACTCCTTCAAGGCTGCTGGCAGTGGCTGCTAGTGGGTGAATGAGTGGAGACCTAGAAGGAGGTTTGGTGTGTGACCTCGAGCAAGTCAGCCAAAGCATCCTCTGACACAGCAGGACTGTTTTGGGAAGAGTCTCCCTGACAGGACACTGACAGACTGCTTGGGTCCAAGGGTCTTGGCTTTCTTGGGGCACTGAAAGGCTAATCAAACAGTAAGGGATTGAGGAAATCTCCCCTTTTCACAGACACCATGACTGCAGTCAATCCAGCTGAAGCATAACCCCAACACTGCTAGGACAGGTGACTTTCACAAATAAGCCAAGCTCATTTCAGAAACTTAATCAAAAGAGAGGAGGGCACAGGGAAATGACAGTGGAAACCTGCATCACCTCATCCTGAGCAAACCACAGGGTGATCACAGCTCAATCAGACTTTCTGTGGGGGAAGAGGGTGCCTGAAGGGTGAGGTACAGTGAGAGGAAAAAAGGGACTAAGCTTTCTGATTCAAATCCCAGCAAGAGGATTCTCTAGCAAAGAACAAGCCCCACATTATCTGGAAAGCTGGACATTCTCCTGCCTGTTGTTCAATTTAAGAAGCACTTACACAGTGGTCTGTCTTGAAAAACAGAGCTTTAGTATCCAGAGTGGTGTGTGACTAAGAAATCAGGAAGCCACATCTCCAAGCATCATTTAGACTCTTTCTCACCATGAGCTAGATGCTGTAACTTCTACCTGAAGCCTCATTTTTGTTTGCTTCAATATACCATTTGAATTTAACACAGGTAGCACTTGGGTGCTTCATTCAGAACTGAATTTCCTAAAATACTGACAAAAAAGTATCAAAATATGGATTTATAACTGACTTTGGGAAATTTGGTTATGAAGAATAGCTTCTCCTTTTCTTAAATGTTAGTGTGAAGATTGTCTGACAAAGGGAAAAGAATTTCTAAGTTTGAACAATTGTTTCATATCATGTTGTAGATATTTGCAACTGTTTTGTTTTGCCATTTATAATTTCAGTTATACTCCTTCCATGCACTTACTCAACTCAACGGTTTAATTAGATAATGTTGAATTCAACTCAACATTTATGCCTGACAACAGCCTTTAAGGTTACAAGGTGATGATTTCCTCAGAGGAATGGAGGAAAAGTGGAAGGAATGTGTTGGGGGGAGAAGGGGAAAAAAAGCTTTTGTTGAAAACACAAATTTCTTTTGTGAGGCTGATTTAAGCATTTACAGTTCTGGGTCTGTGTTAGTGAGGGGAATGTGGGTATAAATACCAGCCAAGCTCTCCTCTCACTACAGACTTTCTCTTTTTTGCTAAATTGGCTCAGGCATGGTCTCTGCTGAACCCTGTTGTCTCTTCTTACCTGAGGACCACAATCAGTGCCATGCTGTTCTGCCAGGTCCCATCCAACCCTTTTAGCCACTTGCAGCACCCAGATTTTGTGTCACAGCCCCCCCATTTTGCATTGGTAAAGGAGACCAGTGGCAGACCTCCCCAGGGAGAGGTGATGCTGGATATAGCAATTATCCCTGAAACATTCCCATTCCTTAGATAGCTGCATAGTCCTGCTGGTGTGCAGCAGTGTCTGCACTCACTCTTAGAGGTCATGCATATTTTGCAGTGTAGTTATTTGGCTAGCAAAGGTATTGCTGACGTTTTGAATAGGACTGGAATTTGCTATATGTAATTAACAGTGGGGGGTGGTGGTTTTTTGGATAATGAGATCTTTAGATGCTGGAGGTTGAAAGAGAGTGGAAAAGGGATGCACATATGATCTTTCATACAAAGTAGTCTGGTGATAATGCCCAGCTCACGCTCCCTGGACTGGCCCTTTGATGTTCAGACCCTGTATCAGATGTGAAAGGAATGACTGACAGTCCTGGGACAACACATGGTGTCTAATGAGCTCACTGGGGCTCATCACTCCCAGTTCTGACATTTCAGGCTGAGCCCCTCAGCTTCTGGGGGTTGGATTCACGTTTTAGTTTGCCCACAGCTCTGTGTCTTTGAAAACTGACCATCTCCAAGTCACCTCCAGCAGACAGAGTTCTCCCATGCATCACAAACCTCTCTGAATGGTGTCTGTGGTCATACCTGTCCCCCATGGCTTTCCACTGCTGACTGCCATCCCACTCCAGGGCTTGGCTTCCAGGGCCAGTGTCTGTCACCTCTACATTCACATGCCACACATTCACCACGAGGAGGCAGAAGCAGAGGAATCAGGCTTTGCCTGAGCAGGCACAGTAGCTCATGTTACTGAGCTCCCTGTCAGACCTTGTGGGTTCCCTGTCACACACAGCAGTGCATGTCCTCGAGCGTGGCATCTGCTGCAAATCAGCTGGCTGGAGTGAACAGATGGGCTGAACTCTCTTCTTGGAAAGGGCTTCCCCTCCTTGCCATGGGACCCTGCCAGACATTGCTGTGCATGGGAGCCAACCCAGTCTATCCCAGAGAACAACTGTAGGACTGTGCTCACAGGGGCTGCTGATCCCAAGTCCTTGCACAGCAAAGATGCTCTCAAAACCCTCATGACTTCTACCAAAACAATGGTTCAGCCAGGTTTCTGTGAACAGCACAGATCACATATGCTGCCATTGAAGAATTTTAATAAGAACAATTATGTTATTCCCCTGAAGTCACAATAGACTGACTAAACCCTCCTAAAACCTCATATTAATGGGGGAGGGACAGAGTTTCTCAGCAAATACCAAATACCATTCAAAACTTTACCATTCCCCTGTTGTTTTGAGATTTAGGACCTGGGGATTGCCTGTCTTTAAAAGGCAAAATGATATTTGCTTAATGGCCTAAGAACTGTAGATGAAAACAAGTCGTAAGTTTAGTCATCATTTTGGTGGCTCTGGTTCTTCACATCAGCAGGTGTAGTCAAATAAAGAAATTACTCCATCTAGTATGTGGCATTTTAATATTTGATTAGTTTTTAGCTTTTGAATAATGGTTTTTGCGACAGGTGTGATGTGTCATGTTTCTGGGCTTTTAGAAGGGAATAGTGAGTCTCATGACCTTTCCCTTCCCAAGAGTTGCTCAGCCACTGAACTCTGATGACACATGGTGCAAATCATTGTTTCAGCTAGGCTGGGTATTCCAAGCATGGCATTTCATATCCAGTTCACTTTTCAATGGTTTATTTGTAATTTCTGCTAAACCACATTTAAAGTTATCCAGTATTTGGACACTAGGTCAGTAACAGATGACCCTTGCCAACAGCACAGTTTGCTTTGAAGGCCAGTATAACTAGAACACTGAGAATAAATTGATAGGTTAAGAGGTTGTCTGTGGGAACTGATGCCCATCCTCTGTCCAAATGTCAGTTTTCAGACTGCGGTTCTGTCATCTGGCTGACCTTCTTCTCTGTTCACCATGGCCTAAAGTAAAAGCACCTCTCTGTAGTCAGAGCTGAATCTGAAAAAGAAGAAACTCTCAAAAACATCCTTTCAGAAAAAAGGAAAGGCTTCATAAAACCAAGTCCTCACGCTTTTGCCTTCATCACAGCCCACACCGCGATACCAGCAGCACCCAACAACCCAGGATATTTTGTGCTTCTGCTCTCAGATTCACTCCAGTTAGTCCCGTCCTCGCTGCGATGCTGTGCTGGGAGCGCCGGCCTGGCCGTGGATTGTTTGTTGGGAGTCTCCCCCCAGCAGCACCCCCTTGTCCGCGGCCCACGTGGCCTAGGAGCTGCACTCCTCGCAGTGGCAGGACAGGATGTAGCGGTAGGTGGCCGTGAGCCGCATGCCCCCCGAGCAGCGCAGCCTCATGGCCTTCAGCTTGGAGGTCTGAGGGCGGCAGCAGTGGCAGCTGGAGCGGAAGGGCTGCTTCAGGACGGCGCTGAAGGAAACCATGGGCTCTGAGCGCGAGGTCTGGCTGCAGCGGCCTTCGCAGCGAGCCAGCAGCACCATCTGCCAAGGGAAACAAAGCGTTAGGAAACGTGTCCCCAGCACACAGCTGGCACCAGCAGGTGGGAGACTCCTTCCAGCCCAGCTGGGGTTTGATCACTGCATCTCAGCACCACACTCTGCTTTGCCCTGTGCTGTGTCTTGGAGAGTGGAGGAGATAACTTGCGTACGAAGAAAAGCAAAATTTCCCCCTGAAATCTCTGGTGTTGGAACCCTGAAGCTTGAGAGTTTGGAACTTTCTGTGCTTTCTGGCACTGAACCCCTAAAGAACACTGCTTTTGACTTAAAGCCTTGGAGAAGGCTTCCAAATTTGAGTGATGGAGTTGGAGTCACTGGTGTGTAGTTAGAAGTGTGCAATTTCACATGGTGAAGGATCTGGAATTTGGGGTTTTAGAATATAGTAATAGGTATGGGTCAAGATGGACATTCTAGGGCATTGTCTTTTTCTTCCTTCTTGTTCCTTCTTCTTAGTTTTAGATAGTAGTTTTTGGTTGAATAGAAAATCTGCAGTGCAGGTCACCAATGTTTGGTCACTGGGTCAAAAGTATAAATAATATAGATGTTCATTTTTAATTGGACAATTAGCCTTTAAAATACCTTGTAATGAGCTAGATCCACTGACATTTTCTTGCTTTTAGCTTGTTAGCTGTAAGTGCTGAAGAACTCACTATACTATAGATAAGAATTAATAAACAACTGAGTCTGAACACGAAAATCCTGTTTCTCATGTTTTCAATCCCGACTCTGACTGAAGGCAGGAGAAAAAAGAAGATTAATCACTAATAGGTGATGCCACTAACATCTGGCACAGACAACAATGACTGCAGGACCTGGACTGACCCTAGGGCTCTAAATGATCACAGCCAGCCCTGTTTTCCAGACACCATGACTACAACTGCAATGTGCTGACTCCAGATCCGTGGCAGTCAAGCCCTTGAATCATTCTTTGGTTGGGTATTTACCAGTGTTTTGAGTACACACACCACTGATCAGCAGAATTGGTTCTCATCTCTCAAGTTTAGATATATGTGAAGTAAAATATAAAAAAGATACTCAGTGTATTGCTTTAAAGAAATATGTTTCTAGCTCACTCCTTTGACAAAGTTCACCTTGAACATGTATTTGCAATTATATGTGTATCTATATATCATTGCATCTGTTGTATCTATATAAAATGCACTGCATAGCATAAGGCAGTGAAAATGTAAAAGAAGTTGAACTGTTGCCAAGCAGGAAGTTTCCCTAGTAAGATTTTCAAAAAACAATGCAGCTCCAGGTTTCTTCTGAGTTCAAATGAGAGCTGTGACCAGAACAAGGTACCTTGCACAACTGGAGACACTAAGGAGGGAAAGTCCATGAGCAGTCACCAACTCCCCAACAACCCCTTGAGCAGAGATAGAGCATTAAGCACTACATAAATCTTGGAGAGGACCTTCTAAAGCTCAGCAAATGATGTGTTAGAAACATCTGTTACACCTTGATAACGGGTGCTGTACAAGTTTGAACAGACTCCTATACTTTCATGGGGATGGAAATATTAAATCCATGTCAGCTAATTTTGCTTAACAAATATAAACTTCAATATCAGCTTATTATATCATCTCAAGTAGGCAGTAAAACAGTTTTAAGTTTTTCCTATAACCAAGGGAGAGCATTACATTTTAACTATGCTACACATATCATCTCATAGGTTTTTTTGCAGAAATTCGGAAAGAAAAACTACAGATGTGACAGCAAATATTTTACAGTGCTAAACCTTTTTGGGCTTCTTTCATTACACAAGCTCAACTGGCTGCAAATCTCTAAGTTATGCAGGCAGGTACACTGAATGTTTAATTTTCTCTTTAGTCAGAAACATAAGGAAAGGTGAGATAAAAGAGAGAGAGAATATTCCTGAAATCAAGTAGGAAATGCCAGCATTGCGTGTGTCCACGGGAAAGGTTCTGATCATCCGTTGTACAGTGCTTAAAAATTACTTTTCCAAGAGTACTTGCATGCTAAATGTTTTGCTTGAAAATGTATTAATGTATTAATACATTAACAACTACAGTTCCTGTCAACACACTTCACAAAGATGTCTTCATGAGCTGATGATCTGTGCTTGGTACTATCTTGCTTCTTAGAGAAGGGCTTTTGTTGCTTTCTGACAAATCTGTTAAGTTTTGCAGCATAAATTTATGATGTCCTTCCTGTGGTAGTGCATATTCATACATAAATTAACTTCAGCTGTTTGTACTAATATGGTGGGAGGGAAATTTCAGTGTATTGTTGAGTCACACCTGAGCTTCAGACCCATCAGCTACACCAAGCTCCTTAACAGCAGAGCCTTTAGTGTATAGAGAACATGAAAGGGACAATCGCGGCAGTGCTGTCACCCCATTACTCAGATAAAGATCCACTTTTTTCCCCCTTAGTAAACAAACCTCACTTCCCAGGCAGGAAGCTGGTGGAGGGAGCTAATTAGATACCAACAACGCAGCTATCTAATCCTGCCTGTATTGCAAAGGAAAGGAGAAGATTGGGACATTTAACCCAGTAATTTCCTTCCCAGTATCTTGATGGCCCTTTTTAGGTCCCCTGCTTTGACCAGTTCACCAGACTGTGCACTGTCTGTCACAGGTAGTTCCCAAATGTTTGGCTGAATCACAGAATCCCAGAATTAACTGGGTTGGAATAGACCTTGGAGATCATTAATAAATTTTGGGGTGAGGAGCAATCCAACAGCACCTGACAACTGTTTGAAGGCTTCAAAGACAACAGAGTTGAACTCTCCTCAGGAGTGGTACAGTGGGATGTACAACAGTCAGAAATTGCTTTTTGGGAGGTTCAGGGTGTCCTTTCTATGATTTCAGCCCAAATGTGACAGCACACACTGCTGTATGGTGGGGCTGATTCCTGATGGTTGATGCTTCTGGAGCTGGAAAAATCAGTCACTTTCTGGTACTGTAACCCCAAGAATTTTTATGACACACTTCTGCTCCTGTATCTGCAGGTACCTTCAGAAATGCCAGTAAAAATAAAACAAGCCCTCAAGAAACTGGCAGGACAAGAGAAGAACTACCCAGAGTAATTATAGGGTAGAATTATCTGATGTGCCAATATCTGTCTGAATATCTTTCTCATAAACAGCTGGCTTCCTATTGCAAACCCAGCCAATATTTAGCCAATGTACCACTGTATTTCTAATTTCTAATTTATATCTTATATTTTGTAATTTATAATTACAATTTACAATTTATGATTTCTAAGCCTTGTCTTTAAAAACTGGGTTTAATCTGTGAAGGCTCTAATTTTCATCTGCAATTTTGCTGGCTACTTAGTTTTTCATAAGATTAAGGTCAGTATTTATATAATGTAGAATCACACAGTGTTGATTTTATGCCTTGTTTTTGGATGACAGTGATAAAACCCAAGGTTATGAAGTTGAACTTTCAGGCTAAAAAAAATTCAGATTTCCCATTTTAATAGCTTTCTAACCTTCTGGGCTACCTAAAGTCCTAACCAAAATTTACCTTCCTCGTCATGAATCCAGAACAGCACCAGTGGACTTCAGCAGGTGTGCAAATGAGCTGGAAATAACATGGACTTTGAAAGCTTTTCTTTATCTTTTAATCAATTGCACTGGCTGCTTATTGCTTAGTGTACTATATTGCAATAGAGACTATCACCTAAACAATTAGCAGTGCTATGATGGCATAGCACAGTGATACAGTGGGTGTTTATATTTAGTAAAAACATGTGGGTATTTTATAATCTGACACCTCTTGGCTCCCCTTGCCCCTGCACATGTGGGTTTGTGCATGTCACCTTGCAAGGCTGGATCCAGAAGCAGTGTGGGTCTGTGCCATGTGGGTCTAGGAGCAGCTAGGGAAGAATATTATTATCTATCATTATCATTATTATCATTATCGTTATCATTATCATTACCATTATTATTTAAAGTCAATGGTCTCATAGGTACAAAAGAGAGCAACCTGAATCTGAAGCAATATTTGACTCTGATTATTTGTGCTGTATCCTGGAAATCCAGAAGTTGTGAACTGGTTTGTTATTAAAGGTGTTTGTAGTCCTCTTTTTTGCACCTTCAGCAACAAGCTGAAGCATGAAAGCAGAAGGGCTGAGGTGCCTGAGAATATATTTTCACACAGTTCCCGTGGCTTGGCTGCAAGCAGGCATTACTGAAAATCTCCTGAGCTACCTCAGGAGTTAATGTCTCCAAACATCTGCTAAATCTTTCTTCATCTGCTCTGTGTCTCCCCGGGCTGGATTCTTTAGTGAGAGACTGTCAGTGGTAGCACACTTCTGGCACATCTGGACAAAGCACTTGTGACAGCCAAAACTGGAATTTGGGAGGCTCTGGGAGCAGTGAGGGAACCCAGCACATTGATGGAAAGCAGTGGGTCTCCATGACAGAGGTCAGGGTAAATCCAGTGTAGTCAGAAAAGGCAATGTCTCATGAGTTGATGCAAACATTTCCTTAAAGACAAAGGAAAACACAGCTTTTCTGGAACAAATGGCCTTTTTCCATCCCTCTTTTGTGTCTCATTTGGGTGTTTTGTAACTATAATAGACTATGTTTCCTTAGGATTTGGAAAACTGTTTTCATCGCCTGCCTGAAGCCATAAGCAAAAGGGATTTCAATTATTAAATTATATTGGCTGGATGTTTAACAAAACTACTTCCCATGTGGGTACAATTGGCAGTTTCCACAGAGAACCACAGTGGACATATCCCTTTTTCAGTCAGGACAGACAGCAAACATAATATATGTTGCAATTTCTGAAGCCATTTTAACTTCTGTAACTCTACGCTGCACCAAAAGGGAAAACATATGGAGTGAGAAAGGATATCTCAGTGAAACCAGTCTATCACCCCAAAAAAGGGCAAAATCTCTGCTTGACACTGTTAGTCCAAGCTTCCACAATGGAAACTTGGTAGAAACAAGAGGTACCACAATTCCCACAGCCACTCCCACAGAACTCTCAGTTTTTTGTCTTGGTTACATTTTATCACTATATATGTAAACAGACATTGCATCAAGTTTTAATTAGCATGTCTAATAGTCCTCTGTGTTTATATGCTACTAGATCCAGAACAGAAGCCTTACACCTACCAGAATTATTTAGATCCCCAAGACCTTAAAACTAAAACAAAACCAAAAACAAACCAAAACAATCAAACAAAACAAAACCAAACAACCCCCCAAAACAAACAAACAAACAAAAACCCAAACAACATTAAAAAGAGATTGAATTAAGAGAGTTTTCTAGGAGATATTTCACTTTGTATGGAAATTGTTTTAATTTTCCACTTCATGAGAAAGTCCATACAATTCACAGTATTGTTATAGAAGTGTTCTTGAAACTGTTGTGAATTTGGGAAGCCAAAATATGTAATAAAAATATGTAATAATATTTTCAAACATGATTTCCATTAAAGGTTTGATTTGAAAAGAACCACTGACTTTTGCAGCCAGAGTTGTGAATATTCATGTCAACAGCTTTTTTCATCAAAGCTCAGTTTTGAAATGATATGGTTTTCATTACAATGTGTTCTGTGTTCTCATTTCCATCAGCCCCACTCCTAAAGGTCTGATTGCTTTTCTGCTTTTCTCTGTCATTGGGGATGCTAAAAAGAAAGTGAATTGTCAATGGGTTCTTTTCCTTCCTTCCTTCCTTCCTTCCTTCCTTCCTTCCTTCCTTCCTTCCTTCCTTCCTTCCTTCCTTCCTTCCTTCCTTCTTTTAGGTCTGACAGGTGATCAGAAAACTGCAGAGAGGGAGGACTGCTGGCACACAGATACCTGTAGATGAAAACCACCCACACACCTACACCTTGTCACTTTTGCCTCTTGCTGAAGTCAACTGCAATAAAATCAATATTGCACCAAGAGATGCACCTCTGCAGTTCTTTGTGTTAATGCTATGTCTCCCAGATGGTATAGAGCTCTAGTCCAGCCTAAAAGCAAATCAAAAGACCTCTTCTGAACCTCAATAATACATGATTTTACTGCTTGGATTCAGAAAAAGTAGGGCAAAAGTCTCTGGGCTCCCACTGCTGTGAATCAGGCATGGTTGTGCAAAACCAGGCAGACGGCACTGCTGAGAGAGCAGTGTAAGGCAGTCCAGGGCAGAGCAGGCTCCCTGTGCCCAATTTTGAGGCTGTCAGCCCCTCTCTGCTGAGCAGGCACAGGATGAACCTGGCTTGGCCAGGGCAGCAGCTGTCCTGGTGCACAGAGCACCCAGCCGGTCTTATTTTCTGCGAATGCTTCTCTCTGTGCTTTATTTTAGTTTTTATGATCTGCAGGTGCCTGTGGTCTTCCCTCACCCCTGCACTGATTGTAGGCAGCAAGGAACTCCTTCTGCACACGAAGGCATTGGGAGTGTCTGCAGTCAGCACTGCATCCACCTCAACTCTGGATCCTCTCTCCTTGTAAATTCTCCCAGGATCCCTGCTGCTGGGCTTTGCCACCAGGCAGGCACCCCTCTTGTGATAAACCCTGGCACACACCAGCTTCCCATCCCTCTCCTACCCAACACAGGGCTGGCAAAAGCACTGGAGCTGTCAATAGTTCCTTTTCTTAATCCTGGGATGCGAATGCCTGAGGCAAAGCCCCTTCCCATGGGACAGAGGAATGGCCCAGTCATCTGAATGTACAGACTGTGCTAACTCAGACAGAACAAATTAGGACAAGACAAAAGGGACCAGCAAGGATTTTCCCATTGTTTCTCCCAATTCTTTTTCTCCACACAATGAAATAAATGGCTGTAGGCTACATCCACAGGCTGCTAAACCATTTTGACACAAAACTTTTCAGGCTTGAAATCCCAAATGAAAGGCAATCTTGTATTTCTGTCCGGTGCTAAGCACTACAGTCAACATCCAAGTGTCATTCTGCATGAAAACAAAGGCTTTGAAAAGGGTGTGGGCAGGGAGAAAATAAGCAGTGTTCTTCACAGCCTTTTTTAATTACTATTTTATTGTTTGGTTCTCTCAGTAGATGTGCTACTATCTATCATAGTCGTTATGAACTTGCTCCGGATTAAACATGCACTTGAAGGATGCACTGACTGGGGTGATCTAAACGTCCAAACTAGCCCATCTCCTTGGGACCAGCAGCTGAGATCCCAAATGTGCTCCTTAAGTCGTGTAACTTACTGCACGTAAGCTTGTGACTTATGAATTTCTCCTTTTCAAAAGGTGAAAAGCAAGTCAAGAACCTTTATCTCCAGTCCCAGCTCTTACGCACACACAAGATGCCTTCACATCTGCACATCTCTGCTGACAGATTCTGGTCGATAGGAATTTACACCGAGAAAAATCCCCCAGAATGGGAATGGCTCATTTTACCAAACTCTTCCCTCGCAGCATCCTGCTGTGGGAGGTGAGGGGAAGCCTTACCTTGGAACTGCACTTGTAGAGGGGGTGGCTGATGGAATCCACGTAGTGGTGCCTCATACAGCGGCTGGGGTCGGAGTCCATCAGGAAGGACCCGTCTGTTTTACTGTCCGTGTCTCCCACCATCACCAGCAGCGAGAGCATGGAAATCGAAGCCGCGAGTACATGATTTCCCATTGTCGAGGAACTTCTCGCTGGTAACAGCAGAGGGAGGTAGAGCATCAAAAACACTCCAAATACTGGAAGCCAGTTCCTTTCCAGGAAGGTGAAAAGTCTGGTTTAAGTGTCTGAGCTGTCATTCTTCTTCTCAAGTTGGCGTCTGATGAGATTGTAATCCATCAAAGAATCTCCTGCACAGCTGGAATAAAGCAACATAAATCACAATCCTGAGCAAAAAGACCTCTGGAGAAAATAGACATAAATAATATTAAAGCACTCAGGACCTTTGCTAGTCAAAATACCTGCTCAGAGTGAGCATCATTCCCACAGTAGGTAGAAAATATGGCCTTAAGGAAGGAGATGTCGGGGCCTTGTTATTTTTAGCATTGTTCTGTCATTTCAGGGAGAACCTTTTTGACTTTTAACGTCACAAGTGTTGCAGTGCCATTCTTTTCCACTTGGTGAAGACCCCTATAGTGTTCCCCTCAAACTGGTGATTAGTAATACATCAGAATTTTCTGCAAATTGGAAGAACTCTGTATCCACTCAAAGTGTCAAAGAGGAGTGAAGCTTGGCTGCTTTCTGCATGACAGATGGGAATGCCAGGCCATGGAAAGGCTGGAGGCAGGCTGAGCTGTGGCTCTGGAGGCTGCCTGGCCATACCCTGCAGGGACAAGGGACAGCCCCAGGGTGGAGAGATGCTGAAGGATTGAGCCAAGGCATGAGCCAAGTTATCCCCCAGCCAACAGCTGAGCCCCAACCTGCTCTGCATGAGGAACTACCAGAGTCTCTGTCTGCCCTGCCCTCTGAGTACCAAATTCCCATGCACACACATCCACAGGCTTTGCTTGCTTACTTGCCAGGCAGCACTTGCTCCGTGTCAGTCTCCTCTTCATTAATTAAAGAGCAGCATCTGAAAAATACATTGATTATTCCATAACATCCAAGTACTATCCCAGCTATAAGGTGGGGAAAAATGTGTGCAGGTGGAAACATATGGCTATCTACCCAGGCATCTGGATTTCTGGTTCTTGTTGGAGATCAGGAGATTTCCCGGGAAACAGGTACAGGACAGCCCCTGAAATTCTGCCCAGAGCTTTGTGACAGCAGGGGAAGGAGAATATCTCCATCAGCTGCTTCTTTACAGTCCCTTGATCCTTGTCATAAAGTCCTTAGTCACAACCGGGTGATTAATTTCACTTTCACTACAAACAGATATAACTTGAAAGAACTGTGAATTATCTATCTAAACACAGCCCGATATAGTCAAAGGATCTTCATCAGTACAGCTAAAAGTGGAAAAGCTTTCTGAAGAAACTTAAGATAAAACAGTTCCCTACTCACACAGAAATACACCCAGAGCCTCTTGGGTATTTAAAGAACTGATGTGTGCCTTTATTGCCTTATACAAGCCTCTTTCAAAACTGTTTTCTGGTTCGCTGGCAGTCCTCTAAACCAGCTGATACTCATCTCCCAAACAGGCTCCCCACCAGAGTGCTCGATGATTTGTATATTGCTTTACAGCCTCCTCCAGCACTTCTGTGAGAAGAGTGCCTAGCGGTGACAAACACTTCCAGAGTTCATCCAAGTTGGGATGGCACTGATGTGACATCCAAAGTCTCATGCCGGGAAGAAATGTTATTAAGGATGCTCTGTGTGTTAGACAGACAAAGATGCTCTGTGTATTAGACGTTTTTGTTGTTGTTGTTTCAGGCTATTATCCATGTGCTTAAGTAGGAAAGGAAAAATTATGTGACTGTGGATTTAAATGACAACTTTTTATTTTTTCCCCAGAGTAACATATGACCTGGTTTATTTTCCTCAGCAAATGGGGAGTTAAAAATTTACTATGTCTTTGTGGTATAAAGAACTTAAACAAACAACACTAAACTCTTAGGATCTCGGATACATTTATGCACAGCCTCATTCATGTTAATAAATATCCCTCCAAACATTTTAGCAACATAGGAGAGAAGTCTCTCTGTCATGGGAGCTGGGTCAGACTCCCTCCCCGAAGTGAACTGTGCTACTCCAGTTCATGCAGATGATGCCCAAGGATTAGCTAACAGGAGGAGGGATGCACTATTATTTTCTCCATGTTTAACCTTTTACCTACATTCCTACTCCTTTTTTATAAAGAGGCTGACCAAAACATGCTGCTTGGCAAGGCCTCCCTCCAACATAGTTAATCATTATTACACACCCAGTAATTCCCTCTCTGTCCAAATAAATTTACTTGATATTAGACTGTCTCATTTCATGTGATACTACACCCAGGGATCCCCATTTCCCATTCTCTCCATCCCACTGTTAATTCTGTGCTTCTATATCTTCCCATGGTTTTGATCAGTATGATTTAATACAGTGAGAGAAATCTGAAGTCCTGGCTCAGTTTTCAAAGGCTTATCTCCCTAGTTTTCTTCAGGAAATAATTGGATGACACAGAGTCTGCCTCATGAAAACACTCTGAGAAAGCTGGAAAGACACAGGGAAAAGTGTGAGAAAAGGAACATGGCTGTACCTTCTTCAGAATAAGCACAATACAAAAAGTATTAACACTTCCCCAACCGTTTAAAATTGCCCTGATACTTCAGTAACAAAGAAATATAGCAGGATTTGGGAACAATACTTTGAAAGAAGTAAAAAGTATCACATATTTATAAGAAAAAAGAGGGAAAACCATTGTAAATATGATCCATCTCTTCTAAAATAAGTGGCTACAGTTGTTTATGGAGATGGTGAAATGTGTATCTCCTGACATACCTGTGGGAAGAATGCACATACATTTTCAAAGCATATGTGCTATATATTTATATATAACATATATGGAAGAAAAAGTCTTAGAGGGACATTCAAACACATGGATGTTAGGGTGTCGATTTTTGGTTCTGTAAAAAAAAGTCAAAATATTTTCACTCACATCACCATGATGAGGTATGTTGGCATATTTTCCATTTCCGGCTGATATTGTGCAATGTCACTTCACTTGAACTTAGCATTGTTATTATTTTTAAGTTAAAAATTGCATTCCTTTAGAAATGCTGTCTAAAATGATAAAATCCTAGATAGCACATGCTATCAGGATTGGCATAAGTACTTTCCAGACTATACTTCTGTCCAAAAAACAGAAGCAAGTACAATTGTGATCATAAATCATTGTTACAATGACATTTTGTTTCATTTGGAAAAGACACTTCTTTATAAAAAGCAACAATTTCACAGAGATTTTTTTTTCTATCTCAGCTTTTTTCCTCACTTCCTTTTCATGCAAAAACTCTAGCCGACAGCTCACCTGCCAAACTAACCAAAAGGAAGCCTAAACTCTCCCTCTTTACAGAATCCTGTAAAGAAAAAGATGCAAGCATGACTTCATACTCTTAGGCTGAAAACTTGCTACAAAAATGTATGGTCTAACAGTGGATGAAAATCACTGCTTCACATGTTTTTTCAGAATTCACTGAGACATGGGAAGTACATTTTGTTAGCAATGGCTTAGTTTCCTTTCCATACAACTAGTTTCCAGGATTTCATAGAGACATAACATACTAAAGCTTGTCACAGCTGTTACCTAAAACTGCTACAGCTGCTAACCTAAAAAATTGAGGGAAAAATAGAAGACATCCCAAAGAAAAAACATATTAACATACAGCTTAGACTGTATTGCACACGGACATAAGCTCTAAGTAAAGGTTATTTTTCCAACTCCACATTCTTACTAACCGCTTTCTGAATAATAAAGATTTCTTATCATAGTTTTAATATCATTTAGAGAGTGGTGAAGGCTAAGGTTTTGTTTTACTTTAAGGACAGAAGAACATTCCATCATCTGGAATTATTTAGCCAGTCACTTTGTGAGAACGTAAACAGAAATTCCCTTTTGCTATGTATTTTGGAAAAAATAAAGAGCTGAGCAATTCTCCAAAGGTCTATTGGATATGCACAGCTTTTACCCTGGGAGGTAGGAAGGGAGCAGTGGAAAAGCTCTTTTGTGGTGTTCTTCTTCTAGTTAGCTCTTCCCTGAGCCCCCCATATTAAGCATGCACATATGTTCAGCTTGGCCTTCATTTGCTGGGCATTTTCTATGTTTGAGACTCTTGCTTGAAGATGAGGGCATCATTTAAGTTACTCAATGCTTTTAGTGTTTTGGAGGTTGCCAAAATCCCATTGAAGCAGTGGTGTGTGTATATAACCTAAGCCTGGCCTTGCATGCTGTGCATATTTAGTAAACACAATTACTTGGATCTTACCATGTGGTTCTCTCGATCTGAATTTGTTATGTAAATAGAAGAGTTGCAAGACTGCTCAGTTTCTCCAAACTCCAGACCTAAAAAAGTGTCACTAGCCATGTATGTGTATATGTATCTATATGTGTGTGTGCGTCAATTCGCTGCTGCTGTTCTGACAAAAACAAAAAGCCACAAAATTCTTCATGAGACAAAAATAGATTTCTCAAGAAATTTATCAAATTTGGAAAAGTTTTGGTTTTCCAAAAAGATGACGTTTTGAGGGTTTCATTCTCTAAGATCTGATTTGGAGTTGAAACAACTGACTTGGGCAAATTACTCAGTCAGGCTCCACAAGGGTTTGTTCTGCAGAGTGAAATTCTGCACTGCCATGACAAAGGCAGCACGGTCTGTTCCCAAAGATCCTTCAGCACCCACAGCACTCGGGTTGCTTCCAGCCCACACAACCATCCACACCATGCCTGGGAACAGCTTGGGAATCACTGAGAGCTGTGGGACTGAAACAATCTGAGCTATTCCAGACAACAGTTCATGGAGTAGGAGAGGCAACCCCAGATGGGATTCTGTGTCTGACCCTGCTTTCTGCAGAACCACCTCAGAGTCTTTGTCAGTTCCAGTATATCTTTCAGCTCTGCAAATAAATGCAGTCATCTTTTTATCTAGCTGTTTTACTGTGCCAGCAGTGTAGGAGCTGTCTCCTGTGGATGCTATCAAAAATCCTCACTTCTCTCTGCAGCTGCCTGTCAGAACACCTGACAGCCACTGAGTGGCCACATGGCAGCCAGGCAGCAGCAGGTGAACACAGGCAGCCCCAGTTGTCTGAGAAATGCCTCCACACAACATTTCAACGTTTCTTCCCATCCTAAGGCAAGGCAAATACCAAACCAAATATTTTGAGTGAGACCCTTACAGGTCTAAATAAGTGAATGTTTCCCAAGGTCTTGTTCTTAAGAGGGTTTGCTTGACTGGCATCCAGCTGTGCTGGAGCTTGTCCCTCTCCATGCTGAAGGGAAT
>PYHW01010003.1:2245636-2263439 GCA_013186435.1 Turdus rufiventris | reverse complement strand
GGCCAGAGCTGGCAGCAGCTGGTGGGTAAGAGGAGAGGGAAAAGAAAATGGCAGTAAGAAGGCTCAAAAGAAGGAAATTCAAGCCTCTTCATCTGGCTGTCCATGGTAGAGAAGTCCATCTTCTGACCCTACTAAGGCTGTGCTGAGAGAAAGTCCTAGAAAGCATTTTTTACTGAGACTTCCTTAAGTCTGTTAATATTTCAGGAGATTAATACCTGTGACTGCAAGCACGCTGAAAAAGGAAAAGTAGGAAAACCATGGCATTTGAAGCAATTTCAGCAAACATAATGGAAGCACCCTGGGAGCTGCAGCACATGTGGGGTGAGCATACATGGGGCTGATTCTCTGGGCTCATTTAAGTTTCCAAAAGTGTTCCCGCCATGGGGACCCGGTGCATGAGGTGGAACAAATCCAGCTGAATGGCACTTGAGCTGTCTGAATTTCCCTCTGCTTTTGAAGTTCCCAATAGTATTTCCAGCCCTTCAGGTAGTAGGAGAGGGAGAGCAGGAGGGTCCTTCCTGCTCGGCGTTTGAAATAACAAACTGCAGTGGGTACAGCAGGCTGGCGCCCGGCCAGCAGACAGGCACAGGCCAACACGGAGAAAAGGGTTTAGTACACTCACAAAGGATAAGTGCTGGGGCACAAAAGACTGCTTGTATTTTTATTCTTTCCTTTTCCTGCTTCCAGGAAGCTTTAAATAGATTGATTATGGGCATGCATGGGATATCTCTCTAATGAGGGAGTAGAGCCTTTTAATGGTGAGGTGATGCCAGCCTTGGATTCTTTCTTTATTCTTGTGTCTCGCTGAATATCAGAGTAGTCATGGTCTCGAGTCTCAGACAGCAGAGGAATACAATTTTCCACTTGGTCATCCATCCAGAGGGTGCTGGATGGGATTAGTCCTTGGTGAAGCACCAGGTGCAGAGCAGAGCAGTCTAGGGCTACCCATCCCTCTCAGGGGGCAAACCAGCAAGGGTGGCTGCTGGCTACAGTGCAAGTGTTCCCAGCCAAGCATTAGCTATAGGATTTGCTTCAGTAATTACCTCTACTTCAGTCTTATGACCCAACATGAGGCAAAATTACTCTTGGCCAAATTACAAGTTGCTGAGAGGTCTAGGGCATTCAGGCATGTGTCCTCTACCTGTTGGAGTGTGTTACAAGCAGGTGGGCAGTTTTTGTTCTCCGTCTTTTGCGTATTTTGCAGCAAACTCAAAGGCCTGTAGTTATCAATAGATGCAGGATTGTGGAATAAAAACCATTCAATGGAATGGGTCCTTTTATTCTTTAACACTAAGGAAACACATCCCTACCACTGGGACAGCAGAGAGTGTTATGCATGCCACAGACAGCATATGATTGAAGGGGATATTCCCTCTTTTCTGACCCCAGGGGCAAAATCCTTTCCCCTTTTATACATTCAGACCACCATCCATATACCTCATCCTCTGATAATTAGGGAACCTAAATATTTGGCTCATGGTAACAATTCTGTGTCTTTCTAACAAGGGGAGCAGCGTTCCCCCAAGTCCCACTCCCTTTGAGCCGTGCTGCTATGACAGCAATGTGATTGTCACTGCCATGGTATGCTTAACCTTTGCCAAACCAGAGCTGAGGCATTAACTCAGATCCTCAACCCACATGTCTTAAAGGGCAATGTAACCTGTGCTGCCTCGGCCCAACACAGTCTGCAGCTCAGTAATAACAAGCACGAAAATGTGACAAGCGTGAGCCGTAAAAATGATTGATGCAACTAGAAAAATAACAAAGAGAAGCTGAAAAATAGCAGTGAGGAGGAGGAATTCCTGGGACCAGTGTCTCCATGGCACCAGCAGCCCCCTACTCTCACACCAGCACAGAGGCTACACTTGCCTGTAGAAGAAAGGATCTCCATGCCACACAATGAAATTCCAGCAAGCAGGACAAGGACTGATGGTGTCTGGAAGTGGTAGTGCCACTGCCACCCGGATAATAGATTGAATTAGATTATGTGAGAAAAGGAGGAATTTATAGACGACCAGCTGCTCAAAGGCTTACTACAACCTTGCTTTTATTGTTCTGCTAAGTTAGAGGTGGGGCATCAGAGGGATTCCTAACATACCACTACTGAGAAATTTTAATATGTTACACTGACACATATAAAAAGGAAATAACAGCTGATCACAGCCAGCAGAGACTGCAATATCTCTTCGTATGCATGCACAGAAGTGTGGTCAAAGTGGGGTGCTCTTGGTTCAGACACCTGAGCTAACCTGGCCCAAATAAACCTTTCTCCTGCCATTGAGTTGAGTTTCAGCAAAAGGACTGTAAAGTGTGAAGTCAGGCAGCAGAAAAAAAGGTGATCTGGACATGGCTAGTCACCCCATCCTGAGATACCAGGACATGGAGAAGGGCAGGGGAGCTGAGAGGCAGAGCTCTTAGCACTGATGAAAAGAAACACGTGTTTACACAACCGACAATGATCCGGGGGAACAAGATATCACAGAGGGCAAAAGTTTAGCTGGGCTCAGCCAAAGGACCTGTGGTGTATGGGGGGTTACAGTCACAGGGATTTCATTTCAGAAGAGTTTTTGGAAGGGTTATAAACCCCCCATCAGTGGATGGGGTTAGGGAAAAATCCTTTGCCCCAGCAAGTTACCCTGTAGCTGCTGCCACAGGGGCTTTGTGCCTTTCTTTGATGTGACCACTTCCAGAGGTGGATTCCCCAAAAAACAGAGGGCTACAGTCTCATGTAGCAAAATCTTACAAGAACTCACACTCTTCTCATACTCAGCAGTATGAGACTTAGAAATTTGTATTACTTATAATACAACTATCAGATACTTGGAATTAAAATAGTGATTGGGAGGTGGGGAGGGGGAAAGAGGATTTTGTTTTCTTTCAGTTAAACAAATAATCCACCAGAGAAGTTGCAAGAATGAATGTCTCAGTGGTTTCATGCAAGCTTTTGCCATAGATAGTCAATTCTCTCCAAGTTCCAAGGACAACCTTGAGCACTTCCTAGTGCATCTGAGAGCAGACAAGCCAGGAAGGGAGCAAAGTCAGCCCCAGAAGAAATGGGGAATGAAGGCAACCAGGGAGGACTCCCTGTCAAATGAGTCACAGCAGGCATCAGTGTGAGTTCCCAAGGAGCTGGTTTGTCTCCCTCCCACCTGGGCAAGAGAGACTGCAGTCCTGGACAGACAAAAAGGCAAGAATATGCAAATGCTACCACAAGCCTCCAAGGTGAGTGAGGGATGGTTCCAGTGGGGCAGATGGCTTTTGTGGAAATCAGCCATACCTGAGGAGCTACCTGGGGCACTGCAAACTGTACCCAGGACCATCCATAACAAATACCCTGCTCTGCAAAGGCCAGTCATCAGCACACATTAATCTGATCCAAACCAGGCACTGCACAAACCCAGGAAACCTACATGGGACATCTTCAGGTAGATAAATGAGCCTGTAACTAATCATCAGCAGCCCCTAATTATACCCTGCTCCTAAATCCAACTGCATTTTACTTTGCAAGCTTGAAATACCTAATCCTTACACATTTTTTTAAAAACTGGAAAATCTTAAAGCATTGTTTTATAATAAAAACTAAGATTTAATTAGCAGCAAGAGGATATCAATGTATGCATAAGTCACATTGGGAACCCCTGATTCAAGCTGGTATGTAATTACTCACCAAATAGTTCTATTGAGGTCCAGGAAATTATTCATGTGTATAACTACTCACCAATATGAGTAAGGTCCCACAGCAAGAGCAAAAGTGAGCATTATTAGTAATTCAAAAGGAAAAGGAAAAAATCATAGGTACAGGTCCTAAAATGTAGATATTCTTATATTCTTTTGAGGAGGGACAGATACTAGCACTGTGATTATTGCAGCCATATTTATTGCCATACCAGGCAGCTGGGTTCCTTCTATTAGAAAAAGACTTTGCAATGAAGTATTGATTTCAAGAGAGTTTTCTTCCCACTGTTGGTTTTAAATAATCATTTGCCTTCAAGTGAGTTTGTCCTATTGCTGGTTTTAAAAAACCTTCTATCAGTCCTTTTCAACAGGCAGAGTTCCTTCCTCTCAGCCATGGTTATAAAGCTTTGGGAACTGTAAGTAGCATGTAGCATATAGGAAATATATTTTTCATCTCTAAAGAGCTGCAGAAACCCTGAGTTACTTGCTCTGCCACTTATCCCAGGCAGAAACAAATAGGCTGTGTTGTGGGGAGTTTCAGTGAACTTGCAGGGTAGGATAAGAAATCTGTCTGACAGTCCCAGACAGTCAGTGCAGGCACACACACACACACTCACATCCCATCTTGCAAATCCAGATTTGTCACAAGAAAATCGCCCCCACTGCACACACTGTGTGTGACACTGCAGCAGTCCTCTTTGTTACTCTGTTCCTTGCTGCTGGACCCATTCGCTTGAACTTTTAGGGGATGAATTCACTCACCTGACTGGCAGCAGAGCCGGGCTCTGTTCCTCTGTCCCGGGGCAGGGTCCGCTCCCGCAGTTACACTGCGCTGACACTTGGTCACCGGGCTCACAGCAGAGAAATTCTTGGTGCAGACAAGCAGAGAGCGGTCATGCTCGTGCCTCTGGCGCTGACACACAGGGAAATGATCTGCCGGGAAGGCAGGAGAGCCTCCCTGTGTCCTTCAGCGGGCGGGCTGGGGTCGCGCAGCATCCTCCGGCACCGCAGCAAAGCCAAGCTCCGCGCTTTCCTCACAGCTCGGAGCCGACCGAGGCTGTGCTGAACCTGCCCTAATCCACAGCCAGCGCTGTCCGGTCCATTGGAAAGCCTTGCGGAAGTTTGGATAAATAATAGCGTGCGAATTAGGAGCGCTCCCGCGCAGCGTGAGACACGGAGCTAGGAATAAATATTGCCTGTTGTTTCAAATTATTCTGAGCGCTCCAGCAGATGACTGGCAAGAGAACAGCAGGCGTAAGTAGGGATAAAAGTAAACAGTCCGACTTTAAAGTAGCAGGCTTGCCCGTGTTCACAGAGCCCTGGTGTAGGGACAAAGAGGGTGCAGCGATACCAGCTCTCTGTCGGTGAATTCAGGGCACAGTCCAGCATGTCCATTCACTCCAAAGCCACAGCTGTGACCAGCACAGAGCTGCACTGGAGCCCAGCATGCTCACAAGTTTAACCAAGCTGCTCTGGAGCAGCCTGGGCCACCTATTTGGCTGCATCCAGGAAACTCTCAGACAGGAGATAAGGACACAAGGAAAAAGAAACACTACAGCTGCGTTGTTCCATTTAAGCACAGTTTAATTTTAAAAATGGTACAAGGAGAACATGTCTTTGTCAGATAAAGATTAAGCACTCAGTTTAAGTCCATGTAATACCCAAAAATCTGTAGGAATCTCTTATTTGCATGCTTACCTTTGGAAAATGCACCACTCCTTCCTTCCCTCGAACTCTTCAGAGAGCTAGGAGAGGTCCTGTTACTTCCAAATGCTTTTGTTCTTCTGTCCCTCTGTCACATGGCTTGCCTTTTATATTTGCAACACACAAAAGTTAGGGCTGTTGTTTAAGAGAGAGAGGGAGAGAGAGGGGGAATGTCAAATGGAAAAGTGCCATTGCAGTCATATATCAATCAGGGCAGCAGCAGCAGCAGCTCGCTGGCAAATGGGAATTCCACAGAAATGTGAAGCTCTTGTTATCTGAGAAATCACAAAACACCACCAGCCAAGCACCCCTCTGCAGGGACTTCTTATTATTGGCAAGCCAGGAAATAGAAGGAAATGTAGGCGCTTTTTTATTGCTGTTATTGTTTCAGATCTGGAGATAAGGACACTGTGGCATGTGTAAGCCAGTGGAATATAAATCCTGAATCAAATTCCTTCCTAAACAAATGCACCATGTGCAAGATAAAGCAAACTACTGAGAAGCAAAGTAATGGAGCTAAGTGAAGAATCTGACAGTAATGAATTAAAGAATTTGATAACTGCACTTGGAAAATATCCATAGAAAAACTACCTGCTCCCTGGATTACTCATTAATCTCTCTTTTTTAATTTTTTTTTCCTGACCAGTTTTTCTTAGGCTTTTTAAAACTGTGATTATCTCAGATATCCTTAATTCAAGCAGGGCTGCTTCGCTACAATTGGTCAACTAAACCATCAGATGTTCCTTGGCTCTCCAGTTGGGTAAGCAGGCAAGCATTTTCTGTATAAATACTTTGCAAAATCTGCGAATCTGCAATTCCCCTGCTTCAGACAACCTGCCCTCAAATTCTGAAATTGCCATCAAACAAACTCAGAATTTTGCTCAGAGAAGAAAATGTTGTCTTTATAGACCTTTCTCTGAAGACACCCAAGTTTGAAAGAAGTTATCCTTAAAATATTTTATAAAATATTATGGGTGTATGCAAAAAAAAAAATAATAATAATGCCTTGAGAGGCTGGAGGCAGGCTCCATCCACTGGAAAACCCCAATTACAACAAGCACATCACAGCTCTGGATGCCCCAAACCCTCTTCTCCGCAGAGTAGGGTGTTTCACGTCCCTGTGGAGTGCCCCCTAGTCATCCTGCAGGATCATGGGAAGCACAGACCTAAGCTGGTTAATTTAAAAATAGGCAACATAGCTGGCCATTCACAAGCTGGATCTGTTCAGAGGCACTGGCCAGCAGATGGACTGGGTTCTGTGTTGATTGTGTTTGAACTCTAAATGAAAGTTGGTATTTGATGGATGATGTTATTAGCTAAATGTCTTATGGGGTATAAGATCAAAGAACAGATGGAAATCATGCCTTAAAAATAGAATAATCTAAAAGGGGAATGGCTTTTAGATGAGTAAGCATCAAGGAAACAATAAAGGAGACTTTCTTTGGCTTGCTTTGCTGCACAGCCAGGTTTGACTGGTGGGATAAACAAACAACCCACTTAGGACTGGAATTCTTAGGATGTGAGTTTTGCTGCATATTTTTCCCTTCATATTCAGTGTTTACATTGTTTTTCCTCTTGAGTCAACACCAAAGTGCTTCTCTCCCTGACCTAATGTGTCCCAGCTCTGTGTTTCCTCACAGATGCCACTGAGGTCACCCAGAGTGGGTGGCGGCAAAGCTCATCAGCACCTTCACCTCGCTGGAACCACAGGCTGAGACTGCTGCTCTGGATCCTTTTTTGGACAATGGCTTTTGTACCTTTTTTTTTTTGTTGTTTAAGTGATTTAAATACGTTGGTTACTTTAACTAAGAACCTCCCATGAGCACGACAAAGTAACATCTAGATGAAATCCTCCAGGAGACAGCAAATATCCAACTCATGGTCTCCACTGAAAATGGTGCTTTAGGGTTTTTTACTGGCACTGCTTAGGTTTCTTATCTTTGAGTCATCTTCAGGTGACAATATCTGTATAATCTTTTTTGCTGGGTGCTAAGCATACTCGACAATTATCAATAATTCCTCAAACAGTGGTATTTTTGAGATGTAGTGCTCAGCAGTTTGCTACCACAGCATAAATTCTTAGTACAGGAAAATCAGCAAAAGTGACTTTGAATTTTTTATCTTTGGCTTCCAGACTCTGTTTGGCAGCCAGTGGAAGTTAATCAGCAATTAATTGACCGCACAGCCTGGTGACTTATAAACTGACTCTCTCATTTGTGGCCTTCTGAATGAACTTGCACATGAGCACGACCACAAAAGTAGAAACATCCAATGTAGCCTCCCCCCAATTCAAGAACACTGTGGCCCATAACTTTTTCATAGCTGTTCATAAATCTTTAGCCTCTCTCAAACACTGTGACTTAATCCCACCCATAAAACCAGACATTTTGAAGAAACAAATAAAAGCAGAAAGAACAGGAGCTCAGAGCTCAGTTTTCAAAGACCACTAGACATCTGAGATGACCCCTGATATAAGATAATATTTCCAGAAGATTTAAGGTGTTCTGCTCCCATCAGTTGTGAACTGAATTCCCTTCAAAAGAGGCTTATCTCACTTAGAAATATTGGCCCAAAAACTAAATGTAGGTTCTTCCAGAATCAAATGTAGAACTTCCATTCCAAATTATTTCCAGTACAGGCCCAATTCAGATTGACATCAATAGCAGTTTTTTCTCTGTGAACAACCATAGATATTCTGCTAACTCAGCTGAACTAAATACATGTGTTTTAGTGGTTTGGTTTTGGGTTTTTTTGGGGTTTTTTTAATAAAGAATCAGGTGAGATAAATCCCATCTTTGTTGTCTCAGGATGCAATTTGAAGAGATGGATATCCACTCTTTCACTAGTTCAATCCCCATAAAGTTCATTGGGGACCTGCACTCTATCCTTTATTCCACCATGACCATATGACCTACAAGACTCGTGTTTGTCCTCAGAAAAGGACTGGACATTACCTGCAATTCAGTGGGACCCAAAAGTTTGCCCTGTTGGCATCACCAGCCCCCATGTTCCTTGTTCAAAGGAGCAGGATTTCACCTCTCCATCATGCATGTGTTGTGAAATGTATTCAGACTTGTGCATAAAACTCAGAATTTAATTTTTATTCTAAGGATTTCCCAGTGGTGCCACTTTCTAGTCGCCCCCCAGGCAATTTTTTTACATTCTGAGACAGCAGGTAACAGATGTCAAAATCAACAGGCATTGCTTGGGATCTGTGCTGGTTGTGTCTGCAAAGACCAGGAAAGGAGTACAAACACAAGGACAATCTTTAAAAGTAGACACACATGCACAGACATAACATTGCACCCTTTTGCTGGAAGCAGTTGGAGGGAGTGGGATGCACAGGAATGCAGTTCAGGGAAAGGCCATGCTTTGTTCCATTATTGAATTGGTGAAGGAGGGCTTATATTTGGGGATTGGCCATCAATATTCCTCTCATAGTTGAGAATGTAGGAGGAACTGGAAGCATTGTAATGGCAATCTGCAGCAACAAAAAATATAATACTTATAAAATGAATTTATACTTTGTATGTGTAAGAGGTACTCAGGATTCTTAGAGGAAATATTTTCTATCATTTTAATAATTTAAAAAAATATCAGGCAAATAATATTTCCAATAAATAAAACTACATAACCACATCAGCAATGAAGGAACAGGTGGCACACAAGTCTGTTTAGACACTCAATGCTTTTTCTCCCCATGGTGCTTTATCTCAGATTTGTTATGCAAGGATATTTAAATACCTAAACACACAAAATCTTCTGTAAACTAAATTGGTCTCTTCTTTCAATGTTTATACATATTAATGAATGTGTGTTGTTAAGAAACAGTAAATGGAAATGTTCATTCAGTAATTTACACAAATACTGTTATTACAGCAAGGTTCCCATCACCTGGGGATAAGGCTGCTATGGAGAAGTCTGTGAAAATCAGGTCTAAATTATATGCTTATTCATTTTAAGAGAGAAAGACATGCTGCCAATAGACAACACTTAGCCTTTAGGCAGACTTGGAAATGCAGCTGCAGAAGGACCAGAAGTTGGTGTTCCCCTGGCTCCTTCAGCAGGAAGAAGTGGTTTGCCAGGTGGGGTCACCTCCCCTGAGGTGTGCTGCCCACTAGGCACAAATTACTGTGGGCTATCAGTGCTCCAAAAAGACAAGCTGAGGAGCCTGACAGTGCAAACAGTGTGCCAAGGGGAGATCCTGCATGGACAGAGTCTTGGCCATGTCTGGAGGAGAGGTGGGCACTGCTGCGGCATGGGAAGGTTTCCATGAGGGATCTGGGCACACAAAGTCTCAGCCAGGCTGCCCTGCACTCCCCAAGAGCCCTGATGGACAGCTGATACAGGACTATGAAAAAGCCTGGATTCCTACTTATTTTTCCTCTATGTTACCCACTCAGATTTTCCCCTACTTAACCATCAGCTCCTTGACCTCCACATCTCTTAATATGTGGATTTAAACTCTTTGTCCTTTGCTCACTCCCCACAATTTTTTCCACTGCTCTTAAAGCCCCTACAAGACTGCTGGCTGAGCAAGGGCCAGCACACCCTCACTGAACAGCAAACACTCCTGGGGCTTCTTGCCTGCTCAGGCAGCAAGCTGTGGGTGCTTTGGTTTCCCTCTGTGGGACAGCAATAGGATGCAATATTCCTGCCCAAGCACCACACCTCACATGTCCAAGAAATTTTCCACAAACTTAGTTTTCTCTGTGAGAAAAATGACTGAATTTGAGCAGCTGGAGGAAAAGCTGCAGGGAAACACTAACATCATCACAACATAACCAACTCAATTCTACGAGAAACTTGTAAATAAGAGAGTAAAAATATCTTTGTTCTACCTTCAGGCTGCTGGAAGGTGGAGTGCCTTTTCCCTATAAGAGATTGTTTCCACCCTGATCCCTGTCCCCATCCCCTTTGGAGTGACTGGCTGCACCTCTCTGCTGTCCTTTCCCACTACTCTACACCTAATGGAGAAAAGGGAAAGCTACTGTGTTTCCCTGAATTTCGACAACACCAATCAACAGTTCTGCACTTCTGAGGTTCATCCACCTTTCCTGAAGGCAGCTGTCTCAGTTTCAGCTGGGCTCCTCTCTCTGGCAGTGGAAATCACAAACAGGTACTGCTCGTTTCTCATGATGGGATGAGGTGGAGCTGCCTTTTGGCAGTATCTGTTTATTTTAAATCTATTAGCAAGAGGAGCCAAGAATCAGCTTGATTTAGTCATCCTGCTGTTGACTGCCTTGGTTAGGGCAGATGAATTCCACCTTTAAGGTTGTTTCAAATTGTCTTATAAGCATTGCAGCAGATATTTAACATACCAGCTAACAATCTACAGTTGCACATAGGTCAGTGTTAAATACCACACTTTTTTCCAAGGCTGCAGGGAAAGTTTTGATCAAACACCTGATGTGCAATTTGCAGCATATGCCTTCCACCTGATAGAAAGAATGAAAACTTGTAATGTATCAGATGTTTATTTGAGTACCAAAGAGCAGTTGGGATGTGGCCTGCAGGATCCCCAAGCCATATCTAAAAGCAGGCTGCATTAAACCCAGTCTCTGTAGGAAGGAGTTAGTCATGGCCCCCTGCTTCCAGTGTGGAGTTTGGGACTTTGGGGTACAGCTTAACCGTGGGATTTTTGGCAATTTCTCCCATGCTTCTCCAGTATTTGCATCTCCACCTTCCCATGTGGCTGAAGTGTTGTGCACCTCGAGCATCTACGTTGATCTCTCTACCCCCTTATCCCAAACCACAAACAACATTTCTCCTGATTCCCAGTGTTTCTCAAGAGCTCAGAGTTTGTCAGAAAGTCCTAAACAGCACCCAGTGGCACAGCTGGATGCTTTGCATGGACACCAACTGGGGGTTAAGGATTCTAAATGTGGTTTGAAGAAGCTTCCCTCAGCAAGGGTCAGATCCTGAGGGCTCCTTTGGATGTCACTGAGCATCAAACTGCAGCTTCATTTCTAGGATGCTTTGCACAAGATGAAGAAAACTCTAAGGTAGCAGGAATATCTCCACTCAGTTGAGAAAAGCATCATTGCCTTCCTCAGGATAATATCAAGTTATGATTGTGGTTTGAACAACATTTCTGTAATGACAAAAAACTCCCCATAAATTTGCTTAGAGCTGTAAAACTGACCTGGCAAGACACAACCAGCTACTAACAATAGCAACCTTATTCTATTGCAGTCTCCTGCCAATACCCACACAATAATATTTTCTTGTAGTAAAAATGCAATAAGCAAAGTGGAGATGATGTTTTTCTGTGCTATAGACTATGAAAAATTAACGTGAAATCATTTGTCTATGACTCAGGTTTGTGTGGCCACTCCCTGTGCAACACCTCATGTTTTAAAAGGAAGCACTAAATTAAATTCTGTCTCAGCTAAACAGTTTGGATTAAAGCTACAGGGCAGCTCATCTTATGGGAAGTTGCTGAGAAGAAATGCTATTTAGAGCAGGAAATTGGTGATTCATAATTGACATTAACTCCAGTTACCTTCCAATGTTCATGCTGTACTTCATGTGAAATTATTATAAGGAAAGAAAGGCCATTCCCCTGAGCAAGTTCAAGTTAATGTTTAGGAAACCATTTAAATTATTATTAGGACAAAAGTCATTACAGTGGAATGGTCAGATGCTCAGACTGCGCCCTCAGCTGCAAAGCCTGCACATTTTAATACCTCTTTGCAGGTAGCTCTTCAGACATTTGGTCATTTTGGCCAATTCAGTGAAATTTTGGCTTCACCAGTGTCCCAGTCAAATCTCCCACCTACTGGACAGAACCAGAAACAAGTCCTTTTTTAGCACTCCCTAATTGCACTGAAGTCCATGCTGCTGCCCAGTTTTACACTCTCAGGTCCCTGTGATCCTGGAGGAAGTCCTGGAGGAGGTGGCAGCAGAGCCACAAGGATGACTTGAGGACCTGGCAGATACCAAAATTGCAGAATGGTGCAATTCAGACAACGGAATGAGACAGCCCAGGGGCCGGGTCCTCACCTGGTGAAAGCCAGCAATGCTCTGTGCCTTTTGCTGTAAGCTGTGACCTTGCACCAGGAGCAAATCTGGTGCCACCACTCCCTGGTTCTTGGCAGATGGATGCTTTGCTACTTGGTCTGCACAGCAGAGGGGAAGCTCACTGAAGTTCCTCAGAGTACTGCCCTTTATTCAGTCCAAAAGGACATATGAAATTAATTATTCCACCATAACATTAGCCTAGAATAAGGAATTAAATAGATCTTGCTATGAATTTTGGTGTGAGAAAAGATTTGGCATCTTATGCAATATTTTTATTATTTATGGGTTTTTTTCTAAATAGAAGCAGAAATATCATTCTAATATAGAATATGCCTTAAACTGAGAGTGTAAATCAGAGGAAGGCATCAGGTAAAGAATGAGATTAAAGACTCATGCAGTTATAAACTAAAGTACCTTTGAGCTTGAGAAAAGCCCTTTAAACCACTGCCCATTATTACCTTTAGGAAGGAAGGATTTGGATTCCTCTCCACAAGGAGAGATGCTCTGCAGCCCCAGTGCTGTGCATGACCATGAACCTCAGAAGAAAAGCCAATCACTCTCCACAGCTGGTCAAGCTCCTGAGGCCCTGTGAACTGCAGTGGATGCTTGGGGCACAGAGAAGTGACAGGTCATGGAAAGTCAAAGCACTCAGCATCCTCCTTGAGCTGCTACAGGCTGTGATAAGTCAGACAACACAGGGATTTTTTTGGGGGGGTAGCAAGAGCATCAGCACCCAGCCTTGGGAGCAAAAACAAACTGAGAAAACATTATTTGTGTGAGACCAGAGGTGCAAAATATCCTGGCAGAGCTGAAGCATGCTGGAAAGGATATAAACTGTGGTGTACTGAGAGTGATCATGGTGGAGAGCTTGTAAGACTAAGGCAGAAGAGGCAGGAGAAAGAGCCATTCATTGGTGATTCCAGATTATCTTCAGTTCTGCTGGGCAAAGGAATCATTGTAGAAATGTGAGTCCTGTACTTCATCTGAAAGCTAAAAAGAGAAATAAGAGATTATCAAGTAGAGGATAGAAACAGGAAAGTTGCCCTCACTAAGCAGAGCCAAAGCTCCAGCACAGCTCCAGGAGCTTCCAGGAACACACCCCTGGCAAGAGCCTCTCTTGGAATTACTGCCTGGGTTAGAACTTGGAGGCTACTGAAGAAGCAGAATTAACTCTGGAGCAAAGTAGGATTTCCCAAGCAGAGAAAGTCAATCAGAACAGGCTGAGCCTGATGCAAGGATGCACAGAGACTGAAAAGAGCCCTGAAATGGAAGGCAAAGCCCAGTCTGGTGCAGCAGGAGACACTGAAAACCACGTATCATGTACATACCTTGGCAAGCCACAGCTGAGCCTGGAATTTGGGAAAAGAGCAACAACAGATTACCTGTTCTGGGAAAGAATCAACATGAACCTGTGGTGCACAGCACGGGAGAAGAGGACAGTGACAGCACCATTAGAGGCAAAGGGTTTATTTACAGCAGCCATGAAAAATGCTGTGGGGCAAGATAAAAGGACAAGCAGCCCATAGGCAAATGGCAATAATCAATTTTCAGCTGGACAGAGCTGCACAAGCTGATAAGGGTCTGACAGGGTTACGAGCACTGAGAGAAAAGCTGCAGGCAGCATAAGGGAAGAGAAGAAAGGGCTCAGAAGGACTGTTCCTCACTGAAGGAGATAAAGGCATGTGCAAATGAAAGAGAAAGTTCATAATAATGTCAGGGATTTTTAAAATGCCACATCCATGATCTCAGCCCCAGGGTGAGAACACTGGATCAGAACAACAGCAGAAGTGGCTGGGGGACTCCTTAAAGTGCAGAAGAGAGCCCAAAAACACCTCTCTGTCCCCATCTCCACAGGGGTGGCTGCAGCCTCACAACCCCAGCCCAGGGTGAGGTTTGAAGCACTATGCTGTGAGAATGAGGGTGCAGGGAGAAACTCAGCCCTGGAGACTCTCCACATCCATCCACAGGAAGAAATGTTGCTTCCTTAGCAAATAAGGAAAATTAAGTCATTATGTGAACAGGGCAGGTTTTCCTCTCTGCCCAGAGGGAATGGCTTCTAGGGGACAGCTGACAGCACAAATGACACCTGACACAAGGAGTGCTCTGGCGTTGAGAGTCCAGAGCAGGGACATGAAGATGATTAGAGGGATGGAGCACCTCTCACAGGAGAAAAGGCTAGGAGAATTGGGATTGTTCAGCCTGAAGAAGAAAAGGCTCCAAGCCAACTTTATTGCAGCCTTTCAGTGCCTGAAAAGGGAATTAATCTGGAAAGGAATTTTCAAAGGGGAATATAGGCATAGGACATGGGGTGATAGCTTTAAACTAAAAGAGGGTCGGCTTAGATTATATATTAGGAAGAAATTCTTTGTTGTGAGGATGGTCAGGCATTGGAATATATTGCCCAAAGAAGTTGTGGATGCTTTATCCCCTCCTCAACTGTACCTTCCCTTGGCTGCACTGAGACCCTGGGCAGATACAGCTTCTGTAGGACTTGGTTGAGGTCACAATCTTCTACCTGCCTGGAACATCTCTGGAATGACTGCAGTTATGCTTTGGAACTGTATTGCAATCATCATCCTTCCATTTCAATCCTTCCATTTCCATCCATCCATCCCTTCCATTTCAAAAGGTCACTCTGGAAAGTAAAGCAGCCAGTCTGTATCCCTTGTTTGCAAAACAGGAGGCCTAACCTGAATTCCATCAGTGAATCTCCTAAATTCACATCAGCTCTAAATTTCCCCTTCCAGCCACACAGTGCTAGTACCTATTTTGGTATTTTCAATACTTATTGATCTAATAATTCCAATTAATGATAGTCTAATTGTGTTTTTTCAGTGCTTAAAGCATAGTACTGTAGGATGCTGATTTCTCCTGGTAGTTTTGGGAAGGAATCATGGCTGTGCTCTGAGCTTCCTAAAACCCTCTGGAGATTGGGAATATGGTACCTACATGTACCTCCAGTTTATTGTACTGTTGCTGAACCCAGAAAAGGGATGTTTGTAGAATTGTTATTATTTTCTTCTTCCATTGTTGATGTTCTTACTTAAAAAATGAGAGGTCTTCAAAATGAGTTGTTGAAAGAGAGATACACTCATAACCAACAAGACCAATAATTTTAAAGCCACAGAGTAGATCATGGCACAATGAGGGCTCTGGGAATTGTGCACATGATAGGTGCACCTTGGTCCCTGCTATCAGAACTGCAGTCCCTGTGTGCCTCAGCTGCCTGTCCTGAAAATAGCCATGCAAACTCACCTTTCTGGTGCTTCTGAAATGAGAGTTAAGGCTGTAGGGCCACACTGGAAGTAGATCAAGCCCTTTGGAGCACAAGGAGCCGTAGTGTAGACAAGACTCCAGCATCTCTGGATCTGTGTCTTCTAAAGCTGCTTACAGGCAGCAGAAATCCCTGTCCTCCTTTCCTCATCCAAATCTCTCTCCTGTTGTTGCTGGGGGTGGATTGCAGCTTCCAGATCCAGACTGCAGCTTCCACAGCAGTGAAAAGTCACAGTGCCAAGCCCCCCAGAAAATGCAGAGGGCAGGAGGAGTTTGCCACCATGGCAGGGAGCACCAACATCAGCCCTGGTGCCACATCTTGCAGAGGGCTCCAAACCATGAGGCTGCTCCCAGGAACAGCCTCCCCCAAGCCTGGCTGCTCCTCAGCACCAGCATCCACTGCTGCCCAGTGTGGAGCAGGATTCTGGCTGGGTGGACACCAACCTGGTGCAGCACAGCCACGCTGAGGGCTCTGTGATTGATGCTGTGTGTTGTATCATGGCACAATAATTTACTGCATTGAGAGAATCAAACAGTGAAGTCCAAACAAAATGGTTTTGCTTCTTCAGAGAACAAATTATCACAATAATTAAAATCAAGCCTTCTGATACAGAAATGCAATATCATGGTTTGATGAATTTGTTTTTCTAAGGATTTGGGTTATGTTTTTTTCTGAGATTATTACATTTTCACAGAACATTTCATTTGCATTTATGCTGCACTTTCTTGTAGAAAATGAAGTCATTAGAAAACATAATTTATCTCTTCTGGAGTTTTGCAACAGTAAAATTGCAATTCAGATTGTCTGCAGTTGTAAATCAAACAGACTTATTTTAATGGCCTGGTCTGCAGAGCTGGAGAGGCCAGCTCTATCCATCCAGTTTGTAATGAATTGATGAACAACCCTGCTCCCCACAGCAGTCTCACACTGCTCATAACACTCAAGCACTGATGTCTCTATATGAACAGTTTCTTTAATTACCATTGCCAATTCTGATTTTCCAGGTAAAGGCAGCACTTTGCTCAAATGTTGAAATCATTTATTACCTGTCACGAAGCAGAGTCTCTTGGCATCCTCCTGTGCAGTGAGATATGCTTTGATCTCAAAGCATTCTATCTACGGTGTGGTAAGACAAAGCACCACCTGCTATGAAGCTTGACAGACTATATAAAATATAATTTATGTACATTACCATCTTGTCTGACATAAAAGAATCACATTAGAGAACAAGAAGCAAAAAAAAATTGTAACTGTAGTCACAGGCACAAGTATCTTTAATTTGTGACTTAATAAAATAGGTTTTCTCCCAAATACACGACTCTCTCCAGGAGTTGTGCAGTGACTTCATTTACATGATCTTAAATGAAAAGAATGCCTGTAGTCAATACAGTGCTACCAAAAGAAAAATAAAAATATCCAGATAATCTGATAAACTTGTCTGGTCAGTCTTGTGTACAAAGGACCAGAAATATAAGGATAAGAGCAAAACCCACCAGTCAACATGTAATTGTTTTTCACATTTTCAGGTGGTAGAACTCCATTAGCAGCAATACCCCAACACCCTGCCAGATGCACAGGAATGAGCATTTCCACACATTGTCTGGAAAGATGAGTTCCAGTTCCCACTAACAGACATCCCCACATCACCTCAGATGATCCAGAGGTGCCATCCAACTCCCAAAGGGAAACCAAAATCCTTCTGCTCATTAGCAGATTCTAGGTGGCCAGGGACCACCCTAAAAAATGGGCAGAAGAAAAACAAGTGCTAGCTGCCAGAGGAATCTGGTTGGGGATGGGCTTGGGGGCTGTGGTGTCAGGGATGGGGCAGTCCCAGCAGCAGTCACTGCCCTGGGAGGGTCCAGGCACATCCCCCATGACATGCAGGGCATCAGGATCCTGCACTTCTGTGGTGCCCTGGTGGCCAAGAAGGCCAATGGCCCTGGCCTGGATTAGGAATGGTGTGGCCAGCAGGAGCAGGGAGGTCATTCTTCCCTTGGACTCAGCACAGGTGAGGCCACACCTCGAGTGCTGTGTCCAGTTCTGGGCCAGTTTAGGAAGGACACTGAGATGTTTGAGCACATCCAGAGGAGGCAATGAGGCTGGGGAGGGGCCTGGAACACAAACCCT
>PYHW01010003.1:2190765-2235979 GCA_013186435.1 Turdus rufiventris | reverse complement strand
AAAAAAAGGAAAAAAAAGGAAAAAAAGGAAAAAAAGGGAAAAAAGGAAAAAAAAGAAAACTGTGATGCAGTGGGTGTGCAGAGCTGTCACCACAGCAGCAGAGAGTCCCCAGAGCCGTGAGAACCTCGCTGCAGCCCAGCCAGGCTGGGCAGTGCCAGGCCAGACTCACCAGTCCTGGGCCATGGCCTCAGCAAAGAAAGAACCCCCTTTTCTGATAAACAAGCTGTGGGCAGGGTGCCAGCTGCCTGCTTCTGAACGGGAAAGGCTGCTCCTTGGACAAAGGCCGGACCCAGGCACTGGAAAAATTTAACCCTTCAAGGGTTGGGTGGTTTTGCAGAATGTCACGAGGGGAGCTGCTGTGCCCAGTGTGCCAGAACTCACCAGTGACAAATCCTGTCTAGCAGAAGATGATGAAGCTCACTTTTACAAGTGTTGGGCATCAAAAGCCCGTATGCAGCACCTCCAGAGCAGACAGACATCTATTTAATAATTTGCAGCGTGGGGCCAAATCAAAGGCACGACAGCAATTGTACTATCCGCAGACATTTAGGCACTTACCACATTTCAAAGGGTGGTGTTGCAGTCTCCACAACTCTGCAGCTGTGTGGCCCATACTGCTCAGCATTCCTCATTCCAAAAAATATGCATCTTGCAAAAAGAGAAGGCAAGGACAGCTTAGCTTGTGTAGTGCTGCCAGTTTGCTTTTCCTCTGCAGCCAAATGCAGCTGATCTTCAGTGCTAAACTTTTAAGACTGTTTCCCTGCACCCCCACCCTCAGTTTCTTTGTTTGTTAGATGTGTAAGGGCATGCTTTGATTTTCTTACTTTTTTATCCATCCACAGACCACCCATCTGCTGCCTGACAGATCAGCACAACGTGTTGTGTACCACAGACTGAAAAGCACTTTCCTTTCCCTTGCCTTGGCATTACAAAATGCTGAGCTAAACTACAGCTTTATGTTAAGAAAGAGCAACTATAAAATCCTTAGAAACAACCTAGCAGGACACCTCTAACCTATTATAAAGGTAGCAGTTAAAACACAGAAGGACTAAAGAATATTGCCAACTTCAGAGAAAATGCAAAAGAAGGTTCTTCTCAAATTACACACACTTTGTAGTAACTTGTATGAGCAGGAGGGGACTGAAGGAGTCTCAGAAGATTCCACTGTGATTTACTATGGGTTTGGAAGAAAATGCATAAGTTAAAAATATTTCTGGTCAGTTTTTCAGGTCCTGCTAAGGGACATGAGCATCACAGAGTTGCTACAGCTATGAAGAAGTAACTTGGGTAAGAGTCACTTGATCTCATGTCACATCCTACAATTGATCTGCTCCCTTCAGGCTTGCCCTGGTTCCTGACCTTTGTCTCTGCTGTTCCCTGATGCCCTCACAGCATCTTTTCACACCACAGACAGCCTACTCAGGGGCAGGCCATGCATTATGGATGATCCATGCCTTCCTGCACTGTGCCTGAGTGCCTCGGCACTCGCTGCTCAGGAAAGGTCACTGCCTGACCCCCTGGCCTTCTGTGAGTACCCAATAAAGCACTTATCCTTCACATGAAATTATAAACTCATGTGGCTCCAAAAATAGGCAGTGTCATCTGGTTTGGAGTTGTGAACCTTAAATCATTGGCTTAAAGACCAGGAAAAATCCTGCTTTTCTCCATTAATATAAATAAATACGTAATTGGTACCAGTGCAGTAAATTTGGGAATAATTAAATACTACTGTGTTATTTCATCCCTTTTCTTATATGGCTCATAGAACAGAATTTCAAATTACTATAGCAACAGGCTGAAACCATACTCTGGAACTTGTCGATATTTATCCCGTGGTCTAATAGGGGTTTGTTGACTGTGCTACTCTGCAAAGCAAGGACATTAATTCAGAGCTTTATTCTTTTACCATATGGTCCCCAGGAAAAGAATTTTCTCTTACACTTTGTACTCTGCACTACACTGAAGTGCACCAACAATAAGATTCATAAAGAAAGCCATTAGTTACCTGTGATTAAATCCCAGGTATGGATTTAAAATTTATGGAAATAAAATTATAAACATAAAACTGAGGTTGCATAGATCCAGATGAGTGTTAACGAGTGCGAAGGGCTGCGAGAGTAATGTGCTATTTTACTGTTATTGTAACATATGTTTATCTTTAAAGAAGGCGCCTGTGGAAGGTATTGCACAGGGATTTAAGTCATGTGGGGAGGTGCAAGTAGCACAGGATTAGGTGGCTGGGGGACCAGGCCAAGATTAAGGAAGTTACGTCATTCCCAAATTCAGAAAACTCAGGAGTGAATCTCAAAGGAATGGGGAGAACTCCAATAGAAAATTCCTCAAGGTAGAGGTGAATGAGAGGATGTTGCACTTTTTTTGGTTAGTGGGGTTTTTGTTGTTTTGTGGGGGATTTTATGGGTTTGGGGGTGCTTTTTGAGCTGTCTTCCTATGAGACTTTAAAAAATATAGAGACACAGACAGTGATTCTGTTGGTCAGCTCAGGGATCACTCCCAGACCCGTACACAGAGCCCCACCTCTTGTGGGACAAATTCAGTTCACAGAACTACACTGAAGTTTTTGACTTGACTAATTTGCAGTAGCGTATCTTCCTATGACATGATTTCTGCAGTGTTTTGGAAGGCAGCAAACTGCTTTTTAGGAGCACACAGCTCATTCAAAACTGGTTAGCAAGGGCGTGTTGATCTACCTACAGGACTGGCCATGTACTCCTTGAGTATTGCCAGCACTCCTGGCAATCCCAGGAAAAGTGATTCCAAAAAGTCGGGTATGAATGAGTTTTGAGATGTGGGATTCGCTAACCAAGGGGAAAAGCACTGTACCTGGCTTTAGAAAGGAAGATAAAATCCACATGGACAATGATAAAGCAGTCAGTGGAAGATCAACACCGTGAAAAATACTCAGCTGAATTATTGACAGTCGGTCAGTGATTCTGAGAGCATAAAGGGAAACAGCCAGCGTGGATTTGTGAAAAGCAGATTGTGTCAAAGCAACTAAATTTCCTTCTCTGGCAGGGTCACAGGGCTGGTGGGTAAGGGTGGCTGTGGATGTGGTACATCTTGGCTTCAGAAAGATTTCCAACAGCATAAGGTTGAGCAGCACTTTCACAGATAAAACTGGAATTCAAAGCAGCCCTGATAAAACAAAATCAAACGGATCTAAAATCAGCAGGGTGAAACTCAGTGAGGGGGCAGCATATAGGAAGGAAAACTCAGGTGCCCAGAAGAAGGCCAAGCTGGGCAGATGGACTGGGCTGCTGCACAAACCAGTCTGGGCACACAGAAAAGCAGGGATGGAGCATGAATGGACAATGTGATATTGTTGGAAAAAAGGCAAATGTCATTCTGGGACAGGCCAGCAAGTGCTGTAGACAATTACTCCACTCTGCTCTGCTTTGAATAACCCTGAGGACCAGCCCTGTGCAACCTTGGCAGCAGGCTCTGCAGAGAATTTAGGCAGATGGGAACGTAAAGAGAAGAGGAGCAAGAGGAGCTTGATTGACTGAAATGCATTATTTATGCGGAAAAGATGAAGGAGTAATTTGTGTAGGCTGGAAAAAGGGTTCTGCCATAAATGATACACAGAACAATATTAAATGAGGAAATTCTTGGTGGTGATCTGTGAGAGACATCAGGCAGAAGCAGGGAACTGGTCCAAAATGCTTGAGAACAAACAGGCTGCAGATATATGGGGGCTTGCTGAGCTCCCAGGCCACTGCTTCATGGTCCCACCCTCTTCCTGACCAAGATCCAAACCCACCAGAGGCATTTTCTGTGAAACCCTGGTCTGAGCTCATAGCTCTGCTGGAAGGAGCCAAGGGCAGCGGGTCCCTGTTGTTCGTTTCAGTGTAGGACTCCCATGAAATGCTGAGCCCTGATGGGCTTTGGGCATGCAGGGTGGAGAGGACAGGCCCCTGCTGTCAGTCTGTCTTCTGCCACAGGGTACCCTGGGGTGGCTGGACAGGAGTGCAGCAATAATAGTCTCTTGAAAAAAAAAAAATTAAAAAAAATTGAAAAAAACCAGCAAAAACCCAAACCAACCAAGAATCAACAAACAAACAACAACAAAACAAAAACCTAAAACAAACCAAAAGAGAGCAACAAAAAAAAACCAATCTACCAAAAATCCCCAAAATCCCCAAAACTCCCCAAACAGGTGAACCGAACCAAACCAAACCACCACCACCAAAAAACACAAAGAAGACAACTGCAAATAATTTCTGAATGTGAAATAGCTCTATGAGTGAACCAGTCAGCTGAGAGAGGTTGAGCTGCAGGTTATTGCTCTTGTCCAGGACTGTCTTCCTATGAACAGACATCTGGAGGGTGAGGGCAGGGTATCTCCCTCCCAGCAATACAGTCTGGGGTTATCTCTGCCAAGTACCACTCATTTTGGGGTGGGACGGTGAGGGACACATCACATATGTTCATGGCAGTTGCCAAAATTAGGCTTGCTTGCCTTTGGAAAACAAAAATCTCACTCACCTTTCCTGTGCTTCACATGACAGCCCTCTCTGCCTGGGTCCTTTTGGAAAAATCACAAGGTGACCATGAACTTTTGTTTGCTTTGCAGATCATGACAATAACAGCGTGCTGTCACTATCTGGCTGGCACTGCACTGTACAGACCAACATGTCCAGGGATTTTCTTACTCACAGGCTGCACCTTGGCTGCTTTTACACTGCCCTTCAGTCTTCCCTCACCTACATACCTCTCCTGGTGAAAGAAGGTTAGTGATAAATGATTCAAGATGGACTCTGGAAACGAAGAGAACTTTTTTTATTGACTTCTGGATTTTTCATCAACTTGCTGGTTTCAGACTAATTTTCTGATCACATTAGAGAGTTTCACTACTCTCTGACAGTGGTCCAGCCCTAGGCAGGTGTAAACCTTCCCCCTCCCCAGCACAGCTCATACCAGAATACTCAGGGCTTTCCATGATCCCATCCCAGTTGAGCAGTAAATCTGCAGCCCTGTGATCTTACCCAGGTTAGAAATGTCTTTCCCATCAAAGAACATGATTGAATGCAAGTCTGCTAAGTTGTGCAAAGCCTTGTATTTTACTGCTAGCACATCTTCTGGGACTGTGCATCCCTTTTGATTTTCTTGGAGGGGTCCCATTGCAGCTTGGAGAAGGGCAGGGAGAGGTTGTTTCCTCAGGGAACTGGAAGATACCCTCCCTGTCCTCACCCCATGACTTCTTCCTCACAGGGAGCAAGCAGTGTGTACAACCAGGCTATTTGAGAACAGAAGAGATGCGTGTCACCGTGCTTTTAATGTCTGCTGCTTTTCCCAGCCCTCCCCTGAGTTTGTTTCCAGGGGTTGTACACAGTGTCCAGCAAAGATTTTTGGGCAACCCTTTGAAAATCCTTCTCCACTGTGTCCAAGGAGATAGTCCTGTGAGACAATACCAAGAAACAAAAAGCACTGTGGGCTTCCCAGTCTGAGGAATACTCTTCAACTTGAGCACACGTATCCATGGAAGGTAGAGATCAAACGAAAAAAACAGAGAAGTGTCTAGTTATTCCAATTAACGCAAAAGCTGACTCTCACAAAGTCCTCATTTCCATTGATTGAGGCACAGCCTTTAAACCGCCAGGAATTGTGAGTCTGGGCAGCTGCTTTGACAATCTTCAGGACATCCCACTGTGTTCATGTTCTGGGTTATGAAACTCTGCAGTTGCTCCAGGCTCAGTGGGTTTGCATTGTTGTTACATTTTGGACTTCCCAGTACTCTGTTCAGAAGAAACACAAAACAAAAAATTGCTCAATACTGGGGCTCGATATCCAGAAACTGAGGCTCTTCCCCCCCGATGTGCATTATTATGTTATAAAGAATTATGAAGTCGGTAGATATCTTAAATATCCATTATATGAGCCTTCTGTTCCCATCCTGGCCCTGAAATGCAAGGCAGCTGTCATGAGCAGGGAAGCTCTGGCTCTCCAACAGCCATGGGCATTGGTGCTCAAGTCAATGCAGTGTAACCACAGGTCTTTGCACAGAAAATCATTTAGAATATGTGCTGCACGTAAAACATTAGTGTGTAAAATTATATACATATAATGCATTTTCAAAAGCTTTCTGTGTAACCTCAGCACTGGATGGTAAAATCTGTCATATACAGAATTTTAGATAAGAACCCATTGTGAGCTGGAGATTTCCCAGCATTAAAAAATGCTGGTTGATTACAACGTTCAAGAACTTTCTCACTTGAGATCTATAAACTACATCATGTCAGGCAGCCCTAGCAAATCCCATGATTCACATAACCGCATGGGAAATGGAGTTCAGGGAAAAAACATCTCCCAAGGAGGTAACAGAAAACAGTGTCATCCATCTCCTCTTCAGTGCAATATTACTGCAGGAGGATGAGAAGCTAGAGATCTGCTGTAAGGCCGAGAATTTATGATCATTTCTGAACAAATGCATGTCACTGGTGAATCACATTTGTCATACAAATTAAAAGAAGGTAACATCATGGTTTCTGGCTGGAATGTTGTTTACAGCTATAGTTTTTTTCCTGGAAAATGATGGCACAGGTTGAAAAGAATAAGTTCTAATTTATGCCCAATGTTGCCTTGGACTTGGTCAGATAAAAAACCCTAACAAAGTGAAAAAAAAAATTAAATGTTCATATTCTAAGGATTAAATGCTATGCTTTCATGTCTGAAAACACAGTTCCAGTTTCAGTTAAGTAATTGCAATGTTTGATTACGGGCACAAAAAGTCATTTTTCCAGTCACAATTTTTTTCACTCTTTGGTTTGTCTAAAACAACTTGAATATTCTTATTTTGGGGCAACCTGAAACTAATGGTGGTTTAATTCTTTCAGTGCTGTCAGTGAATTGAAAAAAAACCCTAATTATTCAATCTTTATTTGCAGGTCCCATACTCTGTTTTAATCCTTCAAAGCCTCTCAGTTTTCTAGCAATTGAGGGTGTTTCAGAAAGAGCATGTGTGTACATTTATCTATAAAATACATTCTGGCACAGAACTTTTGTAAGATGGGAAAAACCTTTGGATTTATGAGCTGCTTTGCTTTGCTTTGTTTTGCTTCTTTGGTACCTGACTGAAATGTAACTTAAAGAGGACTTGAGAAGAATATTTTATTTTAACCTAGCATTGTAGTTGCTTTGGCTAATGATGATCAAAATCTAAAGATGTGCTTTCTGTCTCCGTCTGAAAAAAAACCCATCAGATCTTATCTGTGTTCTGGAAGTTTTGATGACATTATGAATTTGTTTGTTTGTCATTTGCACACGCCTGTGAAGTGTCAGATGGTTCGAGTCTTTAATGGGTATTTCCATGAAGAAGTAGTCACTGACTTAGGTGAGTGTTGACAGAAACCAAAATCAAAACTGTCTGTCACCAGAACAGGAAACAGATTGAACTGACTCTGGGATATTCCTCCAGCAGGGGAGCATTTCTGGCCCAGTAGGGAGCAAACCATCAGACTGAGCATCTCTTCCCTTAGAGCTGCCCTGTGGTCACCCTGGTTTTTGTAATGCCACCGCTTTCCCAGTTGTCCCACAAATGCAGCACCATCCAGGAATGCAAGATGTAGGCGATTTTTTTCATTTGTCAGCTCCAGAAACTCCATGGGAACTGAGGCAGTGCCAAGGCTTTGGATCCCATGAAGATAAAAAGCCTCAGGCAGGGCTTTGCTCTCCCAAGGGTTACACAAAGATCAGCTAAAACTTGTCCTTGTATCTAGGCTGAGTGAAGCAGCAGCCCCAGTGACCTGTCCTCCCCTGTCACCCCAGCTTTGCCCTCTTGGCCACCAAGCTGATGCTCCAGGAGCAGAGAAGGAATTGTCCAACATCAGTGCAGGTGCTGTAAAACTTGTTCACACATTAAAAATAAACTCTTTATAAACCAGAGTAAGGCTGATGTGAAAATCTGAGGCTTGGAGGGTGGTGTCTGTGAGAGAGGAAGGGTCCAAGAGTAATTAGATATGGTTGTGTCTCACCCAACCCTTCATCTCTCCAGAATATGCACTTTTTGCAGGGTGTTTTGTAGGCAAAAAAAGAAGGTGAAAGATAAGCAGTTTTAAAGTGCTGGTTGTGTACAGGATGTCCATGCCACCCAGGAAGCTCTGCTGGGAACATAGATTCACTTATCTCTTTCACTAAATGTGAAAAATGAATGCTCAACAACATAATGATATCTCCTACTGGTGATTCTGACATGAAAAATATGTGATGTGTGTGTCAGGTATTCCTAAGCAACTCACATTCTTGGAAATAGCCAGTGGAAGTAGAGAAGCAGATTAAAATGTGATGGCTGAACAAAAAGCAAAAAAAAAAAAAATAAACAAAACCAAAAAAATAAAAAACCCAAACAAACAAAAAAGCACCAACAAAACAAAACAAAACAAAACAACACAGGAAACACAAAACAAAAACAACAACAAAAACCCCCCAAAACCTCAAACAATCAAAAAAAACCCCCCTCTTTTCCTTATCTTTTTACAAAGCAGTTTTCATAGAATTTATTTCCCCTAACACCCTGCAATCTCATGTTTGCATTAACACATATTGTGGGCAAGCATTTCCTTTCTCTCCATCGTGGTTTCAATGATAGCATGGGACACAAGAGGGTATTTTCCTTTAATCCAGTTCTTCCTCCAGTTGGGATCCAAGGTTTACAGAGCTAAAACTGCTTTTATCTTCCACATACTTCTGCCTTGGCAAAGTCAGCTGTGGTATGAGAGCACTGACTCCCCAGTGGAATATGGTTGTGGCTCTGAATTTGTCTCTCAGACCAAATATCCCTTTTGGGCTACTAGTAAATTCAATGTGAAACATGTCAGATGTGCTGAATGCAAAATTTGCTATCTTAGTGTTAAATTTAGGTAAGTTTAATCCTGGTTTTATGAGAGTCTGCAGCAAAGCTCTTGCTGGTTTCTGAAGAGCCAAGCTTTCACTCAGTGTGCTTTTTCTAATTAACAGTCGGGCAGTGCCACTCAGGAATCTTTCTGTCCTTACTCCTTCCCTAGGAAAAGTCCTACATCCCCAAAATGCCACACGGGTGGCCAGAGAGAGGAAATCTATGTTCTATTTTTTTGGACAAGAAAGGAAAAAAAAAAAAAAAGAGAGAGAGAGAGAGAAAGAAAAAATTTACTGCCTCAGAATTGTGCCGGCTGCCTCAGGGTGGCAGAAGAAAAAGCCATATTGTTACCCAAGCAAGCCCTGCTTTGAAATGATACAGGAAGACATAGTGGCTTCTTGGAGCAGAACTGCACATTATCATTTAACTGGATGAATGCATGACACATAAAAGTTGTTCCTGATTAAAAACAAATATCCAACATGGCAAGAAAATGAGTAAGGATAAACAGTGATTAAGTGTGATATGTCTGAAGGCTTCCCACAGTATAAAAGCCATATGTGGGAGACAAGAACCTAAAATTAAACTCCTAACAGTGTGAGTTAAGGATTTTGAAAGAGGCACCTGACACAGTCCAAGGGGGAAAGTTTGAGTAATTAGCTCATCGAGGGTGGTTCTCACTATTTTCCCATGATCTGCACCTTCTTTCTTCCCCTGTGCTCATCCAAGCAGGGAAACACCATCCAGGGGTCAGCCCAGACAAGCTGATTTGCTCATCCCTCCAGCCCTGCTCATCCAAAGGAGGTCCCGTGCAGAGCTGAGGTGGAGAAGCAGCTGTGGGCAGCCCTGGCTCAGCCCTTCAGGGCTAAATGGGAGCCTGGGAGGATGAAAGTGGTACAAATGCCAAAGCCAAGTCATCCTATTGCAGCCCACCAGCTAAAGCTCTGCACCAAAGCTCCAGTAAGGCAGAAAGTTTAATTGCAATAACAATTAAATAATTAACACAGGCCCTTCCTTGCAAACAATGAGCTGCTGTTTGTCTCTGTGTGGTGTTGTTGCCTCAATGCCCTGGCAAGCAGAAAGCCAGAGAAGCCTGTTTTCACTTGAGGCTGCAGTCTTGGGTTCCACAAAGAGCCTGCGATCCCAACAAGAATCTTTTGGGTTTCCTGGCTCCTGGTGGTCTCAAGGACAGGCAGAATTCTCTGGTTATTGGGAATGCAGTATATGCCAAGGCTTCATGACAAGCTGTTTGCACTGGCACTCACACCATGTTTTGAGCAGCTGCACAGTCAAGGGCTCGTGCACCTGGACCAAACTCAGTAACTGCAGGTTGCTTTGGCTTGGTACACACTCAGTATTCTGGTGTCTCCCCCATTAGTCTTCACTGCACACCCAATCAACCACATCTTCTCCTTTCTCCCCTAAGGAAGAAACACACCAGGTGCAGTGATGTTGGATCCCAAAAACCTGGGATTTTTGAGCTTTCTGTGCTTTCTGGCACTGACCCCCTGGAGAACACTGCTTGTGACCTGAGGCCTTGGAGAAGGCTCCAAATTTGAGTGATGGAGTTAAAATCACAGGTGTGTAGTTAAATAGAAGTGTGTGATTTCACATGGGGAAGGGTTTTAAATTTGCCCTTTTTATAACATAGTAATAGGTATGGGATAGGATGGAGGATTTTGGGTGGTATCTCCTTTCGGTGATCTTCTTTCTTCTTGATTTCAGGTTGTAGTTTTTGATTGGACAGTCAGTGCTACACTGAGGGTAACAGGAGTTTGGTTATTGGGTCAAAAGTATAAATAATATAGGTGTTAATTCTCTATTGCACTCTTTAGCTTTAAAAGACCTTGTAGCAGCTGGATTCTCCTCCATTTTGCTCACTTTCAGCTGGTAGCTACAAGTGTTGCAGAACTCTCTGTACTTTAGATAAAATTTAATAAACAACCAACCCAAACATAAGAAAATTCATCTCCATGTTTTTTAATCCTGGCTCTGAGTGAAGACAGAAGAAACTGCAGACAAGACGCTAATTAAGCGGTGCAAATGCCACCTTTACACAGTCAGGGTACATTTGTTAGTGACTGGGAAGCCCTGAAGTTTCAGGCTCTCCCTGTAATACTGGAAGCCTGATTCCTGCTGCACAGCATCTTGTTCCAAGGCCTTTGCAGAGGGAGGCAACAAAGCAGCCTGGAGTCTTTTCCCCTCCCTCTGGACTTGTTCAAGAACTGAAACTGAAATCACTTCCATGACCACCCTTGCCCACACACAGAGACCTGCTGTGACCATGGCAGGAATTCCAGCTCAGGCAGAGCACAAAGAGCCTGCACATAACATGTGTGGCAAAATAAAGCTCTAAATTTATTCTACTGAGAGAAACTGTGGACACAAACCCTGAGGGGGCCACTATGACTCCCAGACTATGAGCAAAACTTGCCAGGCTTTTGTTACTGACCCCTTTAGCAGTTAAAAATCTTTTCTGTCTTTGGGTGGAGAGGCTGTACCTAGTGAGGGTGCAGCACACTCAGAACACCCTTGGCTCTGTTTTGGCAGCCCCAGGGCCCAGCTGTGGTGCCTGGAAGGATCCTGCACAGCCCTGGAAAAGGCAGGCAGCTCCCTGGTCCACACCCTGCACAGGATCAGCTGCTGCAGCCTGCTCCCATAAGGAAATGCAGGGACTGGATTTGTTATTGAAGCCATCACCCATCCCGTGTCAGGCGTGAAATTAATGAATTATTGGGAAGGAGAGCCTTCCCTCTTCTCTGCCTCTGGAGGAGCCGTCTTCATCCAACTCTACACTGCTCCAAGATGAAGTAATTTTGGCTTCCTGAGTTTTAGCTATTTGAGATAACAAACTCAATTTCCTTAGTCATCCTAAGGCCAAACTGTCTTTATGTTATGGCTTCATTTTCACTCTGACCTGTGCTCTTGGATTAGCAGGGCACAGAAGAAGCTTCCACGCGAGGCAAGTTTTCTGAATGAGATGTTGAGGAAGAGCAAGAGGTGAAATTCAAGCATCATCAGGAAAATTTCCATGCAGTGCCCACACAACTGTTAATGAGAGAACTTAATTATTGTAAAGTACAACCAAATAAACAGATAGAAAATTGTGCTGGGGTTTGCACTGCTGCTCACAGGCTGCCCTCTCTTAGTCATATCTCTTTTTTGAGGCTGGACACAGCAAAGGGATTAAGGGAAAGAGCTTCTAAAGATTTAACTGTTACTAGAAACCCAGAGCCCTAGCATGCTCCAAAATCCAAAACGATCATGGCTTTTTTACCATCTATGTTGCACATAAAATTTGTTTAGACAGATAAGTGCACCTTTCTCTGAGTTACATCACAGATATAGCTGAGTGAGAGATATGGTCACTAGAAACCTGATTTTTTGAGCTGCACTTCCTTAGGCAGAGAGCAGAAGTGTGAAACAAGAAAACACACAACCAAGACATTTTAAGTATCTACTACTCAATGTGGCCTGCTCTAGGCCAGGAGAAAAAATATATTTGAAAAGTTTTCCAGAAAATGTTGTTGATTAATGAGTGTTTTCAAAATAATGAGCTCTCATAGAAATGTATTAAAAAGGAAAAAAAATATATATTAAATTTTTCAGATTAATTTTTGCTGACAAATCATTAACACAGCTTTTTCAAGTAGCAACAAAATACTGTATTAGCTACTTTACTGTAATTGTCCTGTAATTGCCTCTTGGATTCCAAGTTCTATAGAGAAGTTTTCTCTTTCTTTCAGCTTAAAAGAATCTTCCATCAAAAAGAAAAAAATTTGGATTTGAGTTGGCTAGCCTGAGATGATTAATTTCCATCTACTTCACACTTCTCAGTCACAGTGGCCAGCCAAAATTTGGGATCCAAAAGACTGTCAAATTAAATAGATAGTAAATCCAGTTGACTTACTGAAGATCTGTTTATCTAACAAATTAGGCATGAATCAAAAAAAAAAAAAAAAACCAAAAACGCTAAAGATCTGTTCTCCTGACAGGGATAATTAACATCAGGAATGGAGCTCTTTGAGGGTACCTCTCACAACATTTCTGGACAGCAGCTGTTCACAAGTGCTTGGTTAGAGTTGCATTATGTTTCCATCATCATCATCATCATCATCATCATCATCATCATCATCATCATCATCATCAGTCTCCTTCTGTAGTGGTCTCTCTTTCAAAAGTCAGTTCTCCCCAAAAAGCCCATCTATCTATGAGGTTTACATTCTTGAGCTAGTTGTGACTCCTTTGAGTGTGATAATTGGTATACCTACTGTGTCCTAAAGAAATTTTATCACCCAAAATGTGTTTTCTGTTCCTCACAAAAAGTTGCCAGGATTAGCTTCATGGAGATGCAGTAAAGGTTTAACTCAGAAAAATTGAATTTGCTCAGATTTGTCATACAAATATGTGCCAAACTCTTTGTGTGTGTGCACAAGTTTATTTTATATATGTAGGTGTATATACATATGTTGAGTCTGTCACTGTTTTATCTACTATTTTGCCACCAGACAGAGGCTTGCAGATGTTACAAGTCTTCTATCCCTGGAAGAGAAGAAACTGATGAGTTCTGGGCAGATTAGGACACCCACACCTGGTGAGGAAGATGAAGGTTTGTGGGGCTGCTGCTGCCAACTCAGTGTGTTTGTCAAGACAAGGGGGAGAGATCATACACACGGGTGCTCTGAAATAGGAACATTAACAAACCCTGAAAGAGAAAATTCTGCTTCTTCTTCAGGGTGAGACCATCTCTTATCTCTATGTTTTTAATCAAAACCGTCCTTTGGGGATGATCCTTCTATTTCCCAGTCTCCTGCTATGAGTAGCACTAAGATTTTATGAGCAGCTAGTGCAGTCTAGGATGGTAAATGCCCATATTCCTCACTTTCTCACCATTTCTTTTCTCTGTCCTAAGGAATCAGAGCATGGACAAATCCCACTGATGCAAATGCTGTGGTATAGGAAGAATGTTTGCCACCAGGCCATGCTTTGGAATGACAAACATGCAAGAATTAGCATCTATAACTCTCTATAAACATTGGGGTTAATCTCCAGGGTTTACAAGACTCTTTAAATGTGTTTTAATAGGACAATGTGCTTTAGGAAGGACCCATCCAACACTTCGCATATCAGCAAAGTTTACAAAAGGTAAACTGAGCCGGGGTAACAGTTCAGAGGTACAGCCAGGGCCCTAAGGAGAATGCCAAAGTCAAAGTAATACATTGATTTGCAAGTCTAATGCCTTCCCAAATTGCTGAGGAGCATTCCAAATCTGGCAGGACAGTTGGAAGGGAAGAGCTGTGGGAATTTCATTGTTGCCTCTCAAACTCCAAAATGTAAGAGGATCAAATCACATTTTCGGCACACAATGATGAGCTGGCCTAGACCTGCTCTCTTAGATCTGCCCTCTTAGACTTGCCCACCTCACCCAGCTTGGGCAGGACTCTGCTCCTGGGACAGTCCTGTTGAGGGGACCAACATTGCCCCACACAGTTTAGGGCTGTTGAGAAGAAACAACAATGGTTAATTAAAACTGACGGCCCTGCTCTGTGTGGGCACCTGTTACAGGAAAGGAGAACTGACACCCCTGACAAACCTGCCATTATCCACTGAAGACATAAAAGTTTCCTTCCAGCTTCTTAAAACCAGGTGAGATGAATCCTGCCCCGGGTTTATTTGAACCCTGAGTGCCTACTTGCTTCAGGTAGATTCCACCTGAATCTACCTGAGCAAGTCATGAACCCCAAGTGGATTTATTCTAGAAAATGATTCATAAGATGACTGAGCTCAGCTCACCACTACTATCCCACTTTTGTATGTACAAAATGCAGAATAAGCATTTGCTAATAGATGACAAATTTGTTTCAAGTTGTATTATTCTTTCTGTGTTTTTCATCCAACACTGAATGTCAACAAGGAAATAAAGTTGAGAATTTTAAGTGATACATTCCCATAAAGTCAACATGAAAACCAGCCAAATAATCTTAATAAATAGGATGAATGAGACACTCAAAGAAGAATGACTTCTTGTTTCCCTTCTTTATCCTAATTATTGCAGAACATTGGCCTATACTATTTTTCCACATCTCTAAAAAAGACCTGAGGGCACTTTTTGAAGGGAGTCAGCCAATATTTTAGCTGTGTGTTGTTTCTGTTTATCACTTGGGTAGATTTGCAATAAAAGGATGATCGCTTCATTATAATAATTCAATCTGCACTGAGACAGGCTGTCTCCTGTGTTACGTGAGAAACAGCTAAAATCTTTATTTCATAAGCAAAACCACCACTGGCTATTTTAAAATACTGAGAGCGGCTGTCATGACCCTGTGGTTTGGCAGGTTCTGTTCTGTGGTGCAGGGGCTATGGTGGGATGGGGAGCCTGTCTCAGGAAGGGTCTGACCTCACTGCAGCAGAGGGGTGACGAGCAAGAGAAGATCCAACCACTCCTTTAGCATCAAATCAGAAATTCCAGCAAAAAAATAATCTGCAATTGTGCATCGAGTGAATTGGGAATGATTTTTACTCCTTTAAAAACTCCTTTAGAAACTCCTTTAGCCTGGTCACCATGGCTGAAATCTGGCAGGAAGATTCCCATGGCTGGAATGTTTCAATCTTTATTGGGTATTTCAGGAGGATCAGCTGAGCACCATCTGAGGACTTGCACTGTCGTTTTGGCCTGCTTCCAGATTTCTAGCAACTTTGGAACAAATATACTGGAGTGGGTTCTCTGATGCCTAGTCAGCTGAGAACCTGTACTAAAGACCTAAATGTAGAGAAGTCACTAATCAAAAAAATTTAGTAAATTGGCGGTAATGATTATGAATTACAGGCTGTAAACTATAGCATAATGGTAAGAGAAGGACAAATGTACATATCTATGGTCAGCAGGAGTTTTTAAAGTATGTTAGCTGCAAATGGATCACTAGAAAGTACCAGATTGCTTCTAAATTGACAAAGTCTATTGACTAAAACTGCCAATAATAAACTCAAAGCGGTAAAAATGATGAGTAAATATTTCCCACTTCTGTTTGAGAAAAAGCCAGATAATGCACTGCATCTTATGTAAGAAAAACAAGCCTTTCTTTTATAACAATGCTTTCTAAACTTAGAAATTTTTAATTGGCAGTTCCTGGATAATTTGCATCCAAAAGGGAAAGATATTCGCTGAACCCCTGCTGCTGATTTTGAATAGGTCTTGGAACACTAGAGAAGTTACAGATGTGAAGCAAAGATAAAGTTGTGCCAGCACTTAAACACAGTAACTAGGATGATGTGAATAAATATAGACTTGTCAGCCTGACACAAATCTGAACAAAATAATAGAATGGTTATTTGGGAACTCTCTTAAGAATTACACAGGGAAAATAGAATTACATTGAAATTTTCCTGAGCTTATCAAAAACAGACCCTATCAAAATATTTTATAATGTTGGAACATGAACATGTTTAATCAGTAAAGGTGATAGAGCTGATATAAATGATACTGTTGGACTATTTTACCAACTGGACTATTTTACCTCAGATAAAACTGCCTTTGGGGAATTGTCCAATTTCATGAGCGGGATTCTTGGCTCATCACTGTTTAACTGTTCCCTGCTGATGGCAAAGAGAGAAACTGAGGGATTGGTGAATGGCAGAGCCTGTTTGCTCCTTAACTGTGGCAGAGCACAGTAGAGAGAGCAAAACAGGCCAGACTTTCCAAGTGAGGAGACCGGTGATTCTGCAGAGATCTCCAGATCTGGTAGAAAGTCAGACAAGCTTCAGCTCAGGGTCTGAAGGGCCAAGACAGCTTTTGGCTGTGCAAAGCAGGGTCCACCATGGAGCAGGTATCTGCTGTGTTTCACGTTGGTGTGATGGCTCCTACAGTTGTTTTAGTGTTCAGAAAAAAAATAAAAATGGAGGGAATTCAGACAAAAACCACACTAGCTTGATTAAAGATAGAAAACATGTCTTATTCTCAGAGATTCAAGAGCTTAATTTATGTGACACATCCAAAGGAGGGCTCAGGGATGACATGATGTTAATGAGTTATGGCTGCACAGAACTTGCCCAAAGACAAAGTCCTTCACTTCTTGGACAAAGGTTTAAATCTCATGATCTGGTGATGGATAGATTCATTCTGATGGAAATAAGGCATTGTTCTTCAGAGGGGAAAATAATTAATTGCCAGAAGTACTTGCCAGTGCTTGTTATTAATCAGTTCCAAATAAAGCTTGGAGTATTCCCTAAATTAAAAAAAAAAAAAAAAAACTCCAAAAAAAACAAACAAAAAAAAATTAAAAAGAATAGAAAAGGCGCTCTAAAACATTCCTATTGGGAATTTAAAGCTGACTTTGAAGAAACTGATGTAGGTCCATAGGCTGTATTACAATGAAGATCATTCAAGAAGTCCCTAAGGTCCTTTCTAACCACCAAAAAATCAGAGACAATAGAGTGAAAATGGTGACACATACTTGCTTTCAGTGAGCCTTTCAACCATCAGACTGTCTCTCACTGAGACAACTAAGACCCTGTTCTGCAACTCAGTAGTCAAACTTGCCCAAAATTACTCTTTGCACTTATCAGACAAACACAATGTCTTAGCTAGTGCAACCATGTTTACTCAGTTAAGCTTTTCAGCAGTTGTTATTTTAATTTTGTCTTGACCACACAGAAATTTCCTCAAGGCAGAGGACTTAATAGGTCTTGCAAATCAGTGAACTTTTAGCAGCAAGGAAAGTAGAGGTTCAAAACTATTTATCCCATTCCTTCATATGCCTCAGCTCCTTTTGTGGCCTTGTAGGACTTCTTGCCCACTGATTTTAGGAAGAAGCTGGACATGTACTTGTGCTTAGAACTCAATCTGAGTTTGAGAGGAAGCACCTCTGCTGCACTTAGTGGGGAAGTTTCCATTTCCAAGACTTGTTCTTTTATTTCACGCGGCCTCGCAGCCCGTCAATTTGACCAAGTCTAAAGTTCTAAATCACAACCCAAGCAAAATCACTGTGGTTTTCCCCTTATTCCCATTAAAAATCTGTGTAACTACCAAGTTTTCCATGGCTTTTGCCCAAAACCACAACCTGCTACAAATTCATTGAAAAATAATTCCAAACTTAACCCAGATTAATAGCGCTTCCAATTAGGATAGCCAAGTTTTGCAGTTTAGCAGATTAAAATTTGTCAGGTTTCGTGTCTCTTTGGGAACATTGTGTTCCACTCAAACCACAATCTGACAAGAAATTATTACTGTCAAACTAAAGCTATTTGAAAAAAAAAAAAAATCCACCTTTGCATTTCGTAAGCTCCACACTTTGGAGTTCAGTTCTGCAGTTTAATTTTGTCCTGTTGCATAAATATGGGAGGAACCTACTTCTACATCCAGAAGGGTTTCCAAGTCATAGCCCTACCCAGATTGGGGTATTTGGACCCATATGCTCTTATTTGGATCCTTTGCTAATCTTTTCCTTAAAATGGAGGGTGTGATCGTATCATCTGCAAGTGTTTCAAGCTTTCAGCCATTAGCCTCCCTTCAGCTGAAAATCATTGCTCCTTGACTGGAGGGTAACTCTGAGCCACGGATTCCCACCAGTGCAATGTGAAACAGGTTTGCTGGCCCTCCCCGAGGATGGGAAGGAGATGAGAAGGGTGAACACATACAGATATGCTAATTCAACTGTTTGTGATCATGCTGCACACCCCCTACATTTTTCCAAGGTTGTTTTTTTGCCCCTGGCCTTGCATTCTTCGCCCTAGGTATGATATTTGGAGACAGAAGCATAGGCTGATGATGAGTGAAACCACACTCCCCTGAACATGATGGCCCTTGCATTTTCTAGACCAAAGCACTCTCTGGCACTGTGCTGAAAAAAAGATTTATAGTTTTTAATCTCCTCATAAGATATGACTGAAGTATACTGTTATATATAGGACAGGAATTAATCCTGAATTTTTCTCTCTTTTTTTCTTATTTCATGTGTCAGAAGAATGCCATTTCAATTATTTATTAAGAAAATTATGTTTTTCAAGGTAAATGCATTATTTCATTATCTGCTTTCAATTAGCTGGGAATTCACTATGTTCAGCCAAATGTCCATTCATCAACAAATTCCAGATTCCTGGCAGTCTGAGCAAATTCCCAATTTTCTTCTTTTATGGGTACAATAAGTGAACATATTCATGCCTCACGCTAAATTATGGCTGGAGTTAGACTACCCTGGAGGGAGGATAAAACAGTTGGGGAAGGTCTTGAAATGCATTAATAGATGTTTTTACTGAAGTAGAGCTACAATATTTCATAACATTTTTTTCTTCAGGTGCTTTGTTATTGTTAACTGGGTGCCCTCTCGCCCTTTTTTGTGGGCAACAATGATATGAGCTGGTCATCCTCCCACATGTGGACAATGGGATCATGAGGACGCCTCTGGCAGCAGCAACCACAAAACCAATGGAAAATACATCTTGCACCACTGCAACTCATGTCCAGTCAGAGAATTCCCATTTTCAGGGCAAGGCTGTGCAAAGTATTTCCAGCAGTGTCACAGGCTGCTCCAGGGCCATGTGGACACCCTGGAGCATCAAGGGAGGAGTGGGCAGGAAGAAGGACAGCATCCAGCCATGTGCCTGGACAGAATCTGCCTTGGAAATGTTGCAGTGCTGCTCCTCCTTTGTCCTCCTGCAAACCAGAACCCCTGAGCTGGGTGCCAGCTCACAGCTGGCACAGCCCCATGGCCCATGGGATGCCCTGCCCAGTTCCTCACCCAGTACATGCTGTGCTGTGCAGCTGCTTCCATTCCAGCCAGTTCCCTCCCCAGGCAGCTGCTCACAGGGAGAAGAGATCCCCACTTTCCAGAGTGGGAGCTGGGCTTCTGGCAGAGGGTCTTTCTCTCCCCAGGGGAGCATCAGCACTTTTTAAAATGCTTCATGCCCAAAGGCACTTTTACTACCTGCTTGCAATGGACACTTATAGCCCTTTAGGAGGAGTCTCGTGGGTAAAACAGGAGGAAGGTTCCCTCCCTGCCAGCTGTTGGGATGGAAGGCAACCAGAAATGTTGCCCCAGCCTCTGTGCATGCCCACAACACTGAGCTCAGTTACTCACCAGGCACTGCCTGGAGTGGCACTTTTGTGTACAGGGTGAGTGTATAGCTCATGGGGAGAGCAGAGGAGCTGAGTGATCTCATGTCCCTTCTCCCTGTTTTTGCTGTAGAACTGCTGTTTCCTCTGGCTTCTTCAGTTATTTCAAAAACCCTGTGTCCTGTCATCTGCTACAGGTCATATAAAGGCACCTGAGTTTTCTGCTGCCTTTCTGATCCTCTAATCACATTTGCTTGGTCACCTTCTCTTCCCTCCCTTTCATTCATCGTGGATATTTTCTGCTCCTTTTGTTCTCTCTTTCCAACGATTTGGGGTCAGCAGTGCTTTGCTTACTCTGTGGAGCAGGAATTTCCAGCCTTTCTCATCATATTCAGGTGTTTGTAGGCGTCTTCCTCTCTGAGACAGGGTTCTCTTGTGCCCTGTATTTTTCATCACGTGAATGAAGAAATAGAACCACTGCTCTGCCTCTCATTCCCCAGGTTGTGCAGAACCATCTTCACCTGGGCTGATGCCTTTCCCACCAGACGTAGGAGAGGCAGGAAAACAAGAGTTTTTCTCTTGTGTGATTTGTGTGCACCTCAGGCATTGCTCTCAAGCAGGATTAGGCTGAGTTTTGGGGTTGAAGCTGTGCCATCCTCACTTCTCAGGGATGCAGTCCTGAGAGCCACCTCCCCACACAGCAGCTCTGCCAGTGGTGAGGGCTCTCCCAACAGGCAAAACCATCACCATCCCCTCAACACGTGTCTAATGTCCTACAGCCCAGGCAACTGAACCCATGTGTTTATTTTACTGGTGGAATACACCTGCAACTTAAATATTGTATGATAAGCAGATGTTCACTTCTATAAATTGAGCAACACACTAAGATTTATGGACCCTTGAGGTTCAGATTTAGTGAGTGGGAGCCAAGGTCACAACTGGACCTTCAGATTCAATAAATCTTGACATTACTGGAGTACTGGGGGAGGGGAGGAAAGCATCATTATAGACTTATAACAATTTTTAAAGTATGCCAGTGATGATCTGCAAAGCAGATGGAAGTCAGGCTGATTTTGATACGTTAAACTGACCCTGCCAGGTAAGAGATGAAATACCTCAGGGTCTGATTTGGAGTCACATATGGAATACAGGAGTGGGAACGATGATCATAAACCCCTGTTCACTGGGGAAGCAGAGGGGGAAAATGGTCCATTAAAAAGAACAAATGTTTTGTTTTCATGCTCTAAGAAGGATACTATTGGTAACATTAGTGGTGAATTTATTCTAATTAATAGTTCAATGACATATCAGTGCTGTTTTTCTATCATGCAGTGCACTAATGAAAACCTCTGGTTAAATTCTGATAAAAATGAAGTCCTGAATGAGCAAAGTACCTCCTGGTGGACACCCCAAAGGTGTCTCCCAGACCAGGATTCAGAGGGCTGGCAAAGGAAACAGACTGCCAGAAATTATTCAGACTTTAATGTCACTTCAAACTCTAGGAATTGTGAAAGTTAGGGAGAGGCAACGAGGAAAGTTTTGAATGGGCACCAAAATATCCTGACATGGGTGTGTTACAAACACCTTTCTAGGGGCAACCTTTCTAGGGGCAACTGATAGCTGCAGTAAAATGGTGCTAAGGGTGTAAATAGAAATGGATAAAGCATCTCTGGAGGCAGCCTGAACTGACCCCTGCCAGCTCAGAGCCCTCCAGAGGAGTTACACAAGTTTTGCTACTCCAGACTCCACAGCAGACCCAGTTAGGTTAGGTCAGTCAAAGCTAAATTTCACCAGCCAACCTGCTGTCACATATGACCAGCTGCAGATGCAAACCAGATAAAACACACACCAAAATGTCATACTCATCTTTTTCTTCTAACTGTGGTGGGTGTGCATGTAAAAAACTCCCCCAAATTCAAGTATGTGAAAACAGAGCTGTCTGAAGCAGAAGCAGCCAGGAAGATGAAGCATTTGATGGCTTCTGTGGCAACTAAAATGAAAATTTGCGAGCCAAAGTGAAGTTGTCACTAATGGCCAGGTGAATGTGGGACATAGCCTGCCTGCCAATTATAATACAGATAACTCAGAAAGTATGACAGGCTGAAGCAGATTAAGATTTTCCAAGTGCTTCCACAAGGATGCTCCAGATGTCCTTAAACAAGTTCCGTCATGCCCTCCTGAAGGGTGGAAAGTTGGAGTCAGGCAGGGGAGGTCAGTGTCCAGTGCACTACCCTTTTTAGCTCTCATTCTGGATCAATCCTCACCCTTCTGGGCACAAGGTTCATTTTAACTCTCACACCCCTGCATGCCAGATATGGGTGTATTTTGCTTTAGAGGGTGTAGTGAAGCTCATGATATCTACAGGCTTGGAAAAGGCTTCTCTCAAAACCTGATGTACAACAAAACTTCTGCCAGCGGGTCTCGCATCATCTGTGATGTTTTCTGTGCATCCAGCTCCCAAGTGATGGGATGGAGGCACAGGGACTGATTTCCTGCAGTGATCTCAGTCACCGCCTCCCCACACCTGTGGAATTTTTCCCTATGGTCACAATATCCGGGGTCATTAAGGAAAGGTATTTCTTAGTGTTTTTTCCACTGCCTTGTGAAAGTGCCAGACAAACAGAGCAATCAGGTAGTGTTTACATTATCTGGCCTTTGTTCTTGTGTCTTTAAACACTGACTCCAAAATAATTCTGTTTTCCATGCCAAACAAGCACATTGTGGCCTCTCTGCTGGTGGGACACAGAGTGTGGATTTCTCTGCCTTGGAAGTTACAAAGCTCTGGTAACTGCAACATCTTTTAAATGAGACCTTGATGTTCCTAATGAAAAATTCACTTAGGTGGATCAATACTCAGCTTTATTGCTGTCCTATATCAGACCAGGCTGCAGGTAACATGGGTTTAGTGGTTACTGTTTATTCCCAGAGGATTCCTAACCCCATTTCCCACTGCTGAAAAAGGCGTTAAAAATAAAAGTAATGTCTCACTGAAAGGAAGACTTTCCCAACAGCTGTATCCTTCAAAGGCTTTGGCCTTTTCTTTCCCCTTACCCTCTCCCTAGGTAGCCCTCTGGGACCCACGGTTATGTGGGATGCCAACTGCTCACTATTCATCACAGCCCTGTTCTCCAAGGGCCCATTGACTCTCAATAATTTATCACTCGATGCTTTGTGTGCTCCTGCAGAAATAAATCAGGGCTGGGAGCACCAGATGCTCCCGCATCCCATCACACTGTGTTAATTTATTAAAAAGGGGTTTTCTCAGCCCAGCCGAGGGGTGCAGGGATCTCCTCCACAAGGAGCAGCGAGGATGGGGGTTAAGGTCTGCTGAGCCAAGTGCAAAAAGTGTTGAGAGAGAGAGACTTCAGCGTGGAAGCTGAACTTGGAAACCCTCGCAGGGTGAGCAGGCGGTCGGCTTTCCAAGCAGAGCTCGCTGGGAGTGCGCTCCAAGAAAAATACATTTAGTCCTTAAGCGTGTATTTTTCGTTCTGGGCTCACGGTTTCTTTTTGTTTCTTGGACTAGGTCTCGCACCCGGATACAGCAAGTAAATATCAGGCCATAAATCACAAATTTGATGCTTGCTTTTCTTTCTTCAAGGTTGTATAATATAATGGGAAAGATCAAGCAAATGCAAAGCTATTTTATGCTGCACATGCAGAGTGCAAAAGGCCCTGGGTCTCTTCCAATGACCCTGCAAAAATCACAGGCCTCCTGCTAACACAAAGATCTGTTTTTCTGAGGCATCACACAAATCCTCTCATGGATTGAAGAGTTTCTCCTGTTCTTGTTTTCTTTAATGCTCTTGCAATACATTTAATTTAACATATAATGACCCTTCATTCAAACCTTCTGCACATACACATTATGGTTGTTTCATCAAATGTGTCTCTGGCAGAACAGGAAACGCAAATTTCCTACATTCTCTCCCAGAGTCCTGAATGCATGTCAACAGCTTTTTGGTACTTATCACCTTTGGTCATTTCTCATCTCCCCTTCAGAGGGGGAGGACTGTGCCTGCTGACACAGTCTTGCCTCTGACACTGGAGAACCAGGCTGACCCCACCTGGAAGATGGAAGAGTGCTGGGACTTCTTGAAGTTCTGCAAGCTTGTCCTTGAAATCCAGCCTTGCCAAGGTTGCAGATTGTGTTCCAGCACTCCCTCATGCAGCAGGGCCTGAAATCACACCACTGTTGCTCTTCCAAAATCACCTTCCAACTACCTGCAAGGGGAAGAGCCAAACCAATAAGGCATGGTTCATCCTTTCATGCTGCCCCCCAACACACTGTTCAGGATAATTCCTCCTCTCCAGCACAGTGCCCACCACCCAGGAATGGTATAAAGGGCATTGATGGTTCTGATGATGCATTGGCAGCCTCTCTGCTCATCTCTGAGCATGTAAAAATAGGATTTTAGAGATCGTGTATCTAAATGACAAGTAGTTTTTGTGGGGACAGCAAGAAACTCTTCCCAGGTTTAAAGTCACTGCCACACCTCCACAAAGGACTTCATCACTTCTAGAACAAGCTGGCAGGTGGGTTGTAAACCCCCATTTCTGCTTCCTTTCTCTCCTCCTCCTCACAAGTTTCCATTTGCACTGACTTTTTCCCAAACTTCTAAGCTATGGAAAGATATCCAGTGTACATAATACTAGCCTGAAGAGGTAAAGCTTGCCAATGTTATGAGAAAGCACAAGAGAGAGATTATAATGGGAAACGTTGGGCAATCCTGTCTTTACTGAAGGCAAAATCCCCCAAAGGGCCTGCCACCAAGATTAGTTCCAGATTTCCTTAGGTTCTTGTGACATGCACAGGGCCTGTCCCAGCACTGCTTAAGTGCTGTCAGGTCTAATGCTCTCTATCAAATCTCTCCGCCCCAGCACCAAGAACATTATTCTGAGGAGATTTCTCCTGAAATCTACATGAGACAACATTGGGAAATGCTGGTTAGTCAGTAAGACCATTGTTTATCCTCCTGGTAAAACACAGATTCCACTAAACCAGAGCCCTTTTCTCCTTGAAGATAAGCAAATGTTAGCAAAATGACTGTAAATCATGAGATTTCTGGTTAAGGTTGCAGCAAAACCCCATTTGCATCTTAACTCTGTTTCCTCTCATTTACGGTCTTCTTCAAATGTCTTCTTTGGCACTGAAAACATTTGTCTCAACCTAAAAGTGAACTTTGGAGAGGGGGAGTCTGAATAAAACCCCTACAGCTGTTTTTGAGTTATCCAGGAAGAAAAAAAATGCACATTTCCCAGTATAAACATTGTCTTGGTTTTATTTTGGGGCTTTTTGTTGTTTTGTTTTTTAAGTTCAAGGAGAACATTCCGTTTATTTAGAGTTAGACTATTTTATTTTATTCAGAAATCAGCACAGTACATCTGTACTTCTTGGTGAGACAGAGGGACAGAAGAGCTGCTCTGTGAAGTCAGAGCAAGGGCTGGTCCAACCCTGGCTCCTGTTTCTGACCGTGGTTGGTAGCAGATGCTCAGAGCACAGCAGAGAGGAAACAGGACCAGTGCCACAGGGCCTTTCCTGGTGTCCCTGCTGTGCTCCCACCACTCCATGAATGCCGGGATTCCTGAGCTGGAGCTGGAATGCTGCACTGGACAGTCACCAACAGCCTGGTCCTCTCTGTCTAATTTGGAGCCTTTGCAGAATCTTGTGGTGAGGGCACCAGCACGAGGCTGTGAAAGCAGCAAATCCTCACCCTCCTTTTAAACCCGGACATGTCCTTGGGAGACTCTTTGTTCTTACACTACAAGAAACACTGAATAGGCTTTTTTTCCCTGAACAGGCCTTTTTCATAAGCTGTTCCATCACTCCTCTCATGCAAGCTTGGCCACAGCCTCCTTGCTCTTGTTTTAATTCTCTCTCTACCTCTGGCTCCCCCATATTCATTTTAGGGCTGAAGCGTGGCATGGCTTGGACTTATGATTCACACGACAACTTCCTCTCCTGGTAGTATCCAGTATTTCATTTGAGTATTTTTTCCTTCCATTGCTGAGTATCAGAAGTCTCAGAGAATTTCCCAACAATATTCCAAATCCTTTTCTAAAAGGCGTTCTGGCTGAGCAGTGGTCATTTTGTCACTTCCTCTCTGTTTCATTACTTTGCTCTTCCCAGTCTGGTTTCTTCTGGCATTTGATCTCCAGTCACTCAGCTGGGAATGAGTGAGATCCTCTTGCAATTCTTTGCTGTTGGCAGTTCTGAAGAGATGAAACCATCCGCCAATGTGATTAACTCACTGCTTATCCCATCTTACAGACATTTGATTAACCCATTGGAGGACACTGCACACATCTACACTCCAGTGTAGAGAGAGCTCCATGAGAGAGCTCCAGCCCTTTGTCACCCACAGTTTGGCTCCCCAATGTGCTTGGGGCAAAGTGCCATTTTTGGGAAGCTGGATGTGCTTTATCAGTGATGCCTTGCTGAGGCACAGCCTCACTGACCTCTGCAAAGCCTGCCAACAGATTTGGAAAGCCTGGGTCTCCCCAATAAAAGCAACATTTCTTTCTTCCCAACATCTCTCTCATGCACACAGGATCCATCCCTGTCTGCCAGTTCTAATATGGGATAGAATTTTAAATTCCCTGACTGGTATAGAAGGTCAGCACATTAGTTTGCAGTTCTTAGGTTTGTTCTTGAGTTATTTCTAGTTATGGTTAATACATCTGGAATAAAATGTTCAAATGTGAGGTTTTATTAATAATTAAAAGGACAACAAATATTTACTGTAGACAAGTTTAGTTATCTGTGCTGATTTTCCTGTTAAAATTGCAGCCTCTTCCATTAACTAGTATATCCGCAATTAAAATACTTTAATTTTTTCCTTTTTCCTTAAATAAAGCATTGATTTGCATGGAAATGCATGGAAAACTTTCCCCTGTAAGCTCCAATTTTGTATCCACAATTTTCACTCCTGTAACCTCTCATGGGTCAAACACAACATAAGACAGAACTGAACATCCAGACATTGTCACATTGTTTGGCATCTGCAATTAATGCTGTGATCTGAGTTCATAATTAGAGCTCTCCTACACTGGGAAATGCACTAGTGTTGTCTTGCCTCTAAAATTTCAGATATATTGGTGCAGTGGTTGATTCCCCAAGCTTGTCAGTGTCCAAGAGACTTTTGGACAATGCCCTTAACAATATTATTTAACTTTTGCTCAGCCCTGAGGTGGTCAGGCAGATGGATTAGAGGATCCTTGTAGGTTCCTTCCAACTGAAATTATTCCAGTCTAGTCTAGTCTAAATCAGACCTTTCCCTGTGCACACTCAGTCTCAGAATAATTGTGCATATTTATTGATATTTTATCACATTTTCCTTCAGCCTGATTATTCCCAGTTTTACAAACCAGAAATTTGCATACTTTTAAAATGCAGTCAGATTATAAGATTGAGTAAAAATATGAAAGTCTCTATTTGATGTGTCTGTGTGTCCTGCATACCCGAGCACATGTGTGAGTATGCAAAATACTCCATGAGCTTTCATGCAGGCATTGGAGAGGATAAATGTACAAACATTATGTACAGAAGTGGTGGTTTGGGTGTTTTGTTTTTTTTCTGAAAACTGCTAAATAAAACCCAAATATATAGAAGTTACCTATAGCAGCAAAGACATCAAGTATTTAATCATGAACACAACTGCAAATATGAGAGACTGCCTGTGAAATTAATACAATCTATCAGCTGCCTTAAAAACAAGCTCCCACTTAAATATTTTGCCCACCCAGGGCTTCAGTGAGTATCACCATGGTACCACCCAGGTAAATAAAAGCAGATTAATGGAGGAATTGTAGGTGCTTTCCCCTCGCTCCCTCAAAATTGGCAGCACCACTGCACTGTGCAATCCCACAAGATAACACATCAGGGCTGTGCAGCTTTGCCTCTAGCCCTGAGTCAGTTCAGGGCTCTGTTTGTCTCTGGGTAATGTTAAATTTAGGGCCTGAGTTTGAGGACTACTCATCTTCACCTCTCAGCTCTCCCAGCTGCAATACATCACTGGCAGGCCAGTACCCCAGTGATGGGGGGTGTCCCATGTGACACACACTAATTTATAAATGAGAATGATATCTGAATGCATCACATTTCAGTGAAGAAAAACAAACCTTATGGACTCTTTTAAGGCTGTGATAAATTAGAATGTGCATGATACAAATATTTATCTTGCACCCTTATTACAAGTATTTCCTTTTCGCTGGTTAATTTAATTAAGAGGTGTCCCTTTGGATTAAAACTTTGTAAGATGGATATATTTTTCTCCAAGCCATAATTCATTTTGAATGAAGAGAGGAAAACTCATAGCTCCTGAACTTATTAATAATGATCTGAATTAAAATACATTCCTGGCTTCCTTGAACACTTACGTATGTTAGGGGATAGCTGGGAGGAGAAACAAGAGGGATTATTTTTGTTTTCCTGAGGAGGACCTGATCCCAGAAACACTGTGGAACACGTATGATGAGGAGTTAGTCACAATGATTTCTTTGGCAAGGGAGAAAGTAGCAGAAACAAAAACAACAGTGACCCAACTTTCCATCAGAGGGTGGGTGGGGGATGAGAGAGCTGGTGGGGGATCATTCTTCTTCTCTCCCAAAGCCCAGGATCCCACCTCACTCCACAAAAGCCTCCCTGGTTTTGGCAGCCTGTAGCTGTGCAGGATACCAAGGACAGGAGCAGAAGTGGTCAAGCCTGCCAGCAGCAGCTCGTGGCCCAGAGTTTGGCACCCTCCTGCCTGGCCTTGGGAGATGTGGGGACCTTCCTTGTGTCCCCTCTCGGCACATCATCACCCAGTGCAGGACACTGGGCCCCCAGGGAAGACAAAACCCAAAGAACCCAGCTAGTTCAGCTGGCAAGTCCTGGGGAAGGCATCCTGCCTCTGAAGACATTACCTGAGCTGTAGACCCGAAAGGAAAATGGTAAAGATGAGGACACTGGAGAAGGAGCTGTTCAGGGCTTCAGAGGGTCAGGATTTTGCCTTGGGTTGCTGTGCTGATCTCAGATGTGCCACTTCATCTCACACTCAGGATCCCTTCCTGACTTTTGTTGGATGTATTTGCAGAACAGTACCTGTGGATCACCACCAAACTCCTGCAGTGTCTGTGCAGAGACAATGAGCTCAGGGAGCAGCTTTGCTGACAAACAGGCGTTACAGAAGGGTGATGACAAAAGTGTGGCTGTTTCTCCAAAATCTCTGCTTTGCTTCTGCTCACAAAGCAATTCCTAGAACTGTCCATTAGAAAATTAGTCCCCAGCTCAGTCCTCACAGCGGGATGAGTGATTTTGTGCCTGATTATCTCTTCCAGAGAGAGCTTAGACTTACAAATATTTGGGAGATGCACCTACTTTGAGAAGCCTCTTCTTCCAGAAAGGTTTGTGTTTACAACATCCATCATCACCTCTGTGGCATCTGATCAGGAGTGATTTTAATAACTCTTAAAGTAGAATAATTGAAAAAAGGCTTGTCTTTTCCTTTCCTTTTTAGAGGAGAATTTTCTGATCAGTTTTGGGTACTGTGTCAATAAATCCTGTCACATTCCCTTTCATTACAGAGCCCACCAATACACTCTTAGCAGACTCATTAACAAGACAAGGGGCATCACTGTCAGAAGAAAAGGCTACTGAAATGTAAATACAAAGTCTAGCCAAACATCTCACTCCTATAAGCTTGAACTTGACTCATTGCTGCAGGCATAGTTGGAGGGGTTTCTCAACACATTATTCAAATTCATGTTGAAGCTGTTTCGTTTCCCACACCCCTCCAGCACCTGCAGAAACCTCTCTGCTGACCTTGAGCCCCTTGGTGAGATTCAAGCCAGAGTGTTTGGTCAATGCCAGCTCTGACATCAGTGACTGGCACCCCTTCATGGCTCCCTCGTCCCACTTTTAAAAGAATAATTACAGCAATGCTGTGAGTTGAATAACAAAACTCAAAGAAAAATGAACTTGAAGATGTTTCCCTAGCAACTGTGTGCAGCACTGTTTCCACCAGGCCAACATTACAGCATCACACTCACAAACTGAAAAAAAGCCAGACTGAAATCTTTACCACTTGAATGGCAAGTGCAGCCTGGCAGAGACTGAGCCTTCCTTGGTCACACCAGCCAGTGTCCAGCTCATAATGTAGCTTTCCCCATATGTTGAAAACTACTCTGGATAAAGAACAGCAAGAGCTGTGAACAGAGGCTCAAGGAGCACAGCAACCTCATGAAAATAAACTTAAATAAAATAAAAACGTCATTTCCCTATTGTTAAAATAACATAGATTGTCTCTTTCACTTTCCATTCCTGATCTTTCTCACCATGCATCAGTGCAATTCCAGCTCATGCTGTCTCATGAGTCACCTTTGGCCATCTGATTTTCTTGAAGCAGTGGCCATGAGTTCCCAGAGGGTGATCCAAGCCTTACTCACTCAACTGTAATCATCTCTGTGCAGCCTGACCTCCCCAGTCCTTCTTTCTCATCATTCTGAAAACCAACTCTTGGAAACTACATGTTCTGCTACAACCCACCCTTGCTTTCCTGGCAGACACACGGGTCCCCATTTTCTCTGCATCTCCCATAGCAGATACAGCGAGTGATGCAAGCAGGAGGAGTGAAAAGGCAACAATCCCATTACTATCCTAATAAACCCACCTCTCTTTTGTTTACCACCATCGTATTAACTGATGTAGTCCAGAACAAGGCAAACTTTTTATGCTGAATGCTGCATTATTACCCTTGAAAAAGACAGTGACCATTTCACACAAGGATGGTTTGAATATTTAGGCACACGGATGAAAAGCTGCTATGGCATCATACTTAAAAAGCTATTTGCAATGATACATTATTTATTAGTTATATTCCTGAGATAAATGCAACATTATACCATATCTTCCTGAAAATTGTTTTTTTCACCTGAAAAACCCCTGCTCCATCAAATTGGAGTCCATCTTTTGGACCTTAAAAATTCTGAAAATTCTCCCCAGACATGGCCAACTGATTGCTTTCTTTAGTTGATGCATGCTCAACATTACTAACATGTATTAAATTAGCAATATTAAATCCAAAAATGTCTCCCCATCAGCTCCTGAGCTGCACACAGGGACCTGAGCAGACCCAAGGGCACCTGCAGACTTCAAAGGACAAGCTTCTAACCCTGCCTTCATGGGTTTTCAGAGGACAGGCTGGAACTGGAGGAGTTCTTGGCCCAGTTATGGCTTAGGCATTTATGTCCTTTGGAGCCAACCACTGGTTTGGTTAAGGGGATGAGTGCATCTGTCACAAACCCACACCTAAATATCTGTAATACTGAATTTTGAGGTGGGACCTGCCAGGATCTGACCCAGTCCTGGGACCTGGCTGTTGCATCTGAAGCATGTGGGCTATCCTGAGACAAGTCAGGGATTTTGTGTGCAAGGTAGGAATGCAGGAAAGCAATCGCCCTTCCCCAGAAAATAAAGCCAAACCCTGTTCCCACAGGAAACCCTGTTTCCCCATTTCACAGACATCAATAGTGAAACTGTTGGGGCCTCAGGAGTGACAGCTCAGGTCCTTCATGATTGTTTGCCTTCAAAAAGGAATTTTGCTTCATTAGGATGCTGAGTCTTTCTAATTCACATATTTGATTAGCTTCGGGTCTTGTGTTGTCTTCATTCCCTGACAACAGGGAATCAAAAGAGGCCAAGAGGGAATCAAAAGAGGCCAACAGGGAGAGTCAAAAAGGGCATCTCTGAACCTGCTGCGAGGCTGTGAAACTTTAGTGGAGAATGTTACTCCAGGATGAGGAAGTGTCAGGCACATTCCCGATGGAGTGCCCTCCCTGTTTGATACCATTGTGATGGAAACTTGAAACTTCAGGAAGGCCAGTGCAATGGAAATGCCAGGAAGCCTGAGAGAGACCATTTTCTCACTCCTTACCTTGGACAAAATGTCTGAGTTTCTGCCTTGTGAGAGCTTTCCCGGGGTCCTGAAAGCCGAATTCCCTCGTAGGCGTAAAGGTCAGGAATCCAGCAGCAGCGAGGTGACGGACACGAATCCCAGCAGTCACTTGAGATGCTTATTCTGGAAACAAACTCACAACAAAAGGGGCAAGAACAGGAGACCTGATGCAATGGCAAACAGATGAAAGCCGTGTGTTCCATCCCAGGCTGAGTTACCTGCTGGGACAGGGAGTGTGGGAGCAGTGGCTCTGTGTGTTGCTCCAGCTTTTCATAACCACTTGAATCCAGATGGTGAGTGAGGAAAAAAAACTTCCTGCGTTTAGATGAACTTGAGCAATATGATTTTAACAACACAGGAAGAAATGTCCTTCAGCAGCAAAGCAAGACACTGGAGAGAGGTGATTCCTTGCACAAGGATTTGCTAAGCAGAACAGTACCTTACCATGCTGCAAAATGAAATTCTTTTGGACAAAGAAATGTGCTCTTTTTCTCTTTTTTTTTTTTTAAATAGTTAAATTACTTGCCACCCCCAGCCCCAAACGGAAAGGCTTGAGCTACAAAAGGTCTGCTTGTGTTAATGTCCAGAAGAATAGATGCACTTACCTAAAATTTATTTAGCTGTCAAAAAAATGCCAGCAGCAGAGAGCTCAAAAACTCTGAACTTTAGGCACTTCAGTGAGGGTTTTCCTTTAAAACAATAATAACAATAATAATAGAAAAGTACACTGAAACCCAACTCTAGAGAAGATTTTGTTCCTATTCCTCCCGAGGGAGAGGCAGGGTGAGGATACCACCAGGCTTTCACATACAATTCCTTCATGTAAATGATTTCCAACGGGATCTCCTGCCCTTGCCTGCAGACAAAAGCAGAATGCATCACTGTTGCCAGACCACCTGGGACATGGGGAGGAGAGAAAATTTCCAGATGGGTTTTAAGACAATTCATTTATATTTATATAGCCAAAATAAATGTTGGTTGTTTTTTTTCTTCTGTGATAGCAATTTCCCTTTACTCTATCCAGACCACCAAGAGAAGAGGGAGGCACAGAATTTCTATTGCATTAATAGTACTGGTGTTTACAGTTTGGGCTTTTATGAACTTGGGGGAGCTGTTTATTGAGTCATAAACTCTACTAATGGGAATATTATCTCTAAATTATAGAAGTACTATAGTATTTGGGTTAGTTAAAAGAAAGGTTCAAAATAGTTACACACTTACAGTTTATCTCAATTACCAACATGATCCCATAATGGGAATTTAATTGCTAATTGCTGGCTTATATTGTAGAAGAACTGCAAGAACAACACACAATATATAGCCTATAAACATGTCCAGACAGTTCTATATCACCTCCTTTCACTGCTACCTTCTTATATGGAAGGGGGTTATTACAATGATTTAATTCCTAAATGCCTCAAATGAGGGATTTCTCTTTGTTAGGAGAGCATTTCCAGCAGTGCTTTGTGTGACAGATTTTAGCAAGCTGCCTGCACACGCTTTGAACAAACAGGACAGCCTTTTGTACACGCTTAAATACTTTGCTAAATTACATTCTCAGAGAGCTCTAACAAAAGAAATTGTAGTTCCATTTAACAACACAGATATTCCTGTTTATCCAGCTGGAGTGAAGTTTGAGCAAGACTCACCAGGCAGAGTCAAGCTCAAGCACAGTCAGGTCCATCGGACAGACATGGCACTGAATGTGCTCATCCTGAGCTCCAGAATATCCCAGGGGAGGGATCCTGTGCATGTTCAGGGTGGGCTCCTGGTGTCATGGACTTGTGGTCCCATGGGCTCTGCCCATTCCAACCAGAGCATCCACAGCTGGTCCATCCGAGACATCAGCCACAACCTGCCCACGGGCACGGAGCAGCCAAGGTCACCCTGCTTGGCCTCAGTGACCCCAAGGGTGGGACTCCTCTCCCCCAGCAGCAATGCAAACATCTACATTAACTGGTAGTTTCCAATCCCTGCAGAGGGATGGGCAGGGATATCAAGCATCCTCCAAATGTTCCTGTGGGCTGCTCACTCCCTGGAGGTGCTGATCACCCTTCCATCAGCAGTAAGGGATCTAGAGAGCAAGTGCAGCTGCAGACACCTGCACTGCTGACATCTGAGAGCAGGGGACATGAGCGTGGCCCAGAGACATTCTAATTTGGAGGTGGCCTTGTCCCACCTGCAGCACAGCAGCTCTGCAAAGGGTCTTCGTCTCATCTTCCAAGGCAATGCCATCCTGAGAGATTTGCTTTGGGAGTGGGAGCTCTCTCAAGTGCTGTCAGATGATACAGTGAATCTGGTGTTGTTACAGATCATCCCACCATGCTGCCTGCCAGGGATCTGCATCAGATTTCGGGAGGTTTGTGAATCAGCTCCTTTACTTCTCTTTGTTCGTAGTTCTAAATATGAAACGATCCTGATGAAAGAGGAGAGCAGAGAGGACAGATGGCTGGGGTGAAGGGCAGATGAGGATAGTTCGTTCATTTGTGTGTAATACATACCAGAAGAAACTTCCAGATGATTCCAAAATGACCAGAGAAATGTGCAGAGGAAGAGTTCATTTATCAATCCATAACCTTAATATATTATAGCTATATTAACTTCCTCATCTTGGGTTATGCTTCCTACTTTTAAACTTTGCATTGGAGACTGGCAGGGACATGGACCTTCCCCCACGCCTTTCTCTGATTTCTTTGACCATTGCCCAAATCAGGAGTGCTGCTTTTCACTGAGTCTGAGTCACTCCCCCAAACAAACTACAAGAAGAAATTGATTTAGAGCAAACAGTAACTTTAAAAATCTCTTCTTTCCAGATAGTTTTCTCTCAAGTGTTATCTATACTGCCCTCTAAAACCTAAAAATAAATTTTAAAATCTGACTGAGCTCAGATTGTGGTACTTTTTTTCTTCCTGATATTGTAAATTCTTCACAAACAAGCCACTGTTCTGTCTTTCTCATTGTGCTGCAGCTTGATGGTTAAACAGCCTTGAAGAGGAAGAAATTCTGAAAACATGCAGTAGTTCAGTTACAGAGGGTACAGGACATTATTGCTTAAAGAACTAATGTTTCCCTCCATGACACTGAACTACAAAATGTTAAAAACTGGAAAATTCTTCTATTAGTTTCATGTCTCAAACCACAGGAACACTAAGAAGGGCCCAGCAAGCACACACCTGGTGAATTGCTGCTAATGATACATGGACTGCTCTTCTCTGAATGCAGTCAGTGACTGAGAACATCCAGTATTTTTGGTTATTGTGGAATTAGGATCCCTGCAGCTTTCCCACAGCAAGTTTCCTTTGGGAGCCAGCAACGTCTCCTGGGCTAAAAGGACAAAACAAAGAGAGCAGACACAGGAGCCAACTTAGCCCAAAGTTTTTCCATGAAGTAGGATGAACTCACACCAGCACATGGGGAGCAAATGCAGAACAACTTTCAACCTTTCATTTATGCAGATGAACATCTGCCTGATTTTGGTGCAAATGGCTCTGCCTGGAAAAACACAGTAGCTGAAGAAGTCTTCATCGCCTGCATGATGAAGAAAATGTTGCCTGGTGAGGAACACCCATGTTTTGCCCACAGCAGATGTCCAAGCTGCCCGTGTCCGAGGGGGCAGGTGACAGCCCAGGCACTCTGAGCCATCTTGTGTGCAGCCATTTCCTTGCCAGCAGCAGCAGCTATTCCAGAGAACTTGGAGCCTGTTCTTCCCAAATGCCAGGCTGAGGAAGCAAACATTAACACTGAGCAGGTAGCAGAGCCCGGCCGTGGGACGGGAGCTGGGGCTGTAACGTGAATCCCTCCGCTCCTGCCGGGCCAGCACAGACACTTGTGGAAAGGAGATACCCTTGGCTGCCCTGCAGAGATCCAGAGCTGAGATTAATGGCAACTGTGGGGGCTGCCTGCCCCTCTGTGCCATGCATGCTTTAAAGCCGTGGCCTCCTGCCATCTTGAAACATAACCCTGTGGTATTGTCTTCATTCAGGCCCCTCATCAGCAATGTGAAAAGAGAGAAGAAGCTGGTGGCAGGATTAGAGGAGAGGTTGAAATATTCTGGGCAGCATATGCTGTAAGTCACATTATACAAAGAGGATTATTGGGCTGCTCATTGGCCAGGGCTTTCCATTCTGGAAGCACTGCTGCTTGTAGGAGAGAAAACCTGGTGAAAAGTGTTTATAGCACGTTGGAGCACAGTGTATGACACGCTGAGCACAGTGACAAGCAATGAAAATATTTTTCAGGCCCTGTCTGCCCTCTCCTAGGAGATTGTTGTGTGTTTGTCAGGGTTATGCAAGATGCATGGGAAAAAGGGAAAACCAGAAATGAGACTAATAATTCAGAATGGTTATTATAAACCTCCTAAAATTACCATCATCAGATGAACCCATCTCAACCTTTAAACTGAGTACCTCTGTCTTGGAAGGCAGTTTGGGACCACCTTTTGTTGGCCAGGTTTAGTTTATTCGTGGCAAATTATATCCATTTTTTCCTTAAGATTACCAATGTTTTTACCTGAATCAGGTAATTTTCCTCGCCTGGCAACAATGTATTTACAGAGAGAAAGGATATTCATTCAATCTGAGCCTTCATTTTATTATACTAAATAAGTCATGCTCCTTCAGTCACCTTTCTTATCTCCATTCTTTTGGTCACCTTTCCAGCTCTTCTCTGCACTGATTCCAGTTTACAGTCCCTTTCTTCACCATGACCACCAGACCATGACTGAACAGACCTATCCATATGGTTCCATATGAAATTATAAAATATTATATTTCTTGAACTAATTTTTTCTTTAAAAAATGCTTCTTTTGTCTCATACACATAAAGAGAAACAAACTAAAGTGCATTTATCATTTCTAGAAGCTACTTGAGAGGTTCTCAGTGTTGAGAGTCCCCTTTTCTTGGAAACCCTCAGTTGAACAAGATTTCCACAACTGAAACAAATCCTTCTGAAATTTCGGGAACATTTAAAATTTATGAGGAAAACTGCATTCATTTGGTATCAATCTCAGTCTTGGTGGCATGTTATAAATACATCCAGCTGTCACCAAATTGGCTTCAAACACAAATTGTTGTTTTGGATCCTGACACTGTCCCTGTGGTCAGATATTTCTTGTCATATAAGGAACCATTTTCGTCTTTTGGATCAAAAAGCAATTAATGGTCTTGTCTACAACTGGGAGCACTTTTAGGCTTTTACCTTTTTCATTTTGAGCCTCTGGACACAGACACTCCTTGCCCTTTTATTGCTACTCCTCCTCAGCAGCAACAACATAAATATGCCTTGAAGACCTTTTTTTGCTGCAAAAAAGGCAAAGAGCTGTCAAAAGCTTCATATTGTGCCATACAGTACACCGAGAATAAGGATTTCATTTACATTATCATGCAAAAGTGTAGGAAGGTATTTCTATATAGAATCATAATTGTAAGGGGGATCTCCAAGTTTCCAAAAAAATTCCTATTGTCTTTCCTTCAGTTTGGGGATTTAGATACATTGAATTCTCATCTTTCCAAATCAAACAATTCCTCCCCAAAACTGCAATTTCAGATTAAAGAAAAAACAGGGTTCTAAGTCTTTCCAGGCACCAGAAGAGGTGTACTGGTTCACACCTCTTCCCCAGTGGAATCTCATGGATGAATCAGCTCCACCTTCACCTCAGCTCTTCCATTCTTCAGAGTGGGGTAGTTACTCCTCTCACAAAAGCACAAAGTAAATCCAGATCTAATCATGGTTTTGAGCTTAAAAAGATACAAAAATGCTAACAGGAACTCCATTAAGCCATGGAGAAAGGGAAGGGCATCACTGAATTTTCAAAGGGCAAGAATGCTGCACACTGAAATTGCATTGAAACCCATTCTCTTCGGACATGTCCCACCCAAGTAAAGCACGGTGGGATTAAATCTAAACACATCTAAAACAAAAAGCAAGAATTCATATCTAAAAGAAAAAGCAAGAACTGACAGCTTCTGTGCTGTGCCTGCAAAACATTTGCTTGCACTTTGGAAGGCTATAATTATCTCTGATACCAGAGCAGCTTTATAGTGTGCAAAAAACTTGCTGGCGTTTCCTCCACAAAATAACCAACTTTGACACGATCAGCACTTGAGCATCACCACGGGGATAGAGCAAACCACGGCTAAGAGCTGAAGAGCGAGGGAGGAAATGTGAATGGAATGGCATTATTGTGCTAATGCAGCCCGACCCAATTTTAAGAGGTCATCCAACAACCTTTGTTTGCAGAACAAAGCAGGGTCAGTCAGATTTTGCACTGTTTGACTCAAAGATTTCTCAATACTCACAAATTCTCCATGCAACTAGAGAGAGATTAGAGGATCTAGTTTTAATTATGCTCGTATAAGTATGACAGAGTGCTGTTGATTTAGAAAGAGTTCCAAAAACACACAACTATACATCTCTGTTGGAACAAGAAATGAAATGCAATAAAACCTATATCTGATTTTTTCTTATTTTACAAGAAATGCTTTCTGTATCTCTCTAAGTAATCTTCAGAGCTGAGGCACCAATCTTAAATCAGTGCCTTGCACAGATGAGATTATTCTTCCTTGCCAAATAGATCATCCAGAAGAGGAGGGTATCTGATCCCAGTCACAGGAGGGGATCGTGGTAGTTGGTTCCAGATATCTTCCCTCTGAAATCAGTAACCCAGAGAATATCTTAATATATAATAATGAAAATAAGAATTATTACAATAAGATTGAACGAGCTGCTTCAATTCCACAGACAAATCTGTGAAAGATTAGGTCTTTATGTAGCACATCTTCTTTAAAGATTACAACATGCACATACTTATGAATGTTGCAAAATATTTTATTTAAAATATTTTCTATCATTAGCCCTTTTGCAGACATTTCAAAATTAAATAATGCTATGTTTTCTTCATTAAAATGCTTGTACTTCATATTCTTGAAAGTCATCTGTGTCTCAATACCAAAAATCATACAAAATAGCAAGATAAAGAGAAGGAATAAAAAAGAAAGCCAGTTAAACAAGCACAAATCTGCTGCTGAAATCTATCTGTCAAATACAGGTACTGTAGCCTCAAAATACTGCTATTAATTTGTGCTAAGTCCCTCACAGAATGACAATTGAATTCTAAAGCTGAACAAAATTTAAAACTTTTCCCATCTCTGATTTTTTTCATTTTGTAGTCACCTCTCTTAAAATATTAAACATTTAATTATCACTTAAACACAGAATTCATCTGTAAAAACAAAGAATGCCCCCTTAACAAAGCCATGAGTGAACCTGAATTTAAGGAATGCTGTTTCTAAATGGTCTGAACACAATCAAATACATTCTGTACAATACATTGGCCAAGCCAGAACAGCAAAATGATGTGTTGGCAGAAGGCCTTTGGATTTATCTGTAACAAAGTATTTAAAATTCAGCATAATTGCCTTATGGTCCTTCTATTTTAAAATGTTTCACTCAGCACAAGATGGGAAGATCAGATTAGTGTCTGCAGTTTGTTGATACTGCATTTTTATTTACCCTAAGTAGCAGGCTGAAGATATACAAAGTTGATCCATCAGTTCTTTGCTCTGTGCACGCCTACAGAGATGTGGTGTGTCATGCACAGGTTTCTGAGGAGTTACACAAAATGCACAGCTATTATTTTCTGATTACCTCAGCAAGAGAGCAGATCATTTGGCATGTGACAATGATGTTTGTGGGGGAAACAGTCCTCATACCCATTGCCCATGGATAAATACACCTGCTTCCCCTTCTCTTTTTTCTTCTATAAAATGTCCCAGAGGTGTAATACCCACTGGGCACCTTCTTGTCCCTGTTTGACTTGTCTGTTTCATCCTAAACCTCCCCTATAAAGCCTATTAAAAATAATTACTTTAAGAAAACAGGTAAAAATACACAAATATGAAAAACTGTTGCAATGTGTATTGGCTAAAACAGTCATGTTGAAGTTGGAGAAATTCTATTGAGACACTGGTTTTACCTTGGGTGGCTTCTTTATCTCCTCAAATGCACGGACCTGATTCTGTCTCCAGTTCAGTGCATGAACAAACTTTCTGTAGTCTATTTGCTTCTGGTGATCTTCAAACCTGAGCAGAATAGCCATAAAATGGCTCAAAGTTAAAGGGAATTTTTAACAAAGTTATGTCATGTTATCTACAGCATATTTATCATTGCCTTTGGGATAATAATTTTTATACTACTTTATTCCCAAACACAGGCAGGAGGGAAAAAACAATACAAAATGTCAGGAAAGCCTATATTATACATTATTTTCCATATTCTTATACCTTATTATTCTCTCTTATAGTAGAATTCAACTTCTTTGAATGAAGTTTTATTTCATTTCAAATATTTTTAGTTTTGAAGCACTTCAACCTTTTCCAACACTGATCTCACAGCTTTTGACAAACATAGAGTTGGGATGATCAGTGTATTATTCCTTTGTGTAGAAAAGAAACAAAAAATTATACAGGAGACCTGTGCTGTAACACAACTAACCTGCTTTATTTATGACTTCTACAATCATCTCCTGAAAATAAGTAATCCTTCAAAAATGCTGTTTGCTCTCACAGAGCTCACTAACTTATCAAATAATAGCCAGATTTTAAAATTATTTGGTAACAGGTTTATTGTAATGGGTTAATTGCAACACTTAATTAGTTTATTATTATTTCTTTTCTTGCCTTTACTTAGAGTCAGGATTAAAACACGAAGGAGATGTATTTTTTACTCAGACTTGGTTGTTTATTAAATCTTATTTAAATTGCAGAGAGTTCTGCAACACTTAGTTACCAGCTAAAAGGGAGTAAAATGGAGACAAATTTAGCTAGTTATAAGGTCTTTTAAAGCTAACCAGTTCAATTAAAAGCTAACACCTATATTATTTATACTTTTGACTTAATATCCAAACACTTCTGATCCACACTGCGGAATTTTCTTTCTAACCAAAAACTATTACATGAAAGCACGAAGAAGAAGGAAGAGGAAGGAGAAAAGAGACAATGCCTAAGAACATCCATCTTGTCTCATATTTATTACTATATTCTAAAACCCCAGATTCCAAACCCTTCAGTATGTGAAATTACACACTATTCTAACTACACACCTGTGATTTTAACTCTATCACTCAAATTTGGAAGCCTTCTCCAAGGCCTCAAGTCAAAAGCAGTGTTCTCTTGTCTTGGGGGTCAGTGTCAGCACAGAAAGTTCCAAAATCCCAGGCTTCTGGGTTTCAACAGTTTATGGCACTGTTCTTTATTTCTAAGGATAAATGTATCAGTTGTGGCTGTCCCCTAAATGCATGAAGATATATGTGCTGCCAGCTAAGGTGTATAGGTACATGTGGAAAATGCTGTTCTATTCCCTCAGATTTCTACAACTCTTACCCTGCACTAATAAGCCCCATGGGAATAGATTTATTATAAAGTCACTTCATCCTTCTGCCATTGATTTGGATGAAGAAGCTTCAGAAATAAAAGTCCTCAATTCAGCAGAACACTGAGGTGATCCAGGCCCTTGGGAACCTCTGTTCTTTCAGTGTCACCAGCCAAATGTTGAAAGATACCTTTGGGCTGAAGCTTGAAAAGAACAGCTGGAATGCTCTGTGATAAATACAGCACTGGCAGCTTCTGAGGGACACCTGTCTCACCCAACACCACCCACCTGCAAAAGGGACTCAGTTTGGGCAGAAAAACATAGCCTGGAATTGTCTGTGCTACACTGGGGTCCATGGTGAGACACAGACACTCAGCAGGACTCAATATCTCTTATCTGGTGGAAGGCATCAGGTTAAACAATTCTGCCCTGCCATCTGGTGAGACAAAAACTACTGCACAGAAAACAAGTATTTCAGAAAATCATTTTGCCTGGTCCTTAATGAAATAGCAGTGCACAAAACATGGGCCTGAAAACCTTACAATCACTGCAGAGGATTCTAATAAAAATTAAGTACGAAGGCACTTTAAGGAAGCATTTACAGAACAAACTTGGAAAACAATACTAGAGGAGAAATAGATCTGGTGACAAAAATAAACTGCAATAAACTGCAACTCATCCTTTCCTTCTCCTCCCCCCACACCTTTCATTTAATAGTCAGCAGGAAAGATAATAATAAAATATACTGAGAGCCATAAACAGAGATGGAAGCGATAAACTGCAATGTTAAGTACAGTGAGTTATGCTGAAGATGAAAGCAAAATCAGAAAAGAATGCTACTGCTACTAGAATTAAATGGAGCCTGAAACACTGCCATGAGAAACCCTCCTATGACAGCCTGCTTCTTTATCATAGTTCACATGCAAGTTAACAAACCCATAAAACCTTACTTTTGGGGAATATATCCAATGCACAAGAAAATTACCATTCCCACTTCCAGTGGGTTCATAGTTCTTAGTTTCAGGAGGGGTATTTTTGCAAGTGGCAATAGGGAAAAGAAACAAGTTTTGAATGAGATGTAATAAGACAATCAAAAAAGCTTATACCTCTTGGAAAAATAATGGCACACAGATTGGAATTTCACAGCTATCAGGACAAATTATTTTTCCTTCTACTATTATGTAGTTATCTTTTGCTCACTGTGAAAAGTCAAAAGATTAATTCTCCCACCAAGATGCTGAGCTCTATAAGCAGGACTTTTAAACAAAGAACAAGTGAAGATGTGTAACTACTTAAACTTTCTGTTTAGGCACTAAAGTTGAGGAAAGCATTGCTTCTGCTTTTGACAACCATTTACAAGGAGAAAAGTCCTTCAATGTGACAGCACCAGTGAGCTGAGATGACAATAAGGGCTTGAAATTCTCTATAACCAAGAATTTTAACATGGGCAGAGGAAATGGGATTCCTAAATCCCATAATTAAATAGCTACAGAAAGCATCTTAAAATACTGCACTAGAATAACCCTGAAAGAAAAAAAAATTTACTCTTTAGATCTTTTTACTGCTGTGACTTATTGTATCAACCTACTAAAAGCACACACTAGAGATTTGGCACAGAGCACCCAGATGGACTGAGGAGATGTTATCAAATTGTGTATTATTAGGACAGAGATGTCATGCATTTCAGTGGCTGGAGTTAATAATGCTGAGACAGACAGTGCTCTTCAGAAAAGGAAATTAGATTTGTCTTATCAGGAAGATGCACCAAAGATAGTTTTAAACCACCCTTCTCTTCTGTTGTGCCCTGTTACTTCACCAATGCATGGGATTTTAGACCATGAAAGTCATTCCTCCATCCCTATCACAGTTTGCAGAGCTTTTTATTTTCTTTATCATTACAGAAAGAATTGCACATTTCTGCTTCTAAAAATACATTCATTATTAAATACTCCAGATAGATGAAAAATCTGGTCAATTCACATTATGATCATTCCTGAGGATGCTTTGGTGAGTAAAGGTTACTTACTAATACCTTTTTCTTTCCCATCAAGAAATATATACCCTAAAGATTTATGTGAAAGTTTAATGTACATACAGAGTTTTTTTAAAAATTCCTTTATTTCAAACAGCATTTATTAACCAGTTAATCTGATAATAACAGAGCAGAAGCATCTGCTGTTTTACCTTAGAGTAAATGTTGAGATTCTTCAGACTGATATTCTCTGTGCAACACAGTTCTACAGGGACTAAATTATCACAGGTGCACACCTAAATTGTCAGAAACTGCTCATATTAAAGGACTTAAACCAGCAAGCACAACAAGTCATGATTAAATAATAATGGCTACCATCTCCTTTGAAAAAATTTGTTTTTGTCTTGAACATGAATTGAACCATCAGCTCCTCAGCAAACTGAGCTGACAGGAATAATTTGTGTTAAGAGATTCAAATATGAATTCTAGAGAGCCTTTTAATCACAAATGGCATAGGGAGTCTCAGGCACCAAAGGTAACAAGAAGGCAGCAGGAGAAAAATCTTGTGATCCTTTCCACTGCTGCTCCTGCTACTGGACACTTGCTGTAGCAGGAAAAGAGGGTTTGCTTCCTGAAAGGAAAAGGTCAGCCCTAAAAGAAAACCATTACAGGTAGGAAACCAGGCAAAAAATTATTACCCAGCCACAATCCTGGGAAAAACGGAGCAGGCAGGCGTGGCCTGGCCTGATTTGAAAGTGATTTGAGAACAGGGATAACCATGCAGGAAGCCCTCTGTCATCAGGCACTGCTACCTGAAGGACTTTTCAAAACAAGCCCCCTTCAAACAGACTCACCCCAGAAATGTAGAGAGGTGAAAAACTACATAGCTGATTTTAATAGAAATTTTAAAACATAATTTAAAAAACTAGAGACCTACAATTACCAACTAAACTGATGCAGAATAATCAACATGTAATAATACTTCTGAACTTGTCATCCATTCTTTCTTCTCTCATTTTTTCCTTCCTTATGTACCAGCTGTTTATATATCCTCCAGGGAAGGACTGCTTCTTTTGGAGTCTTTTTTAGCATCAATTTAGCAGTGCAGTAAGTAAAAATAACAGAAAAATCCTAAACTCATTACTTAAGCACTTTGCAAAATTTATTTATTAAACAAACTGTAATTGTTAATTATGCCTGCATAAATTTAAAGACATGTTTATAAAGAATACTGTAGTTTTCTGGAAGAAACAACTGTGTACTGTCTGCATTGCTTAATACAATGTGATTAAATTCTGTATTTTTCTGTGATTAAAAAAGTAAGTAAGAAAATGCTGATGGAGAAAGCAAATACTTTTTAACATGCCAGCTCAGGTAAATAGGAAAAATGTCCACATTGTTGGTTAACTAAATCCTACTATTTCAACATCCCACAATTAAAAATATAAATTTACACTGGATGGACAATATGAAAAGGTCTTCTGAAACCCCTAACTCTCCCTTCACTCCATGGCAACTGAGTGGCCTTTGGGTACAGTAAACAAAGTCTTGGGTCATTTGGAGGTGACCACAAAATTAGACAGTAATTTCTAGTCCCATCCCATGCTTTTAATAAGTGACAGATCATTGCAGTATAATTTACAAATGTAAATAATAAATACTTTAAGAGTACTACCTTTCAAAATAGAAAAATAAGAGTCATTAAGTCCTGGAGAAAGTCTTTGCCACCTAATCTCAGATAGCAAAGCTGAATAAACACAGAGCTTCAGCCTTCAACTATTATCTGATCACATTGTCCAGCATCATTTTATAGCTGAATAGGGTCCAGCTAGTGCATTAGCTATATATACTGATTTTGTGGGAATCAGTCCAGCAACTTTTATTGTACCACTTTTTTCCTTCATAAATACAGATAAACAGAGTAGGACAACCACTTGTTTTAGAAATATCAGTGGACAAAAAATTCATGGTTCCTCATGAAAAGAAAGGAAGGCAGGAAGAAGGCAGAAGGGAAGGGAAGGGAAGGGAAGGGAAGGGAAGGGAAGGGAAG
>PYHW01010003.1:2155158-2190626 GCA_013186435.1 Turdus rufiventris | reverse complement strand
ATAAACCTGCCTGTTTCATGATTCTTCAGTGTTGAAGAAAACTACAGGAAATGGAAAGAAAGGAGAAGTTTAAATCTCATTAAGATGACTCAACTCTTATTTACAAACTACTGGAAATTAAGTCCTATTAAACAGAGTTTAAAAAAATATTTCCCTGGCTCTGCACCCTCATAAAACAACAAACTTCCCAAGCAGTGCCAAGTACATACATGATGAAGAATGTGACAGTCCTCCTCATTACCTGCAGTGCTGTGACACCACCAACTGCCACCTTTACAGCTGATGCTGTAACTTAGAAATGCCTTACACAAGGCTCTCTGTCAAACGTAGCACTTCTCTCACTCATTTCTGAGGCCAGATTCACACCATTCTCATTTACCTTTCTCTGTAACACAGGCTGGCCTCAGCCCCTTTCGAAACTAAGGAACATGGATGGGAATTTAGAGATGCAGCTTTGATGCAGGCTGAGGAGATAACTCTCTCCTCCAACACCTACAGAAAGAACCTACAACCTCATCCAGCTGTCATGGGTACCTTGCTAAAGCTGGGTGAAATCCAGCCCTTGATCTCCTCCCTGTGTTGTAAGCTTATCTCTAATTTTTATGATAGTGTACTGGGCTTTTTCTTTTTAACTGCCTACACTCACTCTTTAGGAAAGTAGAGGCTCAGGGCACAAAAGCTTTCCCTGGTATAAATTCACAAACAATAAACCTGTCCCTAGAGCCCAGGATGTGTCAGGCTTGTCTGCTTCTTATCAGAATGAGTTAGAACATAAAGGAAAGCTTCCAGTGCCTTGTTGTGCATCTATTCAAGTTCAACCCTTAAAAAGTGGAATCTGTAAGAACTCTTTGCCTAATATGAGATGCTAATTGTCCTTCAACAATTGTGTTGGGCAGCTTGGTGGGTGGGAGTTCTAAAATATCAATGGCAGATTACTGTTAAAATTCAGATATTTCTGAAGAATAATGCTCATAACTCAGTGTCAGAAGTGATGAACAGCATTATGCAGCTTTACCAAAATGAATTCCACATTTCTGCCTGACAAGGGTCTTTTCATTATTTACTAACCCCAGATACTTAATTTGCAGCTCCTTCTGAAATCAAGAAGCATATTTACCTGAAAGCATCTAAACATGACAGAAGACAAGACCTGTTCCTGTTTTTAATGCAGTATGAAAGCATAGACAAACCATGTGATTTAAGGATTTCCCTCAAGGGAAAGAAAAAAACAGTAAGTATGCATTTAAACCTACTACCAGAAAATCTGGCCATGAAAACCAAACTGAACAAGACATGAATCTTCAGAGCACCACAGCTTGCTCTGAACTCTGGTCTTTAATACAAGTGCACTAAATAGTTCTCTTCACTTCTATTCCCATTAAAACAGTTAGCAAAGCAATTTGCCTCAAAAAGGCTAAATGTGCTATGGAAAAGTACCAAAGCCATGCCAACACTCCTTTTCCTTTTTAAAAATGACAATAAAATATGTTTCAGGTGAGATTAATAGGAATAGCAAACCAATTTTGTTTACTACTGATGCTGTATGCTTGATAAAGACACTTCATCGTATTCATGTTCATGTGTTCCTTGGAACTCACACAATGTACTTTCATAAGATTATTGTTTTTACCTCACATCTACACACAGGAACAACTAAAGCAAAAAAAAAAAAAAAAAAAAAAGAATCTCATTGAAAGATAAATATCAGCAACTGACTCTGGAAAGATTAATTCCATAGAATTCTGCCAAACTCCAGATGATTTACCCTGCCAGGCAAAATGAAGAGAAGTTGCTAAGATGGTTGCATCTCAGTTGATTATAAACATTCTATAAATAGGAAAGTCTGTGTGTGTTTAGCCATAAAATCTGCATGATGAAATTATTTATATTAGAAAAATGACAAATTCTGAAGATTTGTCTCTGCAGTAGATATTAATTTGCATCCATGCATGCAGGTCACACTATCTGCCCTTAAGTTACCTGGTCAGTAAAGTTTCTAGAAGATCATCAGGAAGTGGCAACTTAAAGGATTTGAAAATAGTCCTGCAGGTCTCATAAGGCAACAATCCACACCTGCACATCAGAAAGAGAAGGGTAGAAATATACATTAGGTATTTTCCAGATTTACTTCAAGTGAATGTTTCTGTGAATAGGAAAACATGTGAGGAATATCAGGATAGAGAAAAAGACAATAAAGTTTTATGAAATTTTGCTATTACAAAGCTGAGAAACTTTAAGGTCACATTGTAGCCTTTCTCATACTGAGATCCTCAGTGATTCTCTGTGATTCTTTATCTGTGACATCAGAGAACAAAAAGGGCAAATGAGTCACATAAAGAATCCAAATTCTTCCTTTCCCCCCACTTAAATCACTATTTCTCCTCTTTGATTTAAAATCCTGTCTTTTGCCCATGAAACTGGTATCCAATGTCACAGAATCTCCAGTACAGCATCTACAATAAAAAGTCCACACATAAAATGCAAAATAGTCAAAAAGGCTGTCCTCTTCCTGCCTATTGCCAAGTGCTGAGAGAGGCTTAACCTTACACATAATATTCTTTGGCCACAATATGCCATTTGCTCAGCAACAAACACAAAGTAGGTGGGTTTACAAGAAGAGCTTCTCAAATAACAGCTTGTGATAAAGAGAGCAAACTTACTTTTCTCGGTCGTTGTACAAAAACACTGCGATCAGTTGTTCAAAATTTTCAAAGGCATTTTTCTTTAGTTTTTCTTGAGCCACTGAAAGGAGGAGGTACAGGTCTGTCTGACTCTCATCTCTCATGCCATAGTGACGCCCAAGAGTCATAATTTCATGTTCTGAAAATCCTCCAGCAGCGACACTGACCACCCAATTTCTGTTCACAAAAACAACAGCCTACATTAGCTTGAAGTAAATAAGCTAAAACCAATTAATAATCATTAATTTTGGGGGAGGATGTCCAAATTTCCTCAGTAGCTGTCTATACATACACAAATACATCCTAACCACAACTGAGGTGTTTTACCACAGATATCAAACAGACAATTACACCAAATCACAAGATCCCCTGGCAAGAATGTAAGACAGGAGGCAGCAGCAAGAGCAGCTCACACTTGGATGCTCTAAGTGCAAAATCAGATCCCATGCAGGGATGAGCCTGGGATGTGTTCTTCCAAGCCTGTGTGTGCTGCTCAGACAAATCAGCCCAGCACAAGGAAGAGGAAATTTTCCTGAGATCCATCTGATGGTGTCAGCTCCCTCAGCCGTTACAAGGCCTCTTGTCAAATCTGGATTAGTGTAACTACATTGGCTCTATGATCCCAAACATCTGCTCCTGGTACACTCACATTCAACCAGGCTTTTTAACAAGGAAGCATCAGCATAGACCTACGTGTCTCAGTCAAAATTAGATTAATTATATATAATACTTCTGGATAAACTGCACTAAGAATAAACTTCACCGTAATTGCTGGTGCAATTAGTGCTGTACCTTGTGATACCCATGAGGACACTGAATCACTGTGATTAAACACCAATCCTTGAAAACAAATGGAAGAAATTAGTAGTGATGCACAAATTTCTGACACAAGACCTAAATGGCTGCCTGGAGAATACTTGAATTGTTGAATTAATCTGATGAGGGAACCCTTTAACATCCACATGTGAACTGAAAGCACAGAAACTTAGGACCCTTTCAAACTTTTAGCAAGAAATACAGTTCTTCACTTGTTTCCTCTCAGAGGCTTGTGTGGTCCTGTCCAAATGAAGAGATCCCTTCATGTAATATGATTATACTTACACAACTATTAAAGAGGTTAAATACTGTAGAGTGTCTACTTTGATTCAATGGCTTCTTTTTTCATATTAAATAAATCAGAATGATCTTTTATTTGCAGTGGCAGGAAATAAATACAAGGAAGTGACAAGTTGATGACAGTAGCAAACCTTATTTGAGATTACACAAACTTAATCACCAAGACCTGGTCCATCTACTAATAATATCATTCATTATCTTGTCAGTATTATTTTTCCACTTGCTGGATATTATTATTTATACTGCAGCAGCATTCAGAGATCCAGTCAAAGCTGGAGCCTCCTTCCTGCAGCCTGCAATGAACACCACTGCACACACAAAGAGGACAGTGCTGCCTGATAAGCTGGCATCCAGTGCTTGGGCAGGCAGAGCTGGGGGCTGGAGATAACATCAGCCATTTCCACAGATTGGATTTCCATACATGGCACAGATTTTTCCAGTGTCAGGATTTTCGAAGTTTTTTCTTTTCTCAATCCAGTCAGTGATAATCAAATCAATAAAACCCGTAGATAAAATTATTTCACATGGGAATTAAGGAATATTTTAGTGATTGTGAGGAACTAATGAGTAAGACCTAAGACTCACAAACAGAATGACATCTAAACTCTCCCTGACAAAAAAAAAAACAAAAAAAAAAACAAGCTGCAATAATTGTTCCCACAGCTTAGCTATCTCTTGTTTAAATTCTTTTTTTGTTTTAGAAGAATAAGATTGCAATCTGAATTTATTACAGAAAGAAGAAGCCATAATTAATTGCTCAAGACAGCTGCTTCTCAAGCTGAATTGAAGATAGGCATCTTTGTTAGACCCACATGGTTCTTTGTCTCTAACAGCAAACAGTCTTGCCAGTAGCCTATGAGAAAAACCAAACTGGATAAGGCTGTGTGATGCACAGGCATCTAAGTTTTAGTTATTTTTAAATTCTCTTTTAAACCAAGCTTTCAATAGTTCTAATGATAGCTTAGGGGATAGCTTCACTGTGTCACACATTTATTTACTGGATGAAGTACTAAAGATTTGGGTTCTGAATGCAGTTAAAGTAAACAGTATAATTACAATTCTCTTCACTACATCATACTCATAGATGTAGTTTTACATGCAGATTATCTAAAATTACGTAGGTAGAAAGGAAGAAATCTGAACAGCCAAATTCAGAGCACAGTAAAGCCTCAGCTGTATTTAAGATAAGAAAAGAGGATTATCATTGAAGCTGTCATACACATAATTGCCTGTACTAAAAATAATCATTTGTTGTTAGTTATAGTCATCAAATGTCATGGCAGATTAAAAATAAACAGAGATGTAGACAATAGGAAACTGAAAGAAAAAAATATTCTATTCACATGAAAGTATCTTGGAATTTTCATAGATGTAAAGAAGTGCTCCTGTTTTTGTCATTAAAAATGCTTCTTTCATTCTAAAATAAGAGACAAGGATAACAATAATGAGAGCCTTTAGATTACTGGATGTGATACAAACCAACAGAAACAAAACCTACAATCACTACAGATCACAAATGTTCAAGATTCCTTAGAGGCAAATTCTTCCTCTGAAATTGTGAATATCCCAGACTTTCCCCCATAGGAGGGCTGGGGACCATTAAAGGGTGTTGAGAGTGGCCCAGGTGAGCTCTGAGGTTCAGAAAACCCTGATTATTTGGGTTCCCCAGATTTTCTGCTCATGGAGAGGGCTCCTACATTTTTTGTAGCTGAAACCAAGTCCCTCAATACCACATGATCAGACATATCTCTCTCCATGTCACAGAACAGCACCACCCTAAATTAAACAGTTGAGCTGTTCACAGCTGCACAGATTATGTCCATGATTAAATTTACACCCAACTGAGCCTCTTATGGATAAAATAAAAACCTTTCCCTGCCTTTTAAAAGCACAATCATCCCTTCTAAAAGGTTGCTTCCCTAATTCTATCATACAAATGTTCCAAACCTTTGAGTTGCTCTTAGTGCATGCACAAAGTTTTGCACATAATTATTTCATAATTTGAACTAAAACTATTTTTAAAGAAATAGTTACCTTGTACATAAATTAAAAACCTTTTCCAGGTGCCAGAAACTTTCTCCCATTAAACTTGAATTTTAATTTTCTCCCTTCTTATTCAAGTAATAACATCTTCCCTCTTAATGCAATTAGCTATTCAAAATCTTGCTTCTGCTGAGTAAAATATCTGAGTTCAGAAATATTTTGACCAAAAGCTGCCAAAATCTGTGGCCTTTTTTAGTTTAAATCCTACCTTTAAATCACTTATTTTTCAGTTCTGAATACCAGCTTGTTTTAATTTCTCACTACTTTCACTTTAAATTGCTGAAAGAACTTTCTGCTGATCTATTTCTCTTCTGAGATACTTCAGAAGCAATTCCTGCCTTGGTTAGCATTCCTATGGAGATGACATTCCATGCAATATTCATCTACTTACATGCCTTAGTTATTATGGCAGTTCCTAAATAGACAGTGTGTTACTTCTGTGGAAACCAAACGCTTCTAAGTAAAGTTTTCTCTTCTGTTTCACATCATTAACCTTACCAATGTTGTGCCCAACACAGTTCATGCACTCAAGTATTCTGGCTGTGGCATAAACTGAAATCAGTTTGTATTTGAACTTGATTTCCTCTTTCAAATGTCTCTTCATCTGCCTATTGCCATATCTGGATCATTGCCAGAATCCAGATTTCTGCTCCCTTTATCTATGCTTAAATTACTACCCAAGTATTAATTATTGTTCTCACTACTGCTTTCCAATCTTCTTTAAACATGCTTAGCACTGCCTTCTATAACTTCAACACGCATTAGTTCTGTAAAGACTTCTTTACCAATGGTTCAAAACCCAAACACCATTTTCAGGAGGCAACTTGAACATTCCTATTTGAATTTCAAAACTACTGTTTGACTCTCAGGATGGACTTTATCTTTCAGCATATATATTACTGCTGACTTGTGCCCTTCTTCACAACATTCTGTGTCAGCTCCATAAAAAGTAGACAGATTTCTGTTGTGTTTTTCAGCTTACTTGAAACCATCACTTCTTTTTTTTTCCTGAACCATGGATTTACTTTCTTTTTCACACATTATCCCCAAGTAAATGCAAAACCAAATCTATGCCACTTGTCAGCTACTGGGCAGAAAGCATCAAAACTCAGTCATGCTTTATACATTTTGGGGGAATGTGCCTTTATTAAATATTAAAACCCCAAACTGTCTTACCTGAAAGTGTCATACCCAATCACATTGGTATGTTCAGGGTCAGAAGTAGCAAATGTCTTTCTGATTTCTTTGGCTCGCGATTCAGTCATGCTCTTCAGTTTGTTGAGGACAACACAAAAATCAGCCATGGGGAACTTAAAAGAGGAAAGTAAACCATAGATTATAAAGACCTGAAAGATAGGATGCATTCCAGAGGGTCCAGGCTGAAGAAATGGGCCTATGGGAATCTCAGTGAGATTATCAAGAATATAAACAATTAAACAAAAATTATCAGATCATGCATTCTCACAAAGTTTAGTGCAGCTACATAAGAGAACATCCACTTCTGCTTGAAACACTGCATTTTTAAAGCAGAAGTAGAAATATTTAAAGTACAGTTCTAATAATTTGGTCCTCATTTTGTGGTGGTGTACCTCACTGAATTCTCAGGTCATAAATTTCACCATGTCAAAGCTAATTTTTCACCATTGGCTCCAGTTCCAACAAATTAATTTTCATTCATCATTCATTTTGGACTACATTGTCTTACATACTCAAAAATGGCACATTGGAATTTTTTTAGGAACCAGTTTTACCTGTTGTGTATAAAAATGTTTAAATGTTTACTTCTTCCTAAATAGACCATTAAAATAAATTTGAACTCAGATTAAAGAGAACTGAAGCACTAAGGCTTTCAATCTATATTCAGATTGTTGTGTTAGTGCTCTACCAAAGATTTATTCCCTATACTTATTTTTAATTTAAAACACAGAAGTATTTAGTCATTACATTGGGGGTGACTTCAAGTATGATTATCTGCTATGTCCTTATATTTTTCATGCTCTGTCTAGCTTAAAAATCACAATGAACTGCCTGAAAATACTTTTCTCCCATTTCTTCCAATAGCAATTATTTGAAATTTGGTATGACTGGTATTAAGCACCAGGACATAAAAATCAGGCTTCAGTCCCAACTGTGCTGAAGTGTGTCTACAGCTTTGTATCACTTCAAAGTGATCTAGAAAAGAGTATTTAAAGTCCCTATGGCACTGCCAGAGCAGTACAAATTCATCCAAGTTTAATCAATGCATTGGCTCTTGCAGGTTTTTCTCAGAATTGGACAAGACAATTTCTGCCTATGCAAAACCCCAGGTGCAGTCCTGGCAGGCAGTGCCCTGCAAGGCAGGACCAGCAATCAAAGGGTTTTAGAGGCAGCAGCTCTTCCAGGCCCCTGTCCAAGATGTTTCTGCTTGGGGAATAAGCACAGAGCCTTCTGCTGAGCAAGCAAGGAACAGGGAGAAAAGACAGAGCAGAAGGATTCAGGAAGCAGAGTATTTCAGGGTGGACAAAGTGTTCTGAATATTTAAGAGCCTGTCTTCTCTACAATAGCAAAACAGCTATTTTTGCATATTTTTTCCTAAACTACATGTTCCAGACACCTACATAGGCATTGAGTATCCAAGCAGCATGGCAATAATTTCACCAGCTTTCCCCTTTTCATGTAACTTCAGACATGTTTCTAGTCACAGTCTAGTTTGGTTTGATGGTCTTGCTTAACTCAGAGATTATTGTGCTGAATTCAATGGAAGTGAAATCCTTTTCCATATTTGTGCTGCAGCACACAGCAAAGTTAAAATAACTGATACAGTTCAGAGATGCTGAATTCCTTTCCAGTGATGCCTTGTTAGAAACAGTCCTCCCCAAACCTGCATAGTAAGAGTAGGACGGTGCACAACACACCTGTTCTGTTTTGCAAGTAAATCTACACTTTCTAAATAAACTTTTTTCCTCCTCAAATTGAAAAAGAAACCAGAAGACTATGTGATTTTTCTCTCCCCTTAACATAAAAACAATGCAGTAAGTATAATTTTGAAAGAGAAAATTAAAACTTTCCAACTATCTTAGACGGTGTCAAAATTTTTTTCAATAGTCACCTGCACTATGATTACCAATCAAAATTTCATCTAAATCACCACTTGCCTATAGAATTATGGTCAAAATGGAAATTTCCATGAAAAAATATTCCATGCAGATTTTTCACCAGTTTTCAGAAAACATACTGATGTGTTCAGCTGGAAGGAAATCTATTCAGAATGAAAATTATTTGTTTTCTAATTTTAGAAACAACTAACAAATAGCCATCTTTATATTGTTTCCCTTTTTTCCAAACAATCTTCCAGCTCTGATCTTCTCCAGTAACTGCTGAAGTTGTGATTTGAGTATGTGATTCCCTGATGAACTGAGGCAAACTTCTGGAGCTCTAGTCAAAGGATGTGAGTGAAACACCTACCTCTGGGAGAATCAACTTTTTTTTCCTACAAGTTGCATTAAAACCTTAATTGTGCAAAGAACCTTTCAAAATTCACTTCAAGGATGTATTTTCAATGTTGCCTCTTCCCATTTTGCAGATTTTATGTTGATACTATGCAACCATTCAGTCTGGAGAACTGAAGTCTCATCCATTTGATCCAGGACAATCAATGCAAACAGTCCAAAGAACATTTACAGTCTAAAGATGAGCTCTGCATTTTGGAGAAAAGCTTTGGTTTTGATTCTACCAGGAGAGGAAACCACCCAACAGGAAGGAAACTCACTGGATTGTATTTTTGAGGTTTCAGCTTTGTATTTTACTGCTTTAGCTTTAGCATTTAGCCTTAGTATTTTACATCCACAAGCATCTTGCAGATCTTCCTCATTGTTCCAAGGAAGGCAGATGGCTAATCCATATTAATTTACAAAAGATTGCACCATTCTACTAAAGTATAAAGCAGCAGAGGCACCCCAGCTTGCAATTTATTGGTGCTCTCACCTCTGAAGGCAATAAGAAAAGACAGTAAAACTCAATAAACACTGTAAGCTTGAATACCTGACTGTGATATGAATTTCTAATATTACAAGGGAAATGTTTTGGTAGAAAAATGTGTATGAACCCAAAAAATCAAATCAGGACATAAAACAGCCTCATCAGTAAGACTAAATTGGATGTGTCCACATCTTGAGTACTGAACACTGTTCCAGTCTCCACATCTCACTGTTACCTTGCACGGACAGACTAAAAAGGGTGAGACTTAGCTGCACAGGATTAGGCTGAGGGGGAAGAATGCCTTAGATTTACAAAATTATGAAGGTGGAGCATAAGGTGAATGGGATCTTCCCCAAACTTCAGTACAGTAGAACTGGTCTTGAAACTAGTGGGAGACTGGTTTAAAACAGATAAAAGATATTTCTTTTATCAGATATTTGTTTTTTGTAGCAGGCAGTGAACATTTCAACCTACTGCCACTGAAAGTTGTAGAAGCTGACAGTATCTGTAGGTTCAGCAAGGGTTAGATCAACTCAGGGACAAGAGGTCCATGAAAAACCCCTAACGCAGACTGAGTGAATCCTGAGAAAGGAGAAGGGAATGGACAGTAAAGAGTGGCCAGAGTTGCATGCACTCCCAGCTGGCATCTTCTAAATCCATTGCTAGACAGAAAGCACTGGGCTGTGAGCTTTGGGTGAGTATAAATAATTCTGAAAATTATATGGATAAACCAGTCCTGAGAGATAACAGAAACAAGAGCCTGCTTCACCTCATTTGCATTCCTCTCCATGTAGTTGAATGTGTATTCATCAGCATCCACCAAAAGAAACTTGTGACCATAGAAACAAACTCTGGCTCCAACAAACAGATCCTGAGCCTGGTAGTATTCAGATGGCTCACTCTTAAAGAGTTCCTGCCCAGGCTTCTTAATGCGACTTCTTTCCAGGAACTTCCCACCAGCTATCCCTATGAGAATAGAATTAATAATAATTAATTACAGCTTTACTTGGAAAAAAAAACACTCATACAAAAAAACCTCCAAGCCATCAAAAAAAAAAAAAAAGATACCCCAAACCAGATTATTTGTTTTTAAATACCACATTTTGTGTTCCAGTTTGCTGTCTCAGAACACTCTCTTCCCCTCCCTCCCACTGCTAAAAGGACTGTCTCTGCCAGTGTCCACAGCAACAGTGACACTGTTGTGCACATTCTGTGACATGTCTCATTTGAATGCCTGCCAAACACCTTCCCTGCTTTGCTTTTCTTTAAAATGGGACAGAAATGTGCCTCTTCAAATCGTTCCCATAACCTTGTTGCCAGCCTTGGAACTGGCCCCTGAGAAACCCAAGATCCAAACACTAAGATGCAGGCAATTATCCTTAAACCGTTAAAAGCAGAAAAAGGAAAATAAAAATCACAACTGTCCTATGAAGATTGTGAATTCTGATGCACTGTAATTCTAACTTCTTTTAAAGGGCTTTTGAAATTTTTAAGAAACGTAGGAGTGACATGATACTGTCTTCCACACATAGTTCTGCCAGTGCAGTTTAACTGTGATCTGCTCTTTGCTTTGTGAGGTGGGTATGTCACATGGTTCCTTTTCACAGTATAATCATTTTATTTGTATCACTAGAAACTGCATGAGGTACTCAAGATGCTAAAGGGAATATTTCACTTTCCTGTATTAACTTCTGGTGTACCACAGGACTGCATTACACGTACCAAGCTTTCTGGAAAACCTCCTGTCCCATGTTACTTCTTTGGGATATGTGCCCTTCAACAGCTCTCAGGTTTGCTTCCTGTTGATATTTCAGCTTCCAAGCCAAAAACCAAAAGCTTACTTTAGAAACATTTAATGATGTCTTAATATCAGGTACTGATGCAAGTCAAATAAAAGGCTGATGAACAGTGTAATCAAATGCCTTTTATAGTCAAAATTATAAATGAATGTGAAACCCAAACTACTTATTAAACCAGAATTTGGAGCAGATGTCTGTCTTAATTGCTTTATTAGCACCATAAAAGACGAAAAAACCCCTCCACTCTGGTAATCATCAGACCTTGCTTGGATCAAAAAACAATTCAAATCATTAATGTGACTCTAATGTTAACACATTCCTTTTCACCCAGCTACAAAAACAAATAAGAAATATTTAGGTTATATAATCCTGGCAACTGTTTTTAATATTTAATATGTCTCTGTAAGACTGGAAATTCACTCTTGCCTCTCTATTACCCTGCAATTATGCACTTGCATTGAAAACCTACTTCAGCCCCATAATGATTTTTTAAATGTTACAGGTTAATACATACAAGTGGTATAAAGAAAAAATGACTGAAAATATCTCAGTAAGTTAGAGATTTTACACTGAAACCTGATAAGGAGTTTTGATGGAAATCTATAAAACCCAGGCTCAAAGCACAAAATAAACAGCACCAAGAAAGACCCTCTTCCATTAAGATCAGATCAGAGTTTGCAGGTGTTTGTACAGCTGTTGGCTGGGTCTTACACTGAGTAAAAAAGGGGTTGTGATCTTCTTCAAGGGGAGCCAAAGTTCTCATGCTTTGATCCCCTTCTCAAGAAGTGCTTCAAGATGTCCAGCCCTGTGAATTTCACAGAGTTTCAGTGTTACTAACATTAGAGTGAAGTACTTCTCTGAAACCTTCAGGTTGCTGAAGAGTAACTTATTACTTCCATTTTTGGACTGGGATGTGAAGCATTACTTGCCAATTTGTACCAGTTCATGTAAATAAAAAGTTAAAATTAGCCCTCTGAACCTGTGCACAAAAGGGATGGCCAGGTTGATATTTTGGGTGCCTTACTCCTTTTCCTTAGCCCCAGTTTCCTGACCTCTACAAAGCCGTCTCATTCTTAATATTAAAGAAATTCATTCACTTTTCCTTCAGACATGACTAAAATGAGGGAGGGATAGTGAGAGAAAAGAAGTAGAAAGAAAAGGAAGGTGGGAACAAACAAACTTGTGCAGATCCAGGCCTCTCTACCTCCACCACATTCCTTGCCTTTTCAATCCTATTCTCACTAAACTCTCCAATGACCAGTTCTCAGCCACATCCTTCCATTTCACCTTTGTGCCACCTCTAAAAGTCAGCTACTCCATCCATTTTAACAAGCCAAGGAAGTTAAAAGTCCACTTACAGACACATGCCTTTCACATGCCTTGAAGCATTTGTTACTATTAGTGAGCAAATTTTCCATTTATTGCTTCACATTTTTTTTGACCACCAGTGTTCAGTGGGCTCCCAGAAGAAATCCCAGCACATATTCTCATTCCAAAATAAGAGGAGGAAGGCAGCAATCTCTGGCCTGCCACTCAAGCTGCTGATGGCTTGACCAGCTGACCACATCTGCTCTGCACAGTGCAGGGCTTTGACTCTTCTCTGGGTGCTGTGGGATAAATCTGGAGTCTCAGCTCACAGCTGTTATTACTGTGTGTTCAAGGCTCTCTGGGGCCTTGTCTAGTTGAAATGGGCAAAGGAGAGCTAGAAGTGACTGAACAGGCAGTACCCATGCTTGGGGTCCAGGATTCAAACTGTTACCTGGACTTCTTCTATTTAACAGTGCAGCTGTACCTTTATGCGTGTCCTACTCTGGACATAAAAAATGCCAATCAAACATTCAGTGGTGGAGAACTGACCTGCTCTTGAGCCTCACAGCAGCATTACAGATTAAATATATACAGAAGTGCGTGTGTGTAGCTGCAACAAAAGAAGTTGCATAAATTTCAGCCACTGGATGCCAGGAAATGAGTAAAATATTGATAGTAAGACACTGCTGCCATAAAAGTGCTAAATCTTGATGCTGTAGTGGAGCAGGATTAACTGGGAATGCTCACTGAAGTCCTAAGCAGCTGCTCTACACCTTATTAAAACACTTCTCAGAGAATGGCTTGTGTTTTAGTTAGGATTGAGGTCCCTATTTATGCACTCATAACATAGCTGGATACAAGCAGAGATGCCATCATAGATTCTCTGGATTGAAAAGGCACTTCTGGATGTTATCAGCTCTGAAACTGCTGCTGAAGATGTTCAGTGGGCTTCACAGAAAGACACTAATCTCTCCATCAGGGTCATGCTTAGCCAGAGCTCCCCCATCTCTCTGAACTACAGAATAAGTTCCTGACATCCTTCCCACTGCCATGTCCTTCCATCTATGCACAAGACACTTCAGGAAAATAAAAAGGTGCTTGAAAATCACAAAACTTTTCATATCCTCAGCTGGAAGCAGCCTAAAACAGAGAACAGAGGCCAAAAGAATTTAAACATGCCAACATTTGGTGACCATGCTCCAGCAATAGGATAAACGTGGTCAAGCAACTGAGAAGTAACAAAGCATTTACTTGTCACTTAGACATTGTCAGTCTGGCTCTTGGAATACAGTTCAGTATTGTACACAAACACACATCCAGACTCTAGCATAGGACAATCTTCCCTCTTTAAAGGCTCAGCACTCTGTGATTAATGGCAAAGTATGTTAGAAAGTGTCACAGCTGTTTGGCTTTCATGAGCTGCTCCTATACAATGGATGCTGAATAGGTTTCATAACACAATTTTCAAAACAAAGGATTTAGTCTTTCATTCTTGTTGTCTTCTATTTCCTGTCCCTATTTATCATCAGTTACAATACTATTCCTGTATGCTATCCACAATAAAAGCAAATGTTTAAAGGTCAGATATTCAAATTAAAATGTAATAAAAGTTCCAAGGCATTTCACTTGCAGTATCCCACAAAGGATATTGTGAAGTACCATCATGCAATGAACAATGTAATTCTGAGTGAGGAAGATCATTAATTACTATGACATCAGCTATGCAAGATAATGCAGCAGGCCTGCTGATGTAATTCCTATTGCATTTAAAAATCCACATCCCTGCTTCTGCTGCTGCTGAAGCTGAATGTTTACTGTAAATTCTAACCAAATGAGCAGGGAACTGGAGCTGATTAGAGACATTGCTACATCTTACCTGAGTTTCTCTCTGCATATTCAAAAACGGAGATGGTGTCATCACTCAGGAAGAAGGAAATGATGAATTTACGCTCCTTGTCAATAGCGTTGTCGGTGACGGGTTTCGCCGCAAAGCGCAGTATCTTACTGTCCATGCCATACCTAAAACAGCAGAGCAACAGGGAAGAAATCAAAAACAGACTGGCAGAAAAGTTCTCCCCCCTAAGAAATGCTTTCTCCTAAGTTTTGTACCATACATTAATTGTGTTATTACTGCACAAGAAGGAAAATGGCATAAGATTCACTACTTTGCAAAAAACCATTTGTGGCTTAAATTAACAGAGCCAGATAGAGAGAACCAGATAGAAAGGAATAATTTTAAAGAGAAAATTACTTCTCTGCCACAGGTCTGGAATTAATTCTTATTCAGGTTGAGTTGCAAATCAACCCCCAAGTTTATTTTCAGAAAATTTGTAAAGAAAAAACACATTTAGGTATGTGTATTTTCAAACCAAATTCTGAATAGCAATTCATACTAGGATAATCTCCCACAAATTCAGGTCCACCAGGTGATCTTACTAGCTAGATATTTATTGAGTGATTGTGTTTTAAATAATTTGCAGTGTCTGTACACACGCTATCAATACATTCCCAAGCCTTTTTTTAACAGATGTCTTCCTTTACAAAGGTTCTCCAGGTGAATCTTTAACAGTAGACTTTGCTTTTCTGCTTTGGCTTCAACAACTGCTGTCTAATAAACCATTTCATAACAGAAAGTAAAGTGTTAAAGCTTTAGTAGTGCTACAGTAAACTGCACGAAATTCAGCAGACCAGAAAAAAAAAAAAGTAATTATCAGAAAGTTAAACAAAAACAAATCTGTGTTGATCTGCAGGATCATCCAAAATTCCTGACTAATGCCTGGACTAAGATTTCTGTCAAATTCCCACTGCAGACAGCAGAGGGAAGGAGGTAGAAGATAGAAGGGTCATAATATTTGCCATCTCCAAAGAGAAATTTTACAGAGTTTGCAGAAAATTGGAGTACCATGTCACTGATCCAGGCCTCATGCACCTGTCCTCTAAAAGTCTGATGAGCTGCACATTTTGTTAAAAAATTATGTTCCCACATAACATTTATCTCCTTCACAAAAATACGTAATTTTAAAAACTGAAATAATTTTTCACACAAAATACCTGTCTTTCACCAGGAATTGCCTGTAATCCTTATGGGGAGTCTTGACAACCACACTCCTGCAGGAGTTCAAAGAATCTTCTTCAGTACCAAATCCATTATAAGGAGGAACAATTATTTCTGGTTTTGGAGGTGGTGGAGTCTTATACTGAATTGGGGTAAAATCCACTGCAGCAAAGAAAGCAAGACTTATTTGTTACTGCTGTGATGAAGGCATTTTACCAAGGATTTAAACTTACAATATGAATAGTTATTAGCCTACTGCTGTAACAGACACTGATCAAAGTCAAACCAGAATCCCTCCTACTGTTACAGGGTAGGAAAAGACTCCATAGAGCCAACAGCAAAATTATTTCTTCAAGCGTTTCAGGATTTTCTCTATAATCTTAAAATGTTTGAAAAATATCATTAAGATACATCAGCAAAAGGAAGACAAATACACTTTCAAAATGGGATAAAATAGTAAATCACAAACTCTAAAATAATTTTTCAGTTTCATCCTTGAGACAACATGATTAAGTAAATAACTGTCTTATGAGTTTCCTGCCCTGTGCTTTTGGCCAGAGGGAAAAAATACATAAATAAATAAAATTTTATTCATTATTTAAAACACATATATAAAAAGTCTTTGGTACACTAAAGCAAATAACTTCATCCCACAACTCACTGTATTCAGAGTTTTGGGAAGCTTTGTTTTTCCTTATTTTCCCCAGACTCAAGTCTTGCAGTGATCAGTGGTCCTCACTATCCCAGGTACACAGCAGGAGCTGTTCTGACTCAGCAGAGGCACATCTGGTCAGGGACCTCCCAAAAGTGCGGCTTCACTGATTCTCATTACTCCTCTCCTGGTGAGAATCTTGTCCCATCTGGCCCCTGCACTGACCTTCTGCTGCAGGACAGCTTCCAGTGCATTCACAGAAAACTCAACAGAGGAGCTCAGCCTTCTGCTTAAGTGAGGTTAATGGAAAATGGAAAGGGTGAGAGGAAAACAAGGATGTGGGAGAAAGCAAATGGGCAGATCTGAGGCAAATGAAGACATGAGCAAGGAAAACTCAGGTTGGACAGGACCTTGGGAGGTCTCCTGCTCAGCACAGTCAGCCTCAGGTCAGAGGAATAGAAGAGGTATGAGAACAGTGTATAAAAGTGGATGCCATGAAATAAAGGGCTCTTTTTACTTTAAAACTTAACTTTTCTACCCAGAACTGAAGAGAGATGGATAACCTAAACTTGTAGCGTGGGTTTCAGTGCAAATAGAGGAGGATGACAAAACTGCTGTCACTAGGAACACTGAACTGGTTTATGATTAAAATGTTTCAAGTATGGCTATATCAGAAGATCAAAGCACAACACTCCTAAAATCTGACTTGCCTGACAGCAGTGTGGGTTGAAAAGTAAAGCAAGCATTCAGATGTCCGAGTTTTTCTTCAGCCTGAAAACATTCTGAGCTCTCCTTTAGCCTTTACCTCTCAGAAGAATATGGTCTGACTTAAAAAGCTGATAATTTCACCTGAATCAGTAAAATGGGTTTTGCAAAGCCACACCAACATTCTTCTCCATAAAAACTACATGTGCCCTTTCTGGAACTCAGAAGCAAAAAGGCCAAGCCCAAAGAAAGACCATTAAGAAATATTCAAAGTAATTTTCACCATGAAAGAGTATGTGTGTGCAAAAATGCACCAAAATCACAGACTCATGGAATCATAAAATGGTTTGGGCTGGAAGGGACCTTAAAATCACTTTTTTCCAACCCCCCTCTCATGGACAGAGACATCTTCCACTAGACAAGGTTGCTCAGAGTTCCATCCAGCCTGGCCTTGAACACCTCCAGGAATCACAGAATCAATTAGGTCATCTGAGGTCATCCAGTCCAACCTATGACCAAACACCACCTTGTCAATCAGACGGACCATGACACTGAATGCCATGTCCTGTCTTTCCTTAGAAACCTGGTGGTGACTCCACTGCCTCCCTGGGCAGCCTATTCCCATGTGCAATCACCCTTTCTGTGAAAAATGTCTTCTTGATGTCCAGCCTAAGCCTCCCCTGGAGCAGCTTTAGACTATGTCATCTCAGCCTGTCTCTGGCTGCCTGGGAGAAGAGCCCAAGCCCCACCTGGCTCCAGCCTCTTCAGGGAGTTGTAGGGAGTGATAAGGTCACCCCAGAGTCTCCTTTTCTCCTGAAACACCCCCAGCTCCCTCAGACACTCCTCATAGGACTTGTGCTCCAGACCCTTCCCCAGCTCTGTTTGCCTTCTCTGGATCTGCTCTGGATGGGGCATCTGAGATTTATCAGGACAATCTGTTCCAGTGCCTCACCACCCTCACAGCACAGAACTTCCTCTTAATATCTAATCTCAGCATCCTCTCTTTCAGTGTGAAGCCATTCCCTTTGTCCTGTCACTCCAGGCCCTTGTATAGTCTTCTTCCATTTTTCTTGTCCCTTCTCTGGAAGGCCACATTTAGGTCACCCCAAAGCCTTCTCTTGTCCAGGCTGAACTTCCCAATTCTCCATTTGCCATTGTCCACAGGAGAGGTGTTCCTTTCCTCTAATCAGCTTGGTGCTTCCTCTAGGCTCTCTCCAATGGGTCCCTGTCCTGGGACCCCAGGGCTGGATCCAGCACTGCAAGTGGGGTCTCAGAGGAGTGGAGCAGAGAGGCAGAATCCTCCTTTCCTTCACCTGCTGTCCACAGTGCCTTGAATACAGCCCAGCACAGCCTTGACCTCTGGGCTGAGAGGGCACATGGCCAGGGCATGTCCTACCCCTCATCCACCAGCATCCCAAGTCCTTCTCTGCCTGGATGCTCTGGATCTGCTCATCCCACAGCCTGGATCTATCCTGGGGGCAGCCCCAGCCCAGGTGCAGCACCTTGAACTTGTTCTCATAAAACCTCATGAGATTCCCATTAAACTTCATGAGACTCCCTATTTTCTAAACACTGATTGTGACCAGACCACCACATTTTCACAGCTCCACAGGGTGTGCTTGATACAGGCAATTCCTGGTACCATAAACATGGAGCCCGTAAATCAGCATAGATGTAGTAAACCCCGATGGCTACAGGTGCTGAGCACTGCAGGTAGCACACAGGATCCCCTGGAGCGATTTCCTCTGGATTCTCCATGGGATTCCTGGCTGGATTCCCACTGAACTTCTGGCTAGATTCCTGCTGGATTCTCCACTGGATTCCCTGCTACATTCCAGCCAGATTCTCCAATAGATTCCCTGCTAGATTCCCTGCTGAATTCCTACTGAATTCCCAGCTAGATTCCCACTTGATTCCTGGCTAGATTCCCACTGGATTCCCGGATAGATTCCCGCTGGATTCCCCGCTGGATTCTCTGCAGGATTCCCACTGAATTCCCAGCTAGATTCCCGCTGGATTCCCCACTAGATTCCCGACTGGATTCTCCCCTGGATTCCCGGGTGGATTCCCCGCTGGATTCCCACTGAATTCCCACTGAATTCCCGGCTGGATTCCCGCTGGATTTCCACTGAATTCACACTGAATTCCCGACTGGATTCTCCGCTGGATTCCCACGGAATTCCCCATTAGATTCCCCACTGGATTATCCCCTGGATTCCGGCTGGATTGCCCCTGCATTGCCCACTGGATTCACACTGAATTCCCGGCTGGATTCCCCGCTGGATTCCCACGGAATTCACACTGAATTCCCCACTAGATTCCTCAGTGGATTCTCCCCTGGATTCCCGGGTGGATTCCCCGCTGGATTCCCACTGAATTGCCACTGAATTCCCACTGAATTCCCGGCTAGATTCCCACTGAATTGCCACTGAATTCCCACTGAATTCCCGGCTAGATTCCCACTGAATTCCCGGCTAGATTCCCACTGAATTCCCGGCTGGATTCCCGCTGGATTCCCCGCTGGATTCCCGGTTCCCGCGCCGGGAGCGGCACCGGGAGCGGCGGCTCCGCGCTCCCACAGCGCCACCCGGTGGCGGCGCGGCGGAGGCGGCGCGGGGCTGATGCTGTTCATCACCGCGAGCGCTAATTTTTGATTAAGCAATTAATTAGGAAGGAACAGCGCATTCTGGCAGACACAAGCCCCGTCTCTTTGCTCAGGTGCCACACGTCCTGCCAGAAGCGCTCGGGATACCAGGACACCCTGGCCGCAGAGGACAAGAAGCGCCCGTGTTTACCCGCTGGTCAGAGTCGGTACATTCACACCCACACATAAGGCATTCATTAACAGACACTAAAGCATTTCCCGTCTATAAACTTTAGCACACGTGGATGAAAATTAGATTTATAAAGTAGAAGGAAAGTATAAATTAAGAGGAATAATGTTTTGTCCCTGGGGGATGTGTTGAAACCCTCACAAGCAAAGCTCGGAGTAAGTGAAATCCAAAGGGAAGTTCAGCACTTTGGTTCCCATCTCATCCCTGATCTTGTGTGGTTCATAGAATCATTAATTTTTGAAAAGACTTTTGAGATCACTAAGTCCAACCATTAAGCCAGCACTGTCAGGTCTACCACTAAACCATGTCCCTAAGTGCCACATCTACACATTTTTTGAATGCTTCCAGAGATGGTAACTCCACTCCACTCCTTCCCTGGACAGTCTGTGCTAGCCTGACAACCTTTAAGTCAAGAAATGGTTCCTAATATCCAATATAAACCTCCTCTGAGGCTGTTCTATCTTGTCCTGAGAGAGACCAATTACTAGGTTCACAAAAGAGAAAAAATGCTAACATCCAGCCTTGTGACACTCATATTTTCCAAGATTTTAAAGAATCTCATATTTTCTACTGTGAATGAGGAAATTCAGAAAGAAATTGCCATGGGAAATACAGGTTACAAAAGTGGTCAAAAACTCATTTCTGGAACTTGTGAAGAGCTAGCTACCTGAGCTCAAAACTCATTTCATCTTTGCTCTGCCACACAGCATTAGGGCACAATCAGACAGAAGCTGGCACTTACATACAAAATGCACTCTTCTCAAGATGATCACTGATGTTTAAGAAAATTACCTCTGTCCAGTCTGGAAAATGAAACAATTCTTGCTTCTTCCAGGCTGTAACATTTACAGTGGACAGAGAGCAAAGTGAAAGGCTGGGATTACAAATTTCTACTTCCAGAAAGAATAGCACAGGTATTTTTGCCATGTATAGTTTCATCCCTTGCTACTGCAGGAACATTTCACCTGGTTTATCAAACATGGACCTCATACTCTTAGATTTCTCACAACATCAAAATCTGAGTGAGATTGGAACAATCACTGGGAAGAGTAAGGAACAGAACAGCTCTAGCCACATCTTTAGCATAAAAATGGTTCTTCTTAGTAAGACAAACTGAATTCCTCAAGAAGAATTTGTTGCCAGAGAAGCAGCATTAAACCAGGTAGAAGAGCTTGTCAGCTTTCAGTTTCAATATACATTCTGAGATTTTGGTATAGGTGAGATTACCTTCTGCCCTCAATGAAGAACTGCAGGAAAACCCTCATGTATTAGATAAGAGCATATTTCAAAGAAGAGCCAAGTGCTACCTGCTTTGGATTAGAATGATGACTATACTGAATATCAGGGTATAGAAGCAGGAAAGAAATTCTGCATTCACAGAAAGAGGACAAGCACCTCTGAGCATTAAAGCCAGGAACAGGAAAGAGAAATCCCACAAGACTTGGACAACATAAAGAGGTGGTGACAAGCTGGGGAGATGGCAATTAGCATGGTGTTCTCCATACATCAGAGATGTATGGCAAAGAGCTGAGACCTTCTAGTGATAGTCCGCTTCACAAATGAGGTAAGAAATAAAATAAGAAGGCAAAAAAATTCATGTCTACAACTTTCACATGCAGGAATAAAGAAAACCTAGTGCTCACAGAACTGTCCATGCAGCTGAAACACGACAGGGTTTATCCTGATTCAAAGAAAATCTCAATTTACAGTCTTATTTCTTAATGATTATTACAGTTACTTGGGCAAATAAAGCATCTGTATATCCACACGTATATTTAGGAGCTGCTGCTCAGTCTCCACCATGTGTAGTGGAGAGGTTAAAAGCAGAGACGCTGACCTCTGATGAGCCTAGTGCAATTTGGCAGCAGGTTTAATGCCCTGCTGAGGGGAAAGCAAGGAGTCAGCTGTTCTCCCTGTTCTCCAGGAGCAGCTGCCTGGCCAGCAGCACACAGCCCTGCCCCGGCAGCGGGTCAGGGCCGGAGCCTGAGAAATGAGGGGGTGGGAGGGGTGGAGAGCAGGCACAGGACAGGGATTGCAGGGTGCTGTGAAAAGCCTCAACAGCCAGGCTTGGGAGGTGCTGGGACAGGGAAGAAAAAGCAGTAGGAAACCAGATTTTCCTGGTTTTGTTCCATCTTGAGTAATCTGTTATTTAAGAAAGAATACTTTACACTCTGTGCTAAAACACTGTATTAAGTGAGAAGGACAAGTACCAGCTTCCCCCCACTGCACATCAGCTATTTCCCATTTCAGACCACAGCACCTACATGGCTACAGATCTTTTTCTCCTTCTCTGAGGTTGCATTAGCAAGTCTGGATAGGTAACTTCACACATTAATGCATTTTCTGTTGCATTCATAGTACTTCTAGGTGACAGTAATGCCATCAGCTTCCTACTGAACAGTATTAGCTACATTCATCCATAGAAAAAACTCTGCTTTTCACAAACATATTAAAATAGGCAAACCCCACTCTAGAAATGTATCATGTTCTTCAAGATAAATCTAAACCACTCTTCCTTCTCTAAAAGGCAAATTCTGTGGGCAAGCAGCTTGTGTTGAAACTGCAGACTCACAAATAAAGGTCAGCTTCTTTAATGGCTTTGGCAGAAGAGCATAAATTGAAGGGGAGTAATGTAAAAACACAATAAGGAAACAGCTGGATTGATGCCATGAGGTGCTGAGGACTGTGCCTTCATATAAGAACTAATTTATCCACTTGCTTACTCTTGCTCAAGTAAATGGTCTCCCTGGACTGGAACTGCAATTAAGTCCGTTCCAGTGTTTAATTGGATCGGAGTGGAATCCTGAGCACTTTGTGGGACTGAGCCCGCTGAGAGCACCTTGTACATCCACAGACACACACCAAATGTGTAAATCACTAAGAGTAAAAAGGTGAACACTCACTAGCTCTCTCTAAAAACATGCTTTTAAGCCAAAACCTACCCTGATTCTACTCCTGGTCCCTTCCAGTTAAAAAGTCATACCTACATTTTTCTAATCCTTGTGGGAAAAGCAGGAAAGAATTTTACAGCAAAGTGTGTGAATCCCTTAGCTCTAAGAAAGTATTGTCTGTGAACAAGACAGGTTGCATCAAGATGGATGGTTTTCCATGTCAGCCAGAGTCTCTGCCATCATATATCCTTAAAGGTATGTGTAAAACACTTCCCAGTTTCCCAAAGGTCTCAGCTAGAGCACATCTTTGTGTGTTTTAGTGTCAACAAGGCAGAGAAACTGCAGAAAGCACTGAGAAAAATCATCACAGATAGAAAAGAATGGACTATGGAGAAAGATTGAAAGGTTTTCCCTTAGCAGCAAATGGCCTGGGATGGGGGCAGGGGAGTAAGGTTTTGTATTGGAATAGTGTTCAGATATGTACAAGGTTGTTATTCAAAGAGGATACTGAGCAGTTGTTCCCCAAGTCCAACAGAGATAAAAGAATAAATTTACTCTCCCAGTTTACACAAACCAGTTTCAGAGCAGCTTTTAAGCAACATTTTTAACTATGAGGTTAGGACAAGATACCTCAAGACGCAAAGAAATCTCCTTAACTGCAGAATAGGAACAGACTAGACCACCAACAGTCCCAGTTTTCTAGAATTCTGCACATCAGCAAACTTCTGAATTCCCCTAACTTGCAAACCACCTAACTTTTAACATCCAGAGACATAAACAATAATTACTGAGCCAGCATTAGAGGAGAGGAAGGGCCTTTGCATTTGTGTATCACTTGGTTGCAGTGCTTGTTTGATCCAGGATGGTCAGCTGCATTTCATTTATTGCCTGCCCTGAGTAAGAAATCCCCATTCTCTGTTTGGGATTATTTGCTCAGACAGAGGCTATTGCTGCCAAAAAGCAGCAGAGGTCTTGGCTGAAGAAATTCCCAGAGCAGAACCCCCTATTTTGCATCTCTAGAGTTAAATTTGCTATTATTACAGGTAATACCATGGTTATTGAACATGGCTTCCTCACACACTGGGCAAGATCAGGTTTACTTTGGTACAGACATGCCAAGGTATTATTGAAAAAGTCCTAATGAGAAATAATTGCCAAATAAGAAATTTAGTGTTTGAATGGTAATGCTGCACCATTTAATTCCCCCAATGCAGCAGACAAGCTCTGATACACACACATACACACACACTATCAGATCACAAGGTAACAGAAATAGTCTGCTCAGGTGTTTTATTTCACAGTGGCAGGATTCTTCCAACCACCTCTGAATAGTTGGATTCTCAGCTATATTTATTGAATGAATAAACTGCCAGAAAATAACCAAGTCATTTTTGCAGGAAGATGTCCATGATGGAATTGTTAGCAAGTCTGACTGGGGACATTCAGAGACTGATAAATGAAAGCCCCTATTGTTATTCATTTCCAAAATGCTTTTCCATAATGGATATAGTTGTTAAATGTTTCCAGAACTTAGTACTGAAACTTCACAAGATACACACTCTAATGGTCCAGAATACACAAAACTGCATTGTAAAAACCAATAATGTGATAGACTAAAACTGTCATGCAGGAAAATCTTATTATGTGAGGATTCTGAAATCCATATAAAATGAAATATAGTATAAGGGGGAATAATTGAGCTCATTCTACTTATCCACTTACTACACACTCTTTATTATTTTCTGACTGCAAACAGCTATTGGAAGGTGAGGGGAAAGGAGAGAAGAAGAAATGGAAGTCTATCCATATGACTATTTTGTCAGAGTAGATTTCAAATAGAGGCATTAGGAGCAGAACACATACATTAAATGCAAGTTTTCAATGGAGCAATGTATAAGAAAGCCCTTCTGGACTACCTGCAAAATTACTGCTTTGCTGCTAACAGCCTACAACAGATTGTTATTGCTAAAGGTTTTAATGAACATGTTTTGTCAGTAATAAAATTTGAAGACAGCTCTGTTAAATTTGGAAGCATAAAAATGCTCATACGGAAAGGATAATTATCACTACTTACCAATTCCATACTTTTTCCTGTAATGTTCTTTAGTGAATTCATCACAATCACAGAGTAATATTTGCCTTCCCCAAACATTAATTACTGCCCCTATTTTCAAGTCGCTGTCTTTGTAAAATTCCTGATGCACTGCTCCTGTCTAATAAAAGAAGGAACATTTATACAGCAGTTCCATAAATCTCAGAATCACACAACCTTTCTTAAAACCCAGGTCATTTAGTGTGTGTGATTTAACACATAACCTTCAAAGTCCATTGGCAAGTATATTTCACCTCATGTTAAGCTCCTTCACTTTTACAAATGTGGGATTTGCATACAGTAAATCTCAGTAGTTCTCATTTGAGCTATTTTCCAGTGGCAGCACAATTCTATAAATAACTCTCTTTGTTGCAGAGGATAACGACCATAGAAATTACAAAAACTAAGATAAAGATATTCAGCAGCTGGAGGCACTCAATAATTTCTGACCTGCAAAACGTCCCGAAGGTAATAGCCTTTGTTTTTTTCTGGCTTTCCCAACACATTGAGCAGAGTGTAATTGGTGATGGTGCCTGGATGATACGGAGGAACAGGAGCATTCTGCAAGATAAGAGACCAACCCTTCAGAAATATGAGTGACAGTGAAGAAAGAGAACTCTGCTGCCTTAGAACCAGCAAGTTTTTGTATACTGGCTGTTACTGTAGTATTTTCTGTGAGAATTTTTATTAAATTCTAAGATTCTACCACTAAACCTAAAAGCCAAAACTGTATATTCCAAAAGTCTGTATGCCAGAAGCAGTATTCAGAATCTTACTCTCTCTCCAAGGGTGAAGTCTCCTCTCTCTTGGAAGCAAACAGAAAGCAAAGGTCAGCATACCCAAAGTACCACATCATTGTCAACATCTGCTCTAAAGGCTATTATTTTGATTGGTAATAATTACAAAAACAAGCAAAGAACAGCCCAGAGTTGGTCCTATCCACTGCACAAACACAGGAGATTCAAGTCAGCATGATTCTGTTGGCAAAGATGTGGTTTTGTTTCTATTGTGAGTTTTAAAATTACAGTAGTAATTTATCTCAGTAATAGCAAACTTAGTATATATTTTTGTCACATTTTAAAAAATTATTAATAAACTGCTGATGCAGGGTAATCAAAATGAGTTATTTTGTCTTACCACCTCTCCTGACCCCTCAGCTTTGGATTCCTCTGCTGCCATTCTCAAAATTTCCAGAGGAAAAAGCCAGTGTTTAAAATTGCAACATGCACTTCAGTGGTCAAACGGGTCTGGTATTCCAGAGCCACTGCTAAATCAGCATGTCAGAACATAGGACTTACAAGGTGAGAAAAGTGTTATATTTTACTGGTAGGTCTGGATTATAAAATCTCATGTACATCCATGGCATCACAAATAGATTATCAATGTTAGAAGGAAAGGAGGAAAAGACTCCCAGTATTTTATTCTGTCTGTTGACTGATGTTATTCTATCATCAGGATCTGTCTGGAGTGATACAGAAGTGTATCCAGATCAGTAATCTGACAATCATAACAGGCTGCAGAGGATACAAAGCCTTTGAAGATTTCTCTGAGTGGAGCCTTTCTCATGATTAATGCCTAACAAAACTTATTGATGGATTCCTATTGATTTTAATTGGCTTTGCTTAAGGTCCCAAATCCAGAAACTCAATTTTAAGAAATCACACCAGATTTGCTACAAAGAGGTAATGTTATACAATACTAAAACTGACTTTTCCAAAGGCTGCAAATGTAAGTCATAGATCAAATCTGAATTCATCTCAGTTTTATGTAAGATTATCAATATTAATTTATTTTCTTGTCTTCCATTATTGCAGAGTTCTATTAATACAGTTACTTTAATACATTAATATAGGAGAAAGAAAATTATAGGACATCTCTGTGACTAAATGCTCCTTTTAGTTTAAGCATGACAAACACAATTTTCTATCACTTATTAATTTACTATATGAGTATATGTGCAAAACCCAAATCATGAAATTATGATTAATACTCTGAAAACACTTTCTAAATATCATTACAATCCTAACACAGGATTTTCAAAACAAAGCATTCACTATTTATTAATTAGTGGAAGAATTTGAAATTTTCATTCTTCACCTTTGGTAGCTTATCTCTTTTGAGGAAAAACGGAACTACATCCCGTCCTGAGTTTCGTGGTAAAATTTCTTTTATATCAATAGTGTCATCAGACAAATAATATCGAAGAACAAGTTCCCGTGGGCCGGTGAGCTGTGATTCTGGGTCATTCCACACACAAGAAAACCCTAAAACTTTTCCATCAAACTCCAGAAATTGTTTCAAAGTGTCAAAGCGCTCATAAGGGTGAAAAGGATTCGTGCTTGCCAGATGTCTCTGGTAAAACAGAAATTAAGAGAAACATATTTTTAATTATTTACTCCTAAAAACAGGATCACAACTGCATGGTGCTGTCTAATCTTAGATCATGGGTTTAGGATTTTCTAATGAAAACCACACCATTACAATACATGAAACACGATTTAAGCCATTATCAGAGAAGTATTTAAGGGTTGCTGTGTCCTCAGAAAAAAATATGAAAAGAATTTTGGATTGGTTTTAATCCTTGTTTTTCTTGCAACAAGGTCCTCTAGATCAGAGAATTGTTAAATTATTTGCAGTACAGCTCATATTTTCAAGAAACTGCCTGTGGTAATCAGATGACTGAAATGCCAGATAGCATCAATCTTTCTGATTGACTTCCTTAAAAATTACTTCTTATAGATAATGTCTGTAAAGAATCAATTCATTCTTTTCCCTTTAGTATTTTGTGCCATTCAACTTTAAAATACAGATTTTTACCTTTTGATTCATGTTACACAGTTGGCAGGTACTGGGTATGTTTGTTCATCTCTCAAAACACACCCATAGGTCTGATAAGGAACAGCAAATGTTCGACTAGAGATACTTTCCATCTGATGTGACCTATGGCAAGGTACTTTCTGCAGTCATGGTTGCTGCAAAACCAGTAGCACTGGGTTAAATTGGCTCCCAGGATGATGATCCAGTCCAAGGACTGCATTTCTATACTGTTAGTTCACATATATAAATAGTGATCTGAACAGTGTTTTTCCAGTGTCAAAATCCACATGTCCAAAGTGCATTAAAAGGGACGGGATAATCCTTCTCATCTACAAAATTGATTCCAAAGAAGAACGGTGACAGATATTGATGAAACAATGTAAGCTGAACTGTCTGAACAGAAAATAGTGTTGACTGTGGACAGTTTACATCACTCTCTAAATTTCTGTTTATCCACTAACACACCTTCTGGCCTTAAAAATCTGAGAGGGAAAAGGCCCATTCTTTCAGAGCATCAAATCTTAAAATAAGGAGAGCAGAACCAAGTTATTTACCTTCCCAGTGCTCTCTTTCCTCCTTTCTGACCCTTGAAGATGCAACAGACAACCAAGCACAGCCACAGAACCAGGTAACACCATTGTCATCCATGGAATACTATCTCCAATGATACAGGAGGAATTCCTTCCTGGAAAGAGTTCTTAAGCATTGGAAGGGGATGCCCAGGGAAGTGGTGGAAGCCCCATCCCTGGAGGTGTTCAAGGAACATCTGGATGGGACACTCAGTGCTCTGGTCTGGGTGACAAGGTCAGGGATTGCTCACAGGTTGGGCTTCATGGTCTCAGAGGTCTTTTCTAACCTAAATGATTCTGTAATTCTGTAAAATGTGAGTCTAAGTGGTTTATTGCACTTTCCACTGGCCTTATTTTCTATCCCATCCTGTTCCTTACCTTCCTTCATATCTTTATTTTCTGGCCATGTACTAGGAGTCCAGTGAAAAGCAATTTAATTTTGCTCAAAGTAGTCCAGAGCAATAAAAAAAAAAATTACCTTCCACAAATTAGGCACAGAAAAGTGAAAGCCAGAATCTGCTAAATAACCTTTCTGCAATTCCTCAGTAACTGAGAACATGAAGATATAGATTTTAGTCTTTTTTTTTTTTGTCCTCTGAAGCTCTTATTTCTCAAAACTTTTTCCTCTCTCCATTCTCTATAGGGACCGATATGCCTTGAATGTTTTGCTTGTTGTTAAAAAAAAAAAATTAAATGAAAATGGGTTATGCAGTACCATACATAATGTTGACACAGTCTGACAGTATCAAGACAGCTCAGCATGTGTTTATATACACAGCTGTTACCTACAGGGGCTGAGTAAGGGAAAAGAAACCCATGGCCAGGCTGAGTCACCACAACACAGAACCAGATGCATTACAAATGCTGCTTTTCACTGGGGGACTGCACAAGCCTGGCAGCATGAATGAAGAGAAACAACTTGTTGGCCTGAGAGTGCCTCAGAGACATGGGAATTGTCCTACACATCTCAGTCACAGTCACCTTCCATTACGGCTGCTGAGACCTGCAGCAGTTTTCTCCCTGGGAGCACTAAGGATGCCACAGACACAGGGAGTATTTGCTGCTTTCAGAGCACCAGGCTGGATCTGTCACAACAGCCTGCAGATTGTAGGCCAGCAGTCCTAAGAGCCATGTCAAGTGCCATTTGCACTCATATTAATCAAGAAAAACAGGACTAAAAGAAACTTGTCATGCTTCCCAACAGAAAACATCACTCCCATAACTACTCCCAGAGAAACACAAAGAACAAAAAAAAACCCAAACCAATAAATCCTGCGAAGGGGAATCCACACAGAATGTAGGAGTTGTGTCTGAGACTTCTGCAGGTGTATGTTTGCACACATGTGTTCCCACACACTTACAAAAGAGGGAGGCAAATAAAACCTCAAAAGTCTTAAAACTGCAGAACACCGAGTTCTGTATGGCAGAAGAATTTGCTTTACACATGCAAAGAGCTGTTAGAAACATGTAGGGGTAGAGATGAAAGATAACATATCAGTAGAAGAAAGGATTCTGCAGGAAGCCACAGGTGGGCTGGAACCACAATTCCAACTAGATCTTCCTTTAAACACTTTAAAAGTGTTTATTATCATTAGATTAGCTCAAGTAAAATCATAAGTAGGACATGTAAATTTCAGTAGAACGTTAATAGGTGCACCTTTTTGTCTTTCAGTTTAATACTGAAAGGTTTATATTATTTTTCCTAATTAATTTTATTCTGTTTTAAAAGGTGTATGAACACATCAACAGCAAATTATTCACATAGTACAATGAGCCACATATCAAAATTTTTAAATCCAAGTTTTTTCTTGGGATTTACTATGTTGAAATAGCTACTTTCTATTTGCTATTAAAGCAATAATGTATGTAATGCATATAACTAATATGCATTCAAATCAAGCTTTATTTAAATCAAGTTTCCACTAGTGCTGCCTCTCCTGACCTGTTCCCGCTCTGTGGTGTATGGGTCGTCCGGACGGCTTGCAGGAGGGTTTAGTCTGATTCCTATCTTCCTCAGGAAATTTTTTGTATACTCATCACAATCTATAATCTTATATTTTCGGCTATAAAAGGTTATTTCTGTGTTGATGTTGAAATCATACATAGTATAGAACCGATCCTCGTGAGGAGGGGGAAGCGGAATCTGGTGCCGTCGAACAATAGTGCCTGTAAAACAGAATAAATTTGTGGAGTAAATAATACTTGCTCTAATGATCCCAATAGAAATAAGTTTAGAGAAGAAAAACGTGCCTTAGCAGGGGAAAAAAGCATGACTTATCAAGCAGGGAGGCAGGAATGCTGAACTGACCTTCCTTAAGGAGCACATGGAAAATAGAGACAAGAGAGGTGAGTTGGGCTGATTGCTGGTCTGAAGCAAAGAATCCATCTCAAAAATACAGAGCCAGGACCTCACAACCCACAGTCTAACAGGAACATTATCCAAAAAAAAGAAAGAAAGGAGAGAAGGAGAGAGGAGAAGGAAGAGAGATATTTTAACTTTGACAAAGTAATCACATACTTAAATTTTCCAATTCATAGTCTTTAAATGAAAGGACTGTTATCTTGACAGCATTGAATTTTATTACCTTTTGAAGATTAAAAGACAAGGAAACTGCTATTGGCCTATCAGCTGAAAACTCTCAAATACATTGATGAATTGGGTGATGCTTCAAAAGTACTCCCTGCATGTGAGCAAGAGACTGGAATATCTCACATATGAGGAAATTGAGAGAGCTGGGTCTGTTCAGTCTGGAACAGAGATGACTCGAGGTGGGGAAAACCTATCAAAAAGTTTATAGATACCTGATGGGAGGGAATGAAGAAGATGGAGCCACCTTCTCATCCCATCTTCTCCATGGAACCCATTGAGAGGATGAGAGAAAATTAAAAGATACAAAATTCCAGCTGAGCACATAAAGCTACTTTTTTACTGTGAGGGTGATCAAATACTGGAACAGGCTCTTCCAAAGAGTTGCAGAGTTTCCATTCTCAGAGATACCTGAAACTCAAAAGGACATGGCCCTGGGCATCTGGCTCCAGCTGATTCTGCTTGGGGCAGGGGCATGGACTAGAAAATCTCAAGGCATCCCTTCCAACCTCAGTGATTCAGGAATACCACAAATATTTTAGAAATAACTTAGAGGAATTTTAGAACCAGCTTAAAGGGGTCTGGGGAGAGAGGGGATAAAGAGAGGCAGAGCAGAAGAGAGAAAGATACCACTGTGTTTTGTCTGGTGTTTGAAGGGCCTTGTTCCTAGGTTAGTCCATGGAAATTCTTTACTGCTCACTGTATTTCCCTATGGACTAATTTGTATGAAATACCTTTCTTTGCTACATTATCAAAGTTGTTTGTTAAGTTCTAATTCTTACAATGAAAACATATCCTTAATTATTCAGGGGAATAAAGCAACAAAGCAGATTTACTTTATGTTCCCATTGAAATAATTATTTAAGACCCATTCATCATCCTGATATTGCACATGGACCAAATCAAACATTCTGGTTACTGACCTTTGACTGTAAAATGAACTTTAACCTTTATCTGCTTAAGCATATTATACACCTATTTAGGATGTATCCTCATGAAAGATGTTAGAAAATGTGGGAAGTAGCACATCTTAATGGGATCTTAAAGCATTGCATTAGCTTTAACAAAACCATATACTTTGAAATATTTTACCTGATTTTGGCTAATTCTTAGGTCAATCAACAGATAATGGGGTAAATCAGACCATGCAAATCCTGTTGAATCATCACTATAATTAAAATGTAATGGTTCATGATTTTCTAATATGAGGTGTTTTTGGAGATTATATTCACCTCAGATTTGGTGAATAAGCCTCAGCTTGTTTTTCATATCACTTCTAAGGGTGAAACACACATACTCATTTTGTTCTGAGAGAGAATTTCTTTCCTAATGGAAAATGTCTTGTAAAGATAATATCTGTGGCAATCCTTCGCTTTTATTAGGTATCACTGTGCCCGATGTACACACATGGATGGTACATTTCATAAGGCTGAATTTGAAATTCAATAAAACCTGATCAGCTGGGGTTAGGTCTCATCATTTTAAAATTGTTCTTCCTTCTGGAAAATAATAAATTTCGTCTAGAAATGTGTTGCAAGCTGTTAAAGGAGCATCTGAATGTGCAGCTTTCAGGCTGATCAGGATGGATTGCTATTCTTGATGTTTCTTTGCTTGTCAGTTTATTGAGCAGGACATTCTACTGCCCCACTAAGGTTTGATTCAAATATTTAAATATTGATTTAAATATTTGCATCTGGTCAGACTAAAGCTCTGCTCTACTGTGCTCTTGGAAAAGGAGTTGAGGTACTTCATTTCTCTGACAGTGGTGGTGGGTACTGAGCTCCCACACCATTAATTTGTAGCACATCTTCTTTTCTCTTGGGGCTTTGCATTGTTTGGCAACCAGCAGCTGCTTAAGGAGATCTCACTAGTATTGAAGGCCTTTTGACAACAAAGCTGGGCAGCAAATGATTTGGTCTCTGTTGCTTCTCTTCTCTGCAGAAGAAATAAAATTATCTCCAGAGTTTCCTCAGCACAGCTCTGACTCTGCACAGCTCAAGAGTGCATTCGAGAGAGAAGAGGAATGAGTAACACCTGGAGTTAGTACATGTTTTGCTTGCACAGAAAGGAGGAGAAGCTATCACTGTTATTCCTGCAACACAAAGAGTTCATCCCAATAAACAAGGAGGCTTCTTACATTCACTTATTCACCCTTCCAGAACATAGCAAGGTCATGATTTGGCCACCATCAAATATGGCAAAATCACAATTATTTCAAGGCCTTGGGGAAGGCTTAAACTCTTAGATAATCTGTTTTATTGGAGGAGCTGATGCAACTTCACTTTCCCACTCGTACTTTCCTCTTCAGCCAGCCAGCCTTGGGAACCCAGCCAGGAGGCAGCTCCACTCTCTTTTTCAGCTGGCTGACCTTGGGGAAAGCAGCCAGCTGCTCCACTCTGCTCTGACTTGCAGGGTCTGGATTGTACTGGAAGCTACAGTCAACCCCATGGGAACAGAAATGACCTTTTGATAAGACAGTATCAGCCAGCCACAGTCCTGTTAACTGGGAATTACATGTACAAAACACTTGCAACTGCCATATCTAGCCTGGCTCTCTATGGGAGAATTTTTTTTTTATTCTGAAAATAATTATCATTCTGGCTGTGGAAGAAGCATTTGGAGTTTGTTATGTGGTCAAGTTTACCATCCTTTTCTCCTTATCTTGACTTGGGCCTTGGGCACTGTGATTGTCCTGCTGTTTCTTGCTTTGATCCTGCTTTCTCAAGTTCAAGGTTTCTGCATTCCTTTCTCAGTACAGATTTCTTCTAATGTTCCTAATATTTGCCAAATACCAAGGCAGTACCCAAAATTAAATTATGTTTAAATTTCAGTTATTTAGTAGCAAATTTGTAAGTCCAAGTTCATGTCCAAGTACAGCTGCCAGTTTCATAAAGCAGTTTTTAAAGTCACTGAAACATTTCCCACAGATCATTTACTTCATTGCTTTGAGATTTTGATCAATGGTAAAAGCATATTTTCTGGCTTTTTTCCTCTGAAGCCAATTTGTTTTAGTTTTGTAAAATTATAATTGAACTTAGAAATTCTTCTAACTTCTTTGACCATTGTTCCTTCACCAGATCTTCCTGTGAGCCTCTCCAAATTTCCTTCCACAAAACCACAAGCACTACAAGAGTACAATGGGAAACTACTGAATTTCTCCAATCCCACCATTCCCAGACACCCACTCAGACCATCAAAGTTTGATTTGTGGGTTATGGCACAACCATTGGTAATCAAGGCATTAACCAGCCAAGGTAAGATCTACCTTTGATCTACCCTGTCACAGCTCTACCTACTCTCCAAGGAGCAGCCTGTAAACGGCCATCCCAGCTGTCTGACATCTTTTTTTCACAGGGAAAACATCCAAGTTAAGGTGAGCAGCACCCTCTGTCTTCAACAGTTCAATTCTACTTCATCCATTACTGGTTTTTGCTGTTCCATCTTTACTGCAGCTCTCCAATTCTTCACACAGACTGAGCCCATCCTCCTCCTGATGTCCTCACACCTTTTTCTTCACGCACCTGTGCTCCTTTGTTCAGTGCAGTTTGCCTTTTAGCGAACCAAGTTCTCCTACAGCTGAACTCTCCTCTACAAGCCTCTGGAATTTTAATTAACTGAAAAGTTGTATTTCAGCAGATGTGCAGAGAGCAGCATAATGCTCAAGATCCTGAACTTCAGTTCAGTTCAGTTCTTCACCCTGTTATGACCTTCTCTTTCTGATCATGGGGAAGATTTTCACTCCTTTGTGCTTCAGTTTACCAGCTTCACAATCCAGACAGTTAAACTCCTGTTGCTCTTGGGCTTAAAAATTCCCAGTCAGGATAAAAAATTTGAAGAATGTAAGTCAGATAGATAGATAGAATAAAAATAAAAGAGGAAATAGAACAATTCTCTATTGAAAATTTTAAGATTAGCAGTTAATGATTCAGTATATATTTTTAAGAAACACTGTTTTTGCTTGTATTCAACAACAAATATCTAGACCCTTTAACATAAATTTTGTCATTGGTCTTCAGTAAGGGAGCATGAAGTCAAACTCCAAGTGCATGTGAGTAGAGAATCTTCTGATGGGTGTCCCCATCACCTCTTTCACTCTACATCATATTAATTTCTAGGACAACAAGAATATTCATGTAGATGTTTATGACAAAGTATAGGCCCTGTATCTATGCATTAACTGTGAAGCCCAAACACATTCTAAATAGTCCTTGGGCCTTTCAATCTAAAGTTTTTCTTCCTTCCTAAACACAACCAATACACAGAGCTTCCTTACCAGCCCAGATACCAGTGACAAATAAATTAAGTGTACTTTGGAGATCCTGGAACATTTCTTTTTAATCCATCATATATATATATATATAT
>PYHW01010003.1:2140664-2155115 GCA_013186435.1 Turdus rufiventris | reverse complement strand
TACTCAGACAATCTCATAGAGACTTTCAAAACATCCTTGTATGGAAAATTGAGAAAATTCTTGTTTCTCTCTAATATCATTCAGTTAATTTTGGGTCCAGTATCAAAACTGACTCCAACAATCATTAACACAAGATACAACCAAGGAAAGGAGGAAATTGTAGGCTTCCTGTCACCAAAGGAACAGGACTAGACTGCCAGGAACATTAGGGCTGAAGAGGCAGACTGCACATCCCATAGTACAAAGACAATGAAAATAACTCCTTCAAAGGAATCAGCTTTGAATTTGCTTTATCCTGCTCTAAAGAATCTGGCTTCCACCTTCTCTCTCAAAGGCATCACCTCTGACTCTCTGTACTTCCTTTGTCAGTGGACATTTCCTCTAAGCCAAAAATCCCAGAAGCAGCTGTTCCCACCCTTGAAGCACACAAGTCAAGGAAAACCTAAACCTGATGATGTCTCCCATGTCTTACATATGGGTGCAGGGTAGGGGTAAAGGAAAGAGCCCCAAAATTATTTTCTTCACATGAAAAACCACTTGCCCAGGTAGGAGTAGGACGAGGTTTCACTGCATTCAAAATCAGTCCCTGTTGATGAGGCTACAAAACTTCTGGCAAGAACCAAGAACCACTCAACACAGGGACAGCAGCACCTGAAATACCAGTTTAAGAGATTCACAGGCAATTTTATCCCCGTCCTAACAGTAACTTTGCAGATAATACCTTTAAATATTGTCTCACTCTGCAGACAGAGGAATTGATAGCATCTGCTTATCTGGGAAAAGAATAGGGTTGTTAAATGGTTAACTTATTTTTGAAAATTGCTGTGCTAAGAATGTATAAAATGTACAAAACATCTTTGGGGACTGGGAGGTGCAGTCATCCCAAGACATCCTGCTTCTCTGGATTATATCCCTTGAAAACTTTTAATTCTGGCAGTGACCCATAAACACCAAGAAGCAGCAGCTGTGTTCCCCCTCTGCAACAGGATGTTGACTGCTAGATCACATTTTCTTAATATAAACCAAGTCAAATAATACCCCAGTAAATCAGCACAGTAAACCCTCCTCCTGAAGTCCTCAGGCTGGTCCCAGTGCATGGATGTGACACTGAGGCAAGGCAGCTTCTCAATTTAAGAGGCATCAAGGAAAAATTACTGTGCCAAGGGCATAAAAGAGCCAAAAGCCAGATGCACAAAAGACTCTTGTCTTCAATAATGGCAGAGACACTGCACTAGCTCATGAGCAATTACAGAGCTGCTGTCACAGAACATCCTGTCAATGCCAAGATGGGAGGAGCCAGGCTCAGGAATGGAGATCTAGAACACAAACTGTTTTTGCAGGAGTGACAATGACCTTACCACCATATGATTTCAAACTACTGTATCAGAGAAAAAATTGTATGTTTGAGTAGGGGAGAGGACCCAGCCTTACAAAATCCACATCTTGAGAAACTAAGACAACAAAAAGGTTTACATCATGTAACAAGAAAAGACAATTAAACCTGTGCATTTACACCCTATTTTAGCTATAAGAACTCACATTATATATCCTTTGGAATGGACCAAGACTGTACTGAAAAGAGATATAAAGGGGAGAAAAAAGGGTACCAATAAAAACAGATACCTTGCTTTAAGCCACTATTTTTCACTACAGGCTCAGTCACTTGAATTGTATCATCTTCAAGGTAGAAATATATTTTACAGTGTCTGATTCTATAAAGCTCTTGATTTTTTTCAGGCACTTCTTCTTCAAAATAGGCATCAAAACACAACACCTATTAAAAACAATAAATAAATATAAAGCAGCAAAATCCCCAATACTTTTGAAAAATATGTCAAATAAACTTGTATAGGTTATAAGTAACTAAATGTATAGATTCCAGGAGGTAAATTTATTTTTCAGAAATGTAAGAACAGAAATCCACATTAAAGCACATAAATTCAAAATTCTTGGCTTGGCATTTTTATTATCACAACATCTAAGCAGAGATGGACTTCTAAAGCAAAGAAATAAATCAAATACAAAACTATCAGCAGGTTGCTTGGAAAATCTTCCAAACAAAGCATTTATGATAACACAATGAGCTGCCTAGGTACTGAAGCAAATTTTAGACTGCTATTCTATGAATTACTAGAAAATACAGTGCATGATGACAGCAATGGCTTTACCATCAAAGTAAGTGGAAAGATTTCTTTTTAAGCAGATCCTGCAAGTGTTCAAATGAATGATACTGAAGACTACCAGAGAGAAATGACATTTTTCAGGAGGCATTTACAGCTGTGTGATATTGGTATTTCAAAACTTCCCTGGTTCTGCAGTTCAGTGAGAAATCTCACAGAGTGTAGCAACTTCTCTTCATGGTCTCTTGTAACAGCAATAATGCAAAAAAAACCCCCACCTTCACAGGATTAGTGCTCACTGGCCCTCATACCTGGAGATCCCAGCTCAAGCTCAGACACCATCACACAAATTTTGCACTTCTTGGTATCAGTTTTTAATCACCAACACCAATGTTAAGGGAACATGAGAGATGTATCTACTTCCTAATGCATTATCTAGCATGATGCTTGCTTTGGTAAGTGTGTGCAGGAAGATATTAATTAATACAGGTTTCCATCCTGTCCCCCCAACACATTTGGGTCAAATTATTGTTGTTTATACTTTATTTTCCACATTGGTTATATTTAATAAATGCAATTACCTTTATTTTTGATTCATCAGACAACCTGAAGCATTGAAAAAAAGACAATTTAGCTGCTCCCTATGTTTCAACAAGCATCATGAGTTGGAAATGTTTGAAATTTAGTAAGCTGGCTGAGTTCCCTGCATGACAGAACACATTGGTTAATAGTCTGCATTCCTTTGCACGTGCCTTTGGGAATCTCAAAGTGCCTCCATGAGTGCTGGTGACAGAGATTTTATAGCACCTCACAGACAAGAACAACCTCCCTTTCTACATCTGGGATGAGAGAAGTAGCAGCTTGCCCAGGAGCACAGAGCAGCCACCCTGTGTCCTGCTCAGACTTCTCAGCCACATTCCCTTCTCTCAGACAGGTTAAGTGCAAGATGGGAATCATTCTGTTTCCAGAACTTATTTCAAAGGCTCAGATCCCACTGATTTTCAGCAACCATTGAACAGTATGACAGACACATTTCTGGCATCAACTCTTCTGCACTGTCATCCTCTATCACTAGAGAAATAAAATTTAAATTATAACCAAATGACATAATGATTACCTGTTAAACCTGATGGCATTAGAGCTTCACATGAAGGAATCTAGAAAACTCAGTTACAGTTTGTTTAATTAGTACAACATGCACGTTTCTGAACAATGTACAGGCTTGAAAACAGATTTTAAAATTAATACTTGTCCATATTTTTTGAACTGTGGATTTAACTATTTCATGTATCCAACAAAAAACACTGGACAAAACACCTGACATACAACAGAGGCAACACAAACTATCCACTTTGAACATCTCTTCTTCCTTCCAATTGTCTAAACACTGGTGTAGAGTGCCACTTTTGGTGTCCAAATGATCCTTCCTGGCCTCCAGCTACTTTTCTGGAATGACCAGGAGCCCTGTATAAATCTCTTGAACACTCCAGGTGGCTTCAAAGGTACTGTGCTGGAACCACTGTATCCCAGTCTGAACATCCTGGGCTTCAGCTGACAAGGACCAGAATTTCATTCCTCACCCAGTTGCTGATAAGCCATGAAATCACTGAAAACATGGACATTTCTGCACCCTCTTGTCCCTGTTTTGCCAGTCCCACTATAATATGGACATTTGATGAAAATACTGTAAAGAGATCTGCTTCATTACTAATTGTTCTTAATTTTGTCAATGATGTCTTCTGAGAACAGCTGTCTCCATGAGACACCAGCCAGGCAAAGCAGTCTGTTTGCACAGAACTCCAAGCTCAATCAAATCCTTAATACATTGGATTTATTTCTTTCTCTGGTTTATCCCATTCAAGGAGTTTGTGCAGGTTTTTTTGCACTCACACTTTATTCTCTTTATACCCTTATCAACATGCTCGTGTGTGACTGAAATATATGCAGCAACCAACTGTAATTTTGCAGATCAAAGCAGATGATTTGGGAAGTGTGAGGAGGGGAAGGAACAAAAAGAAGATGACTTACTTTTCCTTTTGGAGAAAAGTTAGTCTAAAAATACTCAAAATGTAAACTTCCTAACTGGAATCTCATCTACAAAGTTCCCATCTCACTCCTTAAAAAATTAAATGTTACCTACAAAAACCAAAAATAACAAATATTCAATAAACTCTGTAGCACTTTGCAAAGTGCCACAAAGTGTCCCTGACAGTTGTGGTTGTCAAATTATAAACATAATTTCAAGTCCAGGAGGCCTTGTGTGTGTACTTTGTCATAGAAGAATTTAAATTTACACCTGCTTCCTATTAGGCAAGTGAAATTACAAAGACTACTTCTCAGCCAACTGAATAATGAAGTTTTATGCCTGTCCTTCTTCCAATTACTGTAGTACTATTGAAAGTTAGCAGCCAAAGTGGTAGGAAAGCAGCTTACATTTCAAAAGATAAACACCTACTCAAACCATTTTTCATTAAGTGCATTCTGCTGAGACCCAAACTGCAGCACTGGAGGACAGAGCTGCATTCCAGCCTCTAAGCTGGAGAAGTTAAATTAGTTGGCCAGGAAGTACCCTGTAACAATCTGCCATGAATACAAACACATGAGCCCTCCAGAGGCCAATTCTGAACCTGCAAACTCCTGTCCTGGACTGCCCTGTGGATGCACACATGGATTAGATCAGGAATGGCCAAAGGCCAGCAAGCTCCTCTCACCAGGCAAGGCCAGGAGCTGCTCACTGAAGGTCCCTCTGCCTCCTACTGAAGCCCTTGATTCCACAGACTTGGATTCAAAGCCTGAGGAGGCAATGCATCCCTCCTTGTTCCAGGAAGGGAGTAGGAAAAGCAAACCCAGGTCTGGCTGAAGTGTTAACATCTGCTCACACTGGAGCAGGTCATGCCCAAGCATGGTGCTCTGTGAGCAACACCAGGGATCTCAGAGGCAAAGGCAACCAAAGGCACATGAGCTGTTCAAACCTTACATTTTCTTGTTGTAGTTCTGCTCTGCCAAAGATGAATATGTAATTATATTCCAATTACCTGCATGGCTTCTCTTTTAAAGCAAAAATTATGAGATTTGCCTTTCTTCCCAATATTTAAATACCATAATCATTTAATCATGCAATATTTCTGCAATCTGCTGAATGATTCCTTTTTCTGGATCATTTTCCTTCCCTGACTGTAGGCTTTTTGCTTGAAAAATAAAACATCTCTAAGTAGAATTTAATGTGAATTTAAACATGGCAAGTAACAACAATGTGCTACAAAATTCCTGTCATCACAGGTTACAGTTATTTGGTAACTCTCTAGAGGTGTCACTACATTCTTGGTCATAAAACAAAACAAAACCCAAACAAACGAAAAACAAACCACAAAGCCCAAACAAACAAAAAACAAACAAACCCACCCTAATTTTAAATTCCTGTGTCTGTATCAGATGTGCTCAATTGCACAGTAACAAATCATAGAGAAATCCAGAAATGAACAGGACTTTGAGCACACAGGTATGATGGCATGAGTGAATCCCAAAGCACTCCACTGAACTTAATGATTCCCAAGTGCCCATGCACATTTCTCCCTGACTGGGGCTTACCTCACATTTATTCTTACCAGATTACCAAACAATTCCCTGACTGTCCTAATTTTCACTAAACAGTTATATGCTGCCCACTCCCTTATTTTTGCTAAATCCTGTAGGAGATGAAACACTGTTGTATGGCATAACACGTTTATATTTATTGTCCAATATATTATGAAAAAATACCCACTACCACTCTTTTTGTCTATCTAAGATCTTCTTTTTGCATGGACAAAATAATCTTCTGAAATATGTGACTAATGGAATTTCATTGTTACATTCTGTCATATCATAGCTATTCATATAGTAAAATAAAATAAAATAAAATAAAATAAAATAAAATAAAATAATATTTCTACATACCTGCTTGTCAAAAGCAATCCAAGAAGGAGGACTACTTCCTATTGCTTCAGGATATACACTGTTGGTAACTTTTAAGGTCTGACCAGGCAACAGTTCACCTCCTATTCCAGGTTTATTGTCAAACATCATAGGAACATCATTTGAGTAACAGAAGATCTGTGATTTGTGGAACTTCTCTTCCCCAATCTGTCATAAGTGCAGAAGAAAAAGAGAAAAAAAAATTTGTTTTTAAATCCATACTAGTTGACTATCCAGGCAAGGAGGATTAATCATGCAAAAGTTTCATTATATTTACTTTTAATACAGATTAAAAACCTGTGACAACTGGAATGCTGCAAGTGAAGTGACATTTTTCAGTGGTCAATTTAACAGTCTTATAGACAAAAATGGAATAATATTCCAGTAATTTACCTAGGCTGAGAGACTGTATGGTACCAAATATTCACCCCCCACACTCCTTCCCTGCCATAAGGATTGAGGTTCATGGTAGAGAAAGAATCAAGTCACCCCCAAGAACTGTTGTAAAAGGTAAAGGGGAAAGGCCTTTCCTACAGCTCTCCAGAGGACAAACGGAAACAGTACAGCAGCACAGAGAACAGCCTGCTCTTGTTAATCATGTCAAAGATCCTATATACACTTGCACCCCTGAGCGCAAAATAAATTCCTCCACACTAGTGAATACACTTGAATTTTGGGAGGCTGGACTTGAATCAAAAGGCAGACATTCATTCCATCTGGGAGTATTTCAAAGGTCTCTGTAGTGATTCCTCTATATTATTACTAATTTTTCAGGCAATTAAAGATGGGGTGCTTAAAAAATATGGGAACAACCAACAGCAAAGGAAACCATCTCGCCCACTCGAATTTCTTGGCTGGGGCTGGAGCCAGTCTTCAAGGAACACAAAAAAACTTTTGGGCTCACAGAAATATCACTCCTGTCTCTGGGAATGTCCCTCCTAATAAGCTGCCTGCTTTGCTGGCCAGTTCTCTCCAATGGAGGCAGTTGGTGTGAGCTAGGTTTGGGCAGCAATTCCCTAATGATCCTGCACACCAGTCCCGTAGGAGAGGACAGGGAAATAGGAAATGCCAACAGAAAACTCAACTTCCTTCCATGAGCAGCAATCCTGACTGGTTAGCTCCTCTCACTCTACTATTCTTCCCCTTCTTGCCCTCTCAAATCCTCAAAATATTTTATCTGGGAAAGCAGAGAGGCCTCTGCACCCTGGCACACCCATTAAGGGGAGGGAGAGGCCGTCAGAGCTGTGTCCTCCCTCAGCCTGGGACTGCAGGACCATGAGGGAAGATGAGGCTGAAGGAGGAGGAACTGACATTAAGGGTGAGAAAAGTAAAGGTAGAGAAAAAGGCTGGACATCAAATTTTTCACAGCAGCACCAGAGCAGGATGTCAGTAAAGTAGCAGGGGGACAAAATTGCCTCCCCACTCCATTTGGAAGACTGGGCATCACTGATTATGACATACATATGTGCAAACCACTACTCTCCCAGAAGGTGTAGACAGTTCTAAGTTAATATCATAAATTAAAAAATGGTACAAATAATCCTTTTTCATGATGGCAACATTCAAGTGCTCCAAGATAAAGTAACACATGCCCAGCAGAGCAGCTCTGGGAACAAGGGCAAGCAGTGAAGCTGCAAAACCTGGAAGTGTTCAAGCAGTTATTTCATTCTGCCAGTATGAAAGAGTCAGAAATCTGAAAGGCATGGGAGCAGCCTCATGGCACAGAACTATCAGCACAGGTCTGTAGGAACTCCTGCACTTTGGGGGTCACAGTCTAAACTGTTCACCTGCCTCCAGGTGCTCCAAATCCAATGGCACAAGACAGAGCTGCTGACACGAACAGCCCAGTCACTGCTTTAACTTAACCTTGCTTTAAATCCTTTTGCACACCATTTTTGCAAGGACAGCATGTGAAAAAGAATACTTACTATTTTTTTCAAATCATTATTTTTAATACCATGATAATCAATGGCTATACCCTTGCTTAGGTTAAAAAAAGCTGAGCTAGTACCCTTTGAAACAGTTATTGCAAAGGAATAAGGTTCACATACTGGGGTCAGAAAAAATCAGAGCTATGGAGGCACATCCCCAAAGATACTTTAAAGGTAAGCAGTGTTTTGAACAAAAGTGGATAAAAGAGCATGCAAAAAGTATCACAATTTAAAGAACAATACAAAGGAAACAGAAAATTACTCCTCAAGAACAAGAGTTACTAAATAAAAGAGAAAATAAATAAAAGGAAACGCTTGCATGCACACTAGGAGCTCATGGGTCCTCCTACCACAGAGCATTGCTCAAGCCAGAAATTTAACCAGGGACATTTGCAGGAATGATGCCCAAAATTAAATATTTAATATCAGCACAGCTTTGTAAGGTGTGATATAAAATGTCATGCTTCAGTGAGCTTCCTGTGGTCATCCCACCTTTCCCACAAGAAGTGAGGACAGGTGCTCTCCTGGAATCTGGAACAGCCAGGCACTGACAGGGGCTGGCACCTGCTTTGTAACACATCTGCATTTGGGATTTGGGATTTCTTCTCTCTCATTTGGGTGCTACTGAACTTCCCTTTCTTCTGTTTCTTATTAATTTTGTTGCCCTGTAAGCTGAGAAAGAGCTGGGGAGAAGTCAGAAAGGAAGGGAGCTTTCCACATCTATCAGTGCAAATGTACAATAATTGTAGTCAAGCTGAATTTTAAGAGGGGATTTTCTAGGCAGAAACATCTGATTTATACTCAGGGTGCTACAGCACAGATCCACTTTCTGGCACAGCAAGTATTTAATTATTCTCCCTCTATTACCAAAGCATCTGTTAAGGAGAAAGGCACAGTTAGCAAAGCACAGTGAGGGTGGCAGTTTTCCTGAGCAAAGGAAAGATTTTCATGCCCCCAAAACTTCTTCTAGAAGCATTTGCGGTTCTTATGTTTTTGGGGTTCAGAAGCAAAAGTATGGCAAAGTGTTCATCAAAGTAATCCAGGTCTGACTCTGCTGGAATTTCAAGAATTTAGGGCTAAAATCACAACTTCCTTTAAATTTGATATGAAAAATACATGACAGAACAGCTTCAATTCTGCTAATCTTTTGTGTCATTCCTAGAATTTTTTAGGGTTTGACAAAATTACTATTTTAGATTCCTAATTACATGATTCCTTATCCCCTTCTTCCAAAAAGCACCTAGACCCACAGACAAAACAATCTCTTCTCAAAATCTGTACAGTTATTTCTTTAAAAAAAGAGAACAACGAGAACAACAATAACAAAAATAGAAAATTTATGAAAAAGAATAGTTAAAACTGAGGATCACAAGAGAAAAATCACATTTGGGAAACTTCAGCTAATGAACTCAGACCACATCCAGCCTAAAATAGTGACAGAACATCATGCTACCTCCACATGGAATGACTTCTAACAGAAATATTTTAGAGAGCAGGGAAAGAGCTTGGATGTGTCTGCTGTGCTAATGCAGCTCAACTGAACAGGCTGGGGATCTGCTGAACAGAGCTGGACATTTTCTGTGCGCTGAGCCTGAAAAATATTGAGGATCCACTCAATAGTGACTAATACAAAGGTCAGGGTTCTCTGACTGCAGCTCTTGGCTTTGCAAACTCAGCCCCTGCAGTCGCTGGGGAATGCTGCCTTGTGCTCGCTCCATCTTGCTCTGTAATACAGTCACAGCAAACTCCCCAGGGAGCTGCACATTCCAGCTGAACCAAACACAGCTGGCAATCTCCCAGGACAGCAGCTGGAGCGATGGGAGAGCATCAGTGGGCTCTCAGAAGCCACGTTTTTAACTCAGTCCCTCATGGAGCCATGGCAGGAGTGGCAGCAATTTTTTACCCAGTATCCATCTGTAATTCCCACCTTGACAACAGCAGCTGCACCACTGATGTCCTGCTCAAACCCTGTATCAGGATGAACTGTGGCATTTCTGAACTATTCTGGCTGCTTCAGCTAAGTGATAGAAATAAACGCAAATGCTACACACCGTGCCAGTCAAATTCATGTCACTGATTTCCAACTCTTTTATCACTCCCTGCTTGCTGCAGAGATCTCAGGATGTTCAGGGGTACTGGCAAAGGAGGAACATCCTAAGACATTGCTGACAGCAACTCTGGTGCCACTCTAAAAACATCACAAAACAAGGTGCAACAGCACCAATAGTGTGGGTCAGCACATGAAAGGCATGGAAAGGTTCAGAGGAGGGCCAGAAAAATTAGCAGGGGGCTGGAGCACCTCCCTATAAGAACAGGCTGACAGAACTGGGATTATTCAGCCCAGAGAAGAATCCAGGGAGACCTTATTGTGGCCTTTCTTTAAGGAAGAGTGTAAGAATAATAGGGACAGACTTTTTAGCAGAGCCTGTTGCAACAGAACAAGGGGTTAAGCGAAAAGAGAGCTGATCCAGGCTAGGTAAAAGGAAGAAATTTTTACAATGAAGGTGGTGAAACACTGGAACAGGTTGCCCAGAGAGGTGGCAGATGCCCATTCCTGGAAACATTCAAGGTCAGGTTGCCCTGAGTAACCTGATCTAGCAGAAGGTGTTCTGCTCATGGCAGGGGGATTGGCCTGGATGACCTTCAAAGGTCTCTTCCAGCTCAAACCATTCTGCGATTTTGGCCTGCTCTCACTGTCTGGGAGAAGATAACTGATGGATAAAGGAAAGGGCCTAAATGCAGCCACAAGGGGCAGCTGCAGGAAGATTTGGGTTTGGTGGTTGTGGACAGAGATCTGGGGGAGCAGGGCTGAAGGATGGGAGGTAGTGGAAGTGCTTCAGGGAAAGGTGGCCAAAGAAAAAGGCCAGCAAGCACCATTACTTATAAAGAGAGTGGCAAATGTTCTTGGCCAAGAAAAACTAATGTTCTGTTTGGTGGGTTACAGAGCAGCAGAAAATATTTCAGGCAGGAAACACAGCCACAGTAGCACAGTTGAGGGCAATTCCAAGCTTCTGCAATAAACAAGGAAAGTGTGGAATTTCTGCTGTGCCACTAAAGTTTGCAACAGAATTTTCTGCAGTTTTTCCAAGGATGTAGTTTCTCCATGAGATCTATAAACTCACTGCCCTATTCTCTAAGAAATGCCATGGAGAATTGTTGCACAGAATTTTCTCTCTGAGAGGGATTTCAAACATCAGGCAAGAAAATACACTGGTCAGCCAGCACTTGGCAAATCTGACCCACATGAATACGTGTTTCTCCTCCTCCTTAGCTGCTGACATAGGCAAGGACATCAATCCAGTATCAGAAGGAGCAGATGCTTTTGAGAACCAGAGGAAAACAAGGAATACTAATAAAGGGAGTGCCTGTGTTGTAACCAGTGCCATCTCTGACACAGACCAGGCTCCAAATGCACAAACTTTTTTTTGCAGTAATAGAGCAAACCTTTTATATGCTGTTTCCACCACGTGTTCAAAATACCTGTATTGTTAGATCTCCTCATCACCCACAAACAAAAAACACAGGCACTGCTAATGAGCAGCTGATCTTTGGACTTCTGTTTTAAAAGAGGTGAACGGGTATTTTTTGATGGACTTCTGTGCACACAAACTACTGTAATTATGATTTTCAACACTACCTTAAAGCACTGATTTTCTGGAGGCAGCCCAGCCACCTTATTAAACACATCCAAGGTGGACAGAAGACACAAGTACTCCCTTTCCATGCCTTTTGTGGGTCTACAGATGAGGCAGTGGAAGCATTAGGAGCTGAGACAAGAGAATTTCACTGGGAGCTTGAACAGTAATGAGTAGAATTAATACCCATAATTATAATCCAAGAACTGATAGGAACAACAATCCCCTGTCCCCTGTGCATCCTTCTTCAGGGAATGCTTTGCTGCTGTTGTTTCTGTGCAATAAGAGGCATGGATGGTGATGCTCACAGTCCTGACAGGTGGAAACACTTCCTTTTCAATTTATCTAGAGTAGTGACACCATTTTCCCTTTAAATATGTTATTCTCAGCCTCTCATTTGTGGAGGTAAGTTGCCATTATTAACTCCAGTGTCTCAAGGACTGACAAAAAGAACAATCTGAAGCCCTAACAAGGGTCTAACCACGATTTTATAATGTTGTCTTGCAGCACTTTGTGAGAGCTCTCACACCTTCAATTCTCATAACACACTCACTGTACACACTTCAGCATGGGGTGTTCAACACTCTGTTAGTAACTCTTCCCAAGCACGTTAAGTTAAATTAAATCAATTAAAGTTTGGAGAACAATAAAGCCACAGATACCCCTGAGCTGAGCTATTCTGCTCCCACCCAGCAGGTACCAACAGCACACACCAATTCCAGTGCTGCTGAGACTCAGCAGCCACCTCAAGTGTTACACACACAACCAATCCTTAACAAAACAAATCTCAGTTCAGCAGGAGACTGAGTATTCAGCACCAGATTGGTTTTTATATATCTTCCAAAACAACAGCATCCAGCTGTTTTCCAGGGAAGAAGATGCCTGAAAGATTCTCACTCTAGGCTGGGCTTGCAAGAAGTCCTGTGTTTGCATATACCTATGTTGAGACTAGAAGTCCACATATTTCTACACAATTTCATTTTCACTCAATTTCACACTTTTCTTTCCCTGTACCAGGGCAGCTTTGTGTGTACCTGTCTTGTGTCTATCACAGAATCACAGAATGGCCTGCATTGTAAGAGACCTTAAAGAACACTCAGTTCCAATCCCTTTTTCATGGGTAGGGACACCTTCCACTAGACCGGGCTGCTCAGAGCTGCACCCAACCCAGCCTTGAACACTTCCAACAACGGGGTGTTGGCATGTTCTATGGGCAACCTTGGCCACAACATGTTTATAGTGTGAAAAAGATTCTCTTCCAGATATTTTAACGTTATTAAGAATGTTAAAATACACTGTTTCATTTGCCTCCTGAAGGCACCAGCTAGAGCGAAGTACAGAAATTCTGCCTTACCCACCACACTGCTTCACAAAACAGAGTGTGTTCAGAGAATTCCTAGCTCTCCTTGATAAAAAATGTTGAAGTAGTGATGGCAGCCTTCTCTTTTGTTTGCTGTGCTAAAATTACCATCTCGTCTATTTAGCCTGCATTAATAGTATTGGCAATCCTGAAACAGCACATCAGCATCCCTGTCACTGCCCTTTGTGGTTTATGTAGAGGTTTATGTATCCCTGTCTTGTTCTGCTAGAGCTGCAACAACAGCTCAAAGTGCCCCAAAGCAGTTGCCAGCTCACAGAATCAGTGAGGCTGGAAAAGCCCTTTGAGATGATCGAGTCCAGCCTGTGAGCGATCACCACCGCGCCACCCGGACCATGGCCCTGAGCGCCACGTCCAGCCCTGAACTCCCCCAGGGATGGTGACGGCACCGCCTCCCTGGGCTGCCCATCCCGAGGTCTAACCAGCCTTTCTGTAAAGAACCTGCTGATGGTGCCCAGACTGAACCTGCCCCGGCACAGCTTCAGCCCCAGTTCCTCCCGTCCTGCCGCACAGCGCCCGCACCGCGGCTGAGGCGGGCGGGGCTCAGCGTGCCCAGAGCACCGGGCCTCCCCCTGCGGGGCCGGCAGGAGCGGCCCTGCCGCACCCGGGAGCGCCCGGCACGGTCCCCGCGGCTCGGGGAGGGCCGGAGGGCGGCGGGAGGGCGGAGGGAGGGCGGCGGGAGCTGGCCGGGCGGGCACTCACGTTGCGGCGCCGGGAGAAGCCGGGCAGCAGCGGCAGCGCCATGGCCGCCCCTCAACGGCCGCGGCTGCCCGGAGACCGCGCGGCGTGACGTCATGCGGCCGTGACGTCACGGGGCGGGGACAGCCGCGGGGGGACCGAACCGATCCCGAACCGATCCCGAACCGATCCCGAACCAATCCCGAACTGAGCATCCTGAACTGATCCCGAACCGAGCATCCGAACCGAGCATCCGAACCGAGCATCCGAACTGAGCATCCGAACCGAGCATCCGAACTGAGCATCCAAACCGAGCATCCGAACTGAGCATCCCGAACCAAGCATCTGAACCGAGCATACTGAACCAAGCATCCCGAACTGATCATACCGAACCGATCCCGAACCAATCCCGAACCGAGCATCCGAACCGAGCATCTGAACCGATCATCCCAAACTGAGCATCCCAAACTGAGCATCGCGAACCAATCATACTGAACCAATCATCCCAAACCAAGCATTCCAAACCGAGCATCTGAGCCGAGCATCCTGAACTGATCATCCCGAATCGATCCATCCCCAACTGCTCCACCCTGAACTGATCCATCCCGAACCGATCCATCCTGAACCGAGCATCCCAAATCGATCATCCCAAATTGCTCATCCTGCTCATCCCAAACCTCTCCATCCCGAACCGATCATCCTGAATTGATCCATCCCAAACTGCTCATCCTGCTCATCCCAAACCTCTCCATCCC
>PYHW01010003.1:2120801-2138806 GCA_013186435.1 Turdus rufiventris | reverse complement strand
AAGGAAGGAAGGAAGGAAGGAAGGAAGGAAGGAAGGAAGGAAGGAAGGAAGGAAGGAAGGAAGGAAGGAAGGAAGGAAGGAAGGAATTGGTGTCTCCTGTTTAGTTTTTGTGGCTCATTGCATAACAAGGTGGTTGAAATGTCTTAATATCCCCTCTGACATCAAAGATAAACTGTTGCTCCAAGGTTTCAGGCAGTATGGGCAGAGGCTGCATGTGAAAAACAGGCAAAGGAAACAGCAGCCCTGCTGGAGGAAGGTCAGTGAAATGCAGAGTATCAATAGAATCCAGTGCATTTCCAGCAGAAAATCTCGTGAATTGTCCCTAAACTCTCAGGTCAAACTTTCTGCACCTCTGCCTTCCCCAGTAAAGAAGCTACAGGGGGCTGTGGAGAAGGGGAGCATCTTCTTTGTGCACCAAAACACCATTGCAAGATGATGTTTACTACCAGTCTTCAATCATTTTGTTTTCTTTCAAATAATAATAATAAAAAAAGAATATAATCTACTTTAGAACACAATTGCTTCTTTCTACATTGCCTTCTCTTTGGGGTTTCTCTCACATGTTTATCTTTTTTGTTCCTTGCTGTATTCACTCAGTAGTACAGACCGAGTGAAAACAAATTAATTTTAATGCCTTTTCTGGGAAAAATGAAAGTACTCCAGGAAAACCAATTTTGATAAAAGCTTTTTATTAAATGAAGATTGTTAATGACAACAACAGTAAGCAGTTGGCAGTAGTAAATTAACTGTGTGTTCTGACTACTCTGCAGATGATAGTGGTGGATGCACATAGGACTGCATTAGCTGTACAGTTCAAAGGAAGGAGAAGGCAGGAGGGAAGCTAAAGCTGGGGGAAACATGGAAAATGCTGGTTTTGTGATAAAAAGACAGTTATTCTAATCTCTTTGTGTTGGCATTGAGTTTTACTGGCAAAATTGAAATGAGTAGGGGAGTACAAATTATAAAGTGAGCCATCCAAAACTTTCCAAAGAGGCTTAATTTAAAAAACAAAAACACACCTGGCTTTCCCTCTGACCAAATGCTGCAGGCTCCAGGCTTAGTCCATTTGTCTGACCAATTTCTGTCAGTTTAGAATAGGAAACTTTAGAAAGGAGAGGAGACCAGGAAAGTTTGACTAAAATCAGCATAATTTAGTGTTGCCTGTCTGTGAAGACAAGTCTCTGCTTCTGTCACATGTGTGACTTATCCTCTTCCTGGGACTGGTTTTACAGGTCATGTTAAGGCTGGGCTGCCCAAAATCAGATTGTTCCCAGGCTTCTCAGTTTAAAGTGAATTATGACCCTACGTGGATCATCATACAGCACACTAAAACCTGAACCAAAATTGAACTGTGGCATACACTTAATTAGGTACCAGAAATAAACAATGGAAAATTACTTCCTATTAATACTCTCTTCCTTAGGCCTGTCTTAGAAAAATATTGAATGCTGTGTGAGGCATTGCAGGAAGTCACAGAGGAGATTGGATTAGGGGAATCAAACACAACCCTGCCTGTGGCCAGCTTGTGCTGGGGGAAGGAGGGGAAACCCCAGTGTGGCTGTTCATAGTGGTGCACTGTGGGTCAGCTGCTACCTTCAGTGAATAGTCCTAGAAACACTGGTTCCTTATGTTTTAAGTGTCTTTTATTACCTCATTCATTTTGTTTTTACCAGTCAATGGCCTTGTAGCCCATGAAGATAATTCTTCTGTGGCCAGAAGACAACGCTGAGCCATTGGGCTGCAGCTGTGGAGCGCTCCAGAGAGCCCACACAGGGAAAATCTGGCACCTTTGTGGCCATGGGTGTGTGCTGGCCCATGTACCACATGGATACTTGGTGCATCATTCTGGCAGCTGCCTCCTGCCCCACCAGGAGGACAAAGTGGAAGCAGTGAATTTCCACATCTCATGGCCTGTAACATTTTCCTCCTGGCGATGTCATGGGGGAGAGGAGAACAGAAAAACAGTTACAGCCATTTGGATCTTACTGGAAGGTTTCCTTTGCTGGAATGACCTTCCCATGGCCAATTGCTCCAACTCAGCCTGCTCCACCATTTGCAGATGAGCCACTCAATGAGGTGTGCCATGCCCTTTGGGGACAGAGGTGTTGGGCAGGGATGAGGGATGGAGACACAGCATCCCACAGTTGCTGCTCCTGTCCTTGTCTCCCCACCCCATCCCACAAACTCCTCAGCCTCTGGAAACTCGATGGAAGAAGTGTTCTGTCTCACAGAACAAGCCTGGTGGGCAAGTTTCACTTTGCTGCTCCTGTTTGAAGTGTTTTGAAGTTCCTGCTCATTTGATACCCAGCTCTTTTACATAAGGTGTGAGCTTCTCAGGGGATATTTGCAATCAGCCTGACTTCCGTGTCATGGAAGTCAGGGAGTCCATGAGGGGCCACTTCCCTAAGTCCCCCACACTTTGGAAAGTTCATGAGAAGAGAAACATTCTGGGCCTGGCAGATAACTCTGAGTTGCCCCCGCTGCATATATTCAGTGAGATCTGCGTCAGGGAGTAGCTGTTCAGTTCCTCTTCACCCTCCTTATGTGGGCTGATTTGAGATGCAGGCACACTGGTAAAATGAACCTGACAGAAAAGCCTCTAATTTAATTCAGAGATGAATGCAGATTTTTTTTTTTTCCTTCAATTAAGCTATAGACATGCATTTAATACAGCATGCAGTAGCTGCTGGGAAAAGTTGGAAAAACTTTAAGTAAGACACCTAACAGTGATGGGAATGAGGTATGAACATGGAGCCTGGCAGCTCCACCACATCGAAGCGCAGCTGAGGCCTCCCAGTTGTGTGTCACCTCTGCAAGAGCCAAGCACACCTTCCTCCCTCCAGACAGCATCACTTTTAGGGTGAGGACAAATCACTCGGGAATTGGGAAGACTTGGGAATGCAGAGCCCCCGAGGCAGGGAGGCACAGTGACTCTCATCCCAGACAGTCCCTGGGAAACGCTGCTGTCACTCCAGGGCAGCACCCAGACCCTGTCAGACACTGCAGAGCAAATGGGGAACTGCTCTCAGGGGGACAACAAAGGAGGGAGGCAGCTTTGCCCTCCTGACTGAACTTACTTTCCTTCCTTCGCTCCTGACCTGTTTGGGATGTCAATGGGACTGAATTTCTGCAGGTCAAACATTTCCTGACTTTCCTCTCACGCCGCCTTTCTGACAAAACCAGGGGTTTGGCTCAGCAGAAGTGTCAATACACCTTCCCTCCTTTCCACCAGAGTGTAACTTGCCAGTAGCCTGACTCTCCATGCCCATTATCAAAGCTCTCTCATCCAGCCAAGGAGGCACTACAAGCTCTAAGAAACCCCAGCCCTGGCTCTGTTCAGCCAGACTTACCAGTCTGGTTCCTTCTGCCTGGGGAAATTCTGTCAGCATTTCCCCAAGTCTTGCAAATTGCCTTGAGGGAATGCCATCAGCTGAGGCTGTATGACTGATCAAATCTCCCTCTTCTCCCATCCTCCATTTCCAAGCTTTGTCTCTGTAGCTGATGGATAGAACAACAAAAAACCCCACCAACCATATTTTAAATTCCCATGGCAATACATAGATAGATAGATAGATAGATAGATAGATAGATAAATAGATAGATTACAGTCAATTACCAGAAACTGCTATTGATCAAGGCTGGTTTAGAATTACACTTGTTTTCATGATCAAGCTTACAGTATAATTTGCCCTGCATTCATCTATTTCAATCAAAATGAGAGGAAAGGAAATGACACTTATTTTAAATAAAAGGCTTTCAAGCTATTCTTGCAGTCTGCTTTGAGGGTCTAGGGCAGATCAAAGCTGCTTTGAGAATTCATCCATTCTGCTTCAAATATGATAGCTCATCGTCCATAGGGAAAAAATTAAGGCAGTATAAGTTATCAAAGCAACAAGTGGATTTTGGGTTTCCAAGAAATAGTCTCAAAATTGGTGAAGCCTGCTAGGATAATAGCAGAACAGGAGCGACAGTAATCCCCTCTGTCACAGAGACCAAGACATTGGCACTACACCAGAAATCGTTTCTTAATCAAGCTCTGTCTTAATGATAGCTGGGTCATCTGTATGGATCAAAAGTCTTGGTCAATACCAGCTTCTCAAAAGTGCCTGACACTGGTCAATTATGAATAGGTTAGGAATTGAAGTTTACCCAAACCTAATTCCTTTGCTGATTAGGACTTTATTCTAACTTCCAGCCTAAGGGCACTCTTGGGAAACAGATCCTTTGATCCTTGTTTTGGCATTGTCCTTTGAATAAAATATCTTTTTCTGCCATCCAATGCCTTCTCCTTACATAATGGTAGATAACAATCACATCTCCCTTCAGCTTTCGGCCAAGTTTAGTGAACCAGACTTTTTGGCACACTGCCTGTGTGATAGTTCATGTTTCTCCTGAACTCCCAGCTCTGCTTTCTTCTCTGCCTGTTCCAGTCTGAGTGCATCTTCCCTGAATAAAAAGCAGCAATGCACAGTAACCTAAAAGAACTCTCTCTCACCAATGTGCTGCACTGTTACAGTTACTCTCATCTCTGCTTTCCTCTCCTATGTCTTCTCAATATTTCTTTCCAATATTTCTTTTCCCTGCCTTCCTGTTTTCTTAGTTTGTGCTTCCTCCTGGCCCTTCTCATTCCCACTTTTTCTGCTTTTTTTCTTAAGTGCTGCTTTTCTCATAGAAGCCCAAAATAAGGGAGGAAAGTGTCAGGTCCTCCTTTCCAAACCTGTTGATTGAACACCCTGAAGAATAAGTGATCTGCAGGGAATAGGATTTATTGGGCTGTTAGCTTGAATGGAGATGTCTGGCTCAGCCTGCCGGGTCTCCGAGTACAATTTCACTCTGCACGGCTCCACTGCTGCTCTTCCTCTCTCTAAATGCACTTTGAAGGGCTTTGCTTTTGTATCAGTGTGTGAGGAGTATGGGTAAGACCTAATTTCAGCGATGGGAGAAGCAGACTTCACTATCTGTCAGAGGTGGTTTCATGCCCTTACAATACATTTTTCAAGGCAACTGATTCTGATGCTTCATGGCTAACTTGGCTTCCATCCACTGAAATCAGAGCTGCTGTCCTGGTGGGGTTTTGTCTCTTTGTTTGGAGGCAACCTCTGATAGCACAGAAAGAAATGTCTTCACCTGGAGTTCATTCTGAGCTTGTGATTAGTATCAGTTCTTTTTATGAACGAGGTACCTATTTTGCTATGTTTCTACCTTAAGGATGGGGCAAACTCCAGATCTTGTCAATGAAAGGATAAAGAAGGTTTAAATGAGAGAAGAAACCCTCTGCCATGCCAGACATTTGCTGGTCACTAGCACATTCTACACCACAGCAAGAGCATATTTATTTTTGTGTGCCAAATGCTCTAGCAAGGTTAGTACTCAAATAAATGAGTGGAGGTTCAATATTTAAGGTAATTTCAACTAGAACAAAAACTACCATGAAAGTTGAGACTGTAACAACCTGGACAGTGTCCCTTTAAATTTCACTTAATAAATACCAGGGAGCTGAATTGTTCTGTGGTTGTGCATATATTTGTAACAAATGGTTGCACAAATATTTGGCTCCTAACGATGAACTAACTGGTATGACATTTGCCAGGGAAAATTAATTACTTTAACGTGTGTTGTATAAAATATGAGATAATCATGCAACGTATGTGTGTGCTGTAGAGTGTTGCTGAGTGACTAAGTTATTACCAAAGGAAATTTATGAGAAACAAATAAGAAACACTCGGAGATGCTGTAAATGTCATGCTATGCTCAAGGGCCTTTTGTGGCTGAATAATTTTTATGTGGTTGAGGAGGACAGGATCATACTGTGAAAAATCTAGTTAGAATGAGTTAATCTTTGTATTTGCACATAATTTTATTGGTATTTAATGTAGCTGTGATGCTTCTGTTTCAAATTGTTGGGACAGTTCATAGTGAAGATGACAAGATCGAATTGGACTGAGCTGAGTGATCTCAGAATCAAATTTTAAGCTGTCTGTGTTCAGGAAGAAAAGCTGCCTATTTAAAAAATGGGAAATAAAGCAGTCTTGATAGTCAAGTCATGGCTGCTGATTTGGGAAAAATTTACTGCCTAATTTATGTGACTTTTTGGAAGGGTGAATAATCTCCCTGTGAAGAGGCACGCACTGCTCTGTGCAGCTCTCAAGGGGGAAGGGTCAGGGACTGCCAGGGCTCTGCCCTCCCCTCCACCAGGATGCTCTGCAGGGTCTGCATGAGGCTGTGGGCAGCAGGGAGGAATGGAAAGCAGTGAACTGATCTGGAGAAACAGGAACTGGCGAGGGAAAAGCAGAGACACGCATCCCTTCTCAGACAGCGAGACAAACTGGATCTCTAAATGGCAGCAGGAAATAATGCGGTAAAAAAATCACATCCATTACATTCTGCCTCCTACCCCTAACCAAGAAATTCAGAGAGGGGAGACTCTATCCACCCTCCTAGTTCTGAGGGACATGATAAAGTAGGGCACAGCCCTTGATGTGTCCCCAGCATTTTGCCAGGCTGCAGCTTCCCAGCTGGGGATCCTGGAGTCCTGGAGTTGCTGCCATGGGAGAGGAATAACTCGGGAATGTGAAAGGGGAGGACAGTGCTGGTCAGAGAGTTGCAGTATTTGTAAACCTCAGGGAGTGCAGGGAGGATAACACCAACCTCAAGGCAAAGGACTTGAAGGCAGCAGACTTAATACAGAGGATAAATTCCTTTGGGAATCAAATTCATTAAGAAAGGAGTTCCAGAATAAGTTGATGGTTCATTAAAAAGAAATAAATAAATAAACAAAAGACTGTAGCAGCAGAATCACAAAATATCCCAGTGTGTAGAAAGGATAGGAAATGCAGTAGGAAATATCTGTGAAATCACAAGCTCCTCTATGATCTCAAGTGCAAGAAGGGAGAGTACAGAACATAGAAAGTAGGTCAAATATCTAAAAATGAATGTAAAAAAAAAGAAAGCTCAGCATGGGCATACAGAGACAAAATCAGAAAGTCTAAATCAAAAATAAAATACTTTTCCTATTGTTTGCTTATACTAATAAGGCATTTTAAGGGTTTTTTTTAGTAACAAAAAAGGAAAACAAGGGAAGAATTACTCCATGGGTAGGAAAATAGGCAGATGATGCTGAGAAGCTCAGAAAGCTTAGTGCCTTTTTAAAGAAGACTAGAAGGAGACAAATATAGTGCTTCTGTTAAAAGCCAAGGCAGGGAATTGTGAAGCCAGGGAATTAGAAACAATAGGGTCAGTGGGATGTTATAAATGAGTGTGTGCACTGTTTCTCACCCAGGATATCTTGGTGTGTCTCTGCAGTTATGGCCTGGCAGAAACCTGGAAAGGTGAGGGGATGAATGCATTTCACTCCTGGCACTCTGGCTCATCATTTGCTCCAAGGTGCACATTCAGGCTTGTCCCCTGTGGCCCCTTTTCCTTCTGTACAGCTGGCAGCTGTGCTCTCACTCAGAAATGGCTGGGGAGATCACTGGGACACATCCAGAGGGTGGGATATTTTATCTCTGGAGGTAGCTGGGCCAGACATGCTGGGAAAAAAATACAGAAGCTATGTTAGGGGGTAAGCAGTGATTAAACTGCTTGTTGGTGTAAGAAGGGTAAAGAAGAGAATTCAGCTTCAACATGAAATGAAGTTGTAATCTGACATGCAGCAACCCCAAGCCCTGGGGCTGCTCCTGTTTCAGCCCTTCCAGCACAGCTGCTGCTTGTCCCATCAGCTGAGGAGAGGAGGATATTTTCTTTAATCCTGCAAGGCTGTCAAGGCAGTGAAGCTTCATCCCCTCATTGTGTGGAACAGCCTTCCTCTCTTCTCATCCCCTGCCTCTCTGTGTCACTGGGGGGTTTAGCTGTCTTGCTATTAAAAAGTCAGAAGTGCCAGGTGTACCTGCTCTTGGTTTTCTTAGCTTGTACAGTTGTGATTGCTCCCTGTGTTAATCAGCTTCCTCAGTTTTCATTTGGGTTTTTTTCCCAACTTCTCTCCCAATTTTCATGAATCATCCCTTACATTTCTATGTCTTGATAGAGGAAGGGCTGCCTCTGTGTTAAGGGAGAAAACCTGGTTGTTGTGAAGAGTGCTGGAGAACAGTCCCCTACAATGAGACCCTTGGAATATCTCCTAGGAGAGCCAGAGCTGGTTCCTGTCTGCAGAGATCTGAGTAAGCTCCTTAAGCTAGATCAGCTCTTCTGAACAGGTCTCTGCAGAGCATTAGGCTGACCAGAACCAGATCTAGCATTCCAGGGAAATCACCAAACCTTAATGGCACTGAAATGTCAGAATATTGAACCTATTTTCTATTCCACTCCAAACATCCCCCAGCATCCAGTTTGTGATTTGACCACTGGTTTTACACTGAGCTTCCAGGTGAGTTTCCCAGTCTTTCCCTGACTTTGCTGTTTGTGATTTAGGACCAAGCACTGTGCAGAGGGCTTCAGGTCACTCCATCTGCTGGACATGATTTTGCATCAATGAGAACCAACACAGCTTTATTGTCCCACTGCTTCATGCTCAGACTGGACAAAACTTCTGGGAATTCTTTTCTCTCCATTGGCTTAGCCTAACCTAGAAACTTTGTGTCACCTTCAAATGTTCCTTCCCCATCTCTTTTCTAGATCACAGTGAGATACTGCAAATGCCACTCATTGTTTTATACAATTCATTGGTGTATTAATACAGGACCTAAAAAAAAAAAAAAAAAGACTGAAAAAACATTCCAGTTACAAATATAGCAGATGCCAGGATTAAAGGTTCTTATGTCATTGTGATTTAGTGATTTAAATCCCTCTGTGCAACAATACAGATTTTAGTCATGGCTATATAAGGGCATTTCTGGGTTATGTCTTCCAGTGCTGCGTGATTCCCATCATTGGGAAGTTTTCTGTATTCCCTGTCCTAAATCTTCTTTACTTCAAAGCTGATTTGTTCTTGTTCTTGTTTTGATGGACATGATGAGCGGGTGATGATAATCCTCTTTATAACAACCTTGTACCTACTGGAAGACTGGGAGACAGATTTTCTGAGAACCTGATTTCAGCTTTAAATTATTTTGCTTTTGTACCACTTGGCCACAAAATAGGCAGTTTTCACAAAAGAAGGAGACAGGAATGACCATTTGAAAACAATCTCTATCCCTCTGCACCACAGGTTTAGTCCTTTGAGAGGTGACCTGTCAGACATTCAATTGATACTCTTATTTACCAGTGTCGCGTGCAATCTGTAAATTCTTTTAGTGTGGTTTTCAATTTTGTTGCAACAAAAATGTTTGGAGACTTTGAGTGGTGCCTCTGATCCCCTATGGAACTTGCAATGGTTTAAGTCACTGATTGCTGAGCCAAGGAAAGCCACATTAGGTAATAACACAATAATAATTGTGTTAATAATTGTAATAACAATAGACTTCCTACTTCTTACATTGCTGGAAATTATGAAACGAGGTGCAGATACAACAACAAACCCAAAATACACTGATTTTGGAAGTCACTTTTCTCACTGGGGTGGGACTGATGCTGACACTTCAGCTGTGTCTGGCTCTGGGTATGTCTCCTCTCTTCAGAAAGAAACTTCTGGCACAAAACCCCTTTTGCCTTCTCTGAAAAATTGAGCCTGTTTTTCAAGGAACAGGAGCCCTCTCTGAAATCCAGAATCTGTCAGCAACACCTGTGGATGGCTCACACCACCATTCCAGTTTAGATAATGGCTCTGGGGAGATCAAGTCCATCACTGCTCATTATCATGAAGGGGATCAAGGAAGAAGCAAGGAGAAAACAAGACTGTGTGTGTCTCCTGATGCTGAGCAGGCTGGAAAAAACCCAAACCCAGAACTGAGAATAATACATGTTGCACAGGTATCACTTCCAGCAATTTGAAGAAACTTGTGCTCAAATTTCACTCGGCAAACACCAGTTTTGAATGTCATATAACTCCTCAGGAGCAGCAGAAATGATGGGTAACAGCTGTGGGCCCTGCCTCGTCACCCCCAAGTCCATAAGAACTGTGTCAGTGCCCATCTGTGTGACCTGAGGAGCAAAGCATGGTTTTATAGGCTTGGTTGTCTTTCCCCAAATCCCCACAGTGTAAGAGTGCAGTGCTGCTCTCCCAGTCTCTGCAGCCTCCCCAGGGAGCTCAGTGCTTGTGGACCAAGGAGCCACAGCCCAGCTCTGGCACAGCACAGCTGTGTGACCTCGAGTCAGGCTCTGGGGAAGCCCCCAGAAAGTCTCTGCACAGATTAGAGAGGTACAATTACAGCCAGAGGTGAGAAAGCTGAGAGCAGTTTGGGGTAGAGCTCAAGAATTCAAGAGGGAAAACACCTGCAGGGAAATATATTGAATCCTTCAAAATAACAACAAAAAAGGTGAGGCAGTTTGGGGACTGGTCAGAAATTAGGGATGATCAGGTAGTGTTTTTGGTGTCACCTCCCACTGCAGAGGCATAACCAGCTTTTTTGGGATGCCTGTTTTCCCTTGAGGTAGAGCTGCTTTGAGCTGCTGATGTCCCTGCCAGCCTCATGGGCTCTGTCCCACACATGGAGAGAAGCTGCTACTGAACACCAGGGGTATGGCTGTGTCCTGCCCATGTTCCATGGCGTGGAAAAGCAGGAATTGGCTTTGACAGCTCGAGGTGAAGCGCGGACTCAGGTGGGTCCCGGTGCACAAACCCCAGGGGACGGTGCTGCTTGGACACACACATGGCCACACACAGCCGCTGCAGGCTCCCTACCAGATTTCTGTCCCTCAGAAGGTTAATTCCAGCTGGATTCACCTCTGCCTTTACTTTTCCTGAGTGCTGAAATTCAACCAAAGATGAGCTTGGACATCTGAACTGGCACAGCAGGTGCTGAGCAAAGCAGAGGAAGTGCTGGAGGATGAGCTGGAGCCAGAGGAGAACTGAAGGACCTGTGAGGGTCTGTGAACCACCCTGCAGGGATGCTCGTGTCCCACTGACCCCTGTTTGGGATCTGGACCTGCACAAGTCCTGGAGAAGCCCATCAGGTGCTGTGTCAGTGCACTGGGCAGGGTGGCTGCTGTAGGTGGTGCTGGAGCCCTGAAGCCTGGGAGTTTTGAGCTTTCTGTCCTTTCTGGCACTGACCCCCAAAAGAGCACTGCTTTTGACTTAAAGCCTTGGAGAAGGCTTCCAAATTTGAGTGATGGAGTTGGAAACACTGGTGTGTAGCTTTAATAGAATTGTGTGATTTTACACGGTGAATGGTTTGGAATTTGGGGTTTTAGAATATAGAAATAGGTATGGGACAAGATGGACATTGTGGGGCAGTGGCTTTTTCTTCCTTTTTATTCCTTCTTCTTGGTTTTGAGTAGTAGTTTTTGGTTAAATAGAAAGTACTGCACTGTGGGTCACAGGTGTTTGGTCATTGACTCAAAAGTATAAATAATACAAATAGTTTTTAATTGGATAGTTAGACCTTAAAAGACCTCATAACAGGTGAGATCCAGTTCTATTTTGTCATTTCTAGATGTTAGCTAAAAGTGCTGTAGCACCCACAACTGAGTCCAAATATGAAAATCCATCTCTTGTGCTTCAATCCCTACTCTGACTGGATACAGAAGAAAGAAGAAAATATCCACTAATAGGTGGAGAAGACCTTTGTGTCCCTGAACACTCCTCTCATTTTCCCAGTGGTGATTACTCCACATGGGCTGTCGCTCCCACGGCTCCAGCCTCACTGGTTTCCTCCAGCCAGCCCGGTCAGGGGTGTGCTGCTGGTGCTGGGCACTGTGGAAGCTCTCTGGGAAGCATCTTTTCCACCCTTTTGCTGGCATCTTCTGTCAGCTGATTCCTCCTGCCAGCTGGAGAGCGACTGGTTTATCCAAATGCTTTCTGCAGAGGCTGTTCCCCTCAAGAGGTTCAGATTCTTCCATCCCATTTCCTTATTTCCTTATTTTCCCCTTGGACAGAGGTCCCTGTGGTGCTCCCCAAGGAAGGAACTGAATGCAGCTGTAGGAGAAGGTAAACGAAACACCCTCTGCAGCTTGTGACCTTCCCCTGCCTGGTCTCATTCCTTCAGCTCTTTTTCATCTCAGGCTGCTCCAGGCTGGGAGTAGAATGAGCCTGGGCTGTCAGTCCATAGCCTGTCAGCCCCACCACAGGCAGCCCCCACAGCTCCAACCCCTGGGATGGATGGGGATAACAAGATCCTGCTCCTCTGGGCAACACAGGATACAACCAGCCCAAAATGATAAATCATGTTATAAAGGAACCATGTTTCCTTCTAAAATGCATCAAGCAATACAAAGGTGTGGAGACCAAAAGAAGGAGTGTGTAGGTAGTATAGCATATGAAGGATTTGTATTCTTCTGACTTCTTATTCAACCTGTGGATGTGAAACTGCATAGTTCACATATTTACAGAGCTTTGCAAAAAGTTACAGGTTACTTCCTCTAATGTAGGGAAAAACACCACTTGAAATTGTAGAAACATCAGAAACCTTTTGCAAAAGTAAATCATAAGCATACCATTGCTCTTCTATTGAAAAGAAAGGATTTGCATGGAGAAATCCTATTAATAGATATTATTTGCATAAATCTTTTGTGCAGCAGACTCCAAATAATTTGTATTATATACTTTTCCCATGGCATGCATGTTAAAATGGTGTATTTTTAAGCATAATTCATGTTGCCACTTTCAAATCTACACAGCCATGACTCACCAGTGTCTAGTTTCTCCTGAGGTCAAGTGCAGTCAAGCTTAGAGATCTGTAAATGCCCAAACTTCATTAAACACTCACCAGTCCTCAGTAATTCCCATTCTAGCAAGTTATCACAAATGTCCCACAAAAGCTTTCCAGCATCTCCCACTCCCTTTACAATCCTAGGATGTGATTTATTACTCCAGTGTGGGTGCTCTGAGAACTTTTTAATAGTACTAATTGCCTTATTATCCACTCCAGTGCGAGAGTAAAACCTTTTGACATTTTCCTTCCTTCCCTGAGGAAAACAAATCCCAGTTCCTGGGATATTGCCTTCTGCTCCCTTTGTGATTACTGGGGCGAGGAATTCCTTTAGGCCCTTTGCCTTATCAGCCTCATCTGTCACCAACTTTCCATTCCCATCTCTCTTGGTGCTCCCTAATCACTTTGCATCTTCCGTTATTCTGTGCTATTTTTTTCCTTTTCCTTTTTTACTTACAGTGTCAATCTTCATCACATATTTTATTCCTTATTTTCTATCAATGTATTTTTTTCACGTCAGGCTCTTTGATACTTACCTTGCCCCAGTTTACTATTTTTAAATTAGTGTAGGGGTGCCTATTGAAAAAAAAGGAAAGAAATGCAATTTTTTTCTGGCTGTTCCATATTTAAGAATTTGCTGCAACAGCTCCAAGCAAACCACACACATACACAAATTCCTGTGTGTCAGCTACCAGAGGATGTTAATTTTCTAAATGAAAATCTAATATCACCAAAAAAAACCCCAAAATCTGTCAGGTTGCTAACCTTTCCAATGCTGATAAAATAAATAAATTTGCTTTTTTTCGTCTTTTTTTAGGTGAAAACCTGGAATTAATTGCAGTGCCACACCCCCTCAGGATCAATTTTTCCTGCTCTGTGTGAACAGTAGGAAGAGAGCAGCCACAGAAAGCATTTCTGTTGCGTGTTCAGACGTGAAGGAGCTCAAGGTTAAAGCCAGGAGAAGGATGGAGGGGCTGAGTGGGATAATAACACCTGATGTTCACTGGAGTTTCTGCCCACAGCAGGATGGCTGAGCAGCAACCAGCCCTGTGTCAGGTCAGCTTTATTCAGCCAAATCCTGTAAATTCCTGGAGGGAGCTCCCACAGCCACCCCAGTGACCTGTCCTGCTGCTGCACCATCCTCCTGCTGGAAGATCTTTCCCTAATGCCCAGTGTGACCTTCCCGAGCCACAGCTCTTGTGGCTGCTGCCCCTTGCTGGGAAGGGTTTGGCTCCATCACCTTTGTGACTTCCCTTTTTGTGACTCCCCTTCAGGTGACTGTGGCTGTCTTAGGTTCACCTCAGCCTTCTCTTCCCCAGGCTCAACAACCTCAGCTGCCCTGGGAGCCCTGATGTTTTAGACCCCTCATCAGCTTAGGTGTTTTTGTCTGGACCCTTTCTTCTTTCTCAACACCTCTCTTGAATTGGAGGGCTCAAAAGCAGTCATGCTATTCCAGGTGAGGTACCCCAGGGCTGAGTACAGAGAGGCAGATAACAAATGTCCACAATTGCTGACCACACTCCTCCTGAGGCACCTCAGCCTGTGTTTTCTGCCATGTGCAGTGACTGCAGGGTTCCTTCAAATTCCACCATAACCCCCAGGCCTTCCCCAGAAGAGCTGCTACTCCTGCAAACTCTGCCTATGGGCTGCAAAACGCCAAGGAAAAATTGGGATTGTTCAGCTTGGAAAAAAGAAGGCTTTGGGGTGACCTAATTGTGGCTTCCCAATACCTGAAGGAGGCTGATGGAAAAGTTTCAGAGGCTGTTTGCAAGGGCATGGAGTGGCAGGGCAAGGGGCAATGGCTTCAAACTGACAGAGAGCAGGTCTGGATCAGATGTTGGGGGGATTCCTCCCTGTGAGGTGGTGAGCTTTCTGGTATAGGTTGCCCACAGAAGTCATGGATGCCCCATCCCTGGAAGTGTCCAAGGCCAGGCTGGGTGAAGCTCTGAGCAATCTGGTCTGGTGGAAGGTGTCTCTGCTCATGGCAGGAGGCTGGAATGAGATCTCTTTAAGATCCCCTCCACTCCAAACCACTCTGTGAGTCTGTGATTTCCAGTAAGGCAGGTTTGCCATAGAACATTGACATAAGCAGGATACAGGATATCCACCTTGACACTCACATTCCAACAAATTCCTCTTCTTGTGCCTTACCCTTAACTCCCCCACAGTGAGCCCTCCCTGGTTTCCTGATTCTGTGCAGACTACCTGAGGGTCTCAAAGCCTAGCCAGAGATTCCTGTAATAACATAAAAAGAGGAAAAACTTGTGCATCCCTTCCCTGGTTTGTTCTACCTTTGTTTTCACAGACAAACCCTGAGTCACTGAGGCACGTGCTTGGCTGTACTTGCACATGCAACCTCAAAAGAAATCTCCCAAAGAAGCCAGCACGCAATTCAGCTTTTTAGATATCATATGTCATATATTTATACTCCATATAAACAGAAAATATATTATTAATGTTGTAGAAAGGCATTTTCTCAATGTTTTAAACAATCATATACTTAAGACCATTAAGGATACAGAGTCTCTGATTGCTGTTAATTTTCCTCCCTCCTCTTTATTGGCCCAAGTGGATTTTGAAATAATATTCAGCAACTCTTGATTTTCAAACATTCCTGTCACACATCTGTAGGGTTTTCTTACATTTACAGATTAATTCAGATGTATTTTGGCTTAGATTTCTGTCTCAGCAACAGGTAGGCTATCAAGGCATTTTGATTGCCTCACTGGAGAGGATTTGAAGCCTGTAAATAAAAATTTGTAATTTGGCTGCAGTATGAGTTTGGTGTCTGTTAAGCACACAAGAAAACAGAATAACCTTTACTTTGCCATTAATACTTCAAGAAAATATGATCAATTACAAATCATGCTAGATATATTGGTCCTAATTCTCCAGGTCCCATGAGTGTGTATGGCAAGTGTTTGAGATCCTCTTGTTGTGACAAAAATTCAGATTATCTATATTAAATGGGAATCATATAGCTTAATACTCAATTCTCTTTGTGGATTAACATTTTCTATTAAGTTTTTGTTTTGTTTTGTTTTGGTTTTTTGCTTTCTTTTAAAATATACTGTCCTCATGTACAGAAATGGGGTTTTTTACAGATTAGAGCTATGAGGACTTGATTTTATGTGGTTTTGTGTGGTTTGATAGTGAAACCCCACACCACCCCTTATCCAGGACTGACTGTATAACAATATATAATACAATACAGTATATTCCAGTTCCCAGGTAAGCATCCTACCAAATGGGCACCAAAATATCCTGGGTGTAACCTGCTTTCCTTTCTTCCTGTTGGAGCACTCCCACCTCAAGCAGCTCAGTCAGCAGTTAACAAATGCCTCCAGGTAAACTTTGAGGTGACCAGACACGAGCTCCTGTCCATGCTCCACTGAGGTACATCCACACCCCAGAATGGGGAAGCAGCAGAGACCAAGGTTATCTCATGCCAAAGCACCTTCTTGTTTGGAAGGTAGGGCACTGGTCTAGGAAGCAGGAGAGGTTTCCCAGGAAAAGGTAACAGAATGTGCCCTCCGTTTCCCTGGGGTAAGCCAGAGGCATTAGCTGTTGGCAAGTCCCACAGCTGAGCTGACTTGTGGGATTTATTCCCAACTTCACCTCATTTTGAAGCACTGCATTTCCTCTTTTTCACAGCTCAGTGTATGATGTGTTGCTCTGTTCCAGGGAGCTGTGAAAAAAACAGAAGGCAAGCAAAAACCACAGCAGCGAGGCAGGAACACAGACTGCTCCGAGGAACTGGGAGCAGGGGAGAGGGTAGGGAGGCAGAAAACCTCTGAGTGGGAAATCCAAAAACTACACAAATTTATACCACTGCACTGGTTTGCCCAAGCTATGAACTGAAGTCAGCTCAGGTCCAGCAAGATTTCCTAGTCCAAGCCTGGCACCAGTTGTGCTGGAGTTGGCTGTGCTGTGCTCAGGCTGTGAGCACAAAATCCCACATTACACCTCTGTGCCACGTCCCACAGCACTCCAAGATTTAGATGCCTCCAAGCTGGAATGTGGGACCAAACACAACCAGGCTGTGTTTTATCTGCACCAGATGCTTTGTGCACACTCACCCCACAATTACCTTAATTAAAACTGGCTTCCAGTATTACAGGTCCAGATCAATGTCAGCTGACTCACTTCCCAAACTGCCCCAAAGTAACAAACACCAGCTCTTCCACATGTCCCAGAACTGGGACAGCACCGCACTGCACCAGACCTGCATCCCAATCCAACATGGGACCATGGCACCTCCTTCTCCTGGCAGATTTGACTCTTGTTCTCCCCCACCATTCACCCAGCCCATGCACAGTCCTAGGGTGAATAAAACTTTTTTCTTAGTGCCCAATTTCCCTTCTAAAATGTCACATTGTTCTAGTTTGGGTGAACATTATCTTTTCCCACTATCACCTACAGACCCCAGGGAGCTGCATACCGTAAAAGTTTGATTTTTAAAGTAATTCTTTGAGATTTCCAACAATTTTCAAAAGGTTAGGGGGAGGTATTACTGATGCTTTTTCACATTACTGAATTCACCGTAATTTATGGAGTCTGCACAGGCAGAATTACAGAATTACAGTCCTGACTCCTACATTTTACTCTGCCTCTCCCCTTCTTAAGCCCTCATGACAAATGCACTTGAATCTGGGAGGCAGCTCTATCTTTTAACTACAACATTTTAATTCTCAGTCTGGCTGCTGAAGCAGAAACAGCCTTCAAAGTTTTAGCCAAATACTGGCCTCTTAAAATTCAGTAATAAGATCCCACTGGCATCTCACTTTAAAATTAAAATGTACTGCCCAATGCTTCTTTAACTAAAAAGAAATAATTTCAGGAAATAGATTATCCCATTAAGATAATAGAAAACAAACAGATGATTTATTAGCAATCTTTCCCTGAATGCACAAGTTAGAAAGCTGTTCACTAGAGGGATATATGCCAAGCCTTCCTCAATCATTATCTTAGCATTCAACTTTGAAAAGTGGCTGCTAACAACTACTTGAGGGGAAAAATTTACACACGCCTGTAGAGGGATAAGGTAAGATCAGCTGGGATTTTATCATGAACTGCAATAAACAGTATTAACTATGGTCAGACAACCTGAAGTGGGGTTTTTTTCCCCACGTTTAGATATAACTGAGACTTGCAATGTTGCCCCATCCTTCCCTGAATGAAGGGCTCTTCCTTGGTCTCAACAGCACACAGCAGAAATTAATTCCATAGACCCACTGGGCACTATGGAAAGCTGTTTCCCTCTGCCAGGTCCATATTTTCCACCTTTAAGTTCTTCAGCTTTACAATAAAAAACATAGAAATGCT
>PYHW01010003.1:2107286-2119870 GCA_013186435.1 Turdus rufiventris | reverse complement strand
TCAGTTGGCTTCAGTACCCTCTGCATGTGCCAAAAACCCATGAGCTTCATCAGCAGGAAAAAGCTGCCTGGTTGGTTACCTTCCCATTATTCTTTGGGCTGAACATCACTGCAAAGGCTTTCACATTTTAACATTTTCATCTTTCTCTGTTTTACTCTAAATCCCAGATAACCCAGTAGATACATTCCTCTTTCCCATTTCCATTTCAATAAACTGCTTTTATAACTTCAGATACTCACTTTAAAACATTTAGGATCCATGGCCATTCATGTACTTCGGGTTTGGGGGTTTGGTTTGGGAGTGTGTGTGTTAAGATTTATTCTGCAGTCTTAACCAGGCTTGATGAAACTCTTAAATCTTAGAGGTAGGCAGGACATGCTTCATACCTTACTCACCTTGGCCACAAACATACCACAAACATAAGGTCAACATGTAACACAAACCTCCAGAGCCCAGGGATGCACAAATCCAAATATTTACAAGGTTGATATGCCCAACATCCCATGTCCTGTGCATCCCAAGCTCACACCCATCCATCCATCTGATGCTACTGAACCACTACTGCTATTCAGAGAAGGGAACAGGAACCCAAGGGAAGCTTGGTGGGAAACATTCCAGTTCACATTCATCTGCTGCTACAGCAAAAACCTGAGAAATCGGGGCAGAGCAAACTCTTCCTTCTGTAGAAATTTCTGAAATGTTCACAAGTTTGAAATGCAGAAAAATGCATTGAGTGTTTGTTTGGATTCTCAGCTTCTTTAGAATAACTTGGTAACCAATCACTAAAACCACCTTAAAAACCTGTCTGGGCAAACACTGGCATGAGGTCCCTGCAGGCTATAATTGAAAGACTTCTTTTTTATGTACACAAAGGCCAGTCTAAGTTAATTTTCACCTTTAATAAGCCCATGATTCTTTGTTATTTAATACTCTGTAAAAAGGTATTACAGATTATTGCAGTGACTTTTAAAGAAGATGGCCAGCCAGGAGGCTGAAACTACAACAACACATACAGTATGTAGTCATTGATACTACCTACTACAGCATGGAGAAAAATACTTTTTAAATTAACAGTATTTAACTGAAAACATAGAAATGGAGCTTTCATTCTTATAGTATGGTTACATAGCTATATTCCAAGAATAACATTTTAAAAAATGCTAGATCTTGAAAGGCCAGAGATACAAAGGGTCATGATGAGGATGAACCAGTTTTGCCCAGAAATGCTATAAAATGAGCACACTGCACAGTTTTTCAGCAAATCCTAGTTTTGCCAAGCTTCAAAAGGCAAAAGCCTGAAATGTAAAAGCTCCCCAGTTGTCTAGCTAGTCCACTTGTGTTGCTCTGGCAGACCCAGTGACCCACACTGCTTGCAGAGAGTCACCATAGCTGATCTCGGCTGACACGGACCCCGGCAGGAAGAGACGTTGGGGTCCTTACGATGCCAGGCCCAACAAAAAGCCTCCAACAAACCCACTGGACACCACGATGTTCTGCTTGATAAATTCTGTGGACTGAGAAGAAAAATGATATTCATAAAGTTAATTGTGTTTGACTTTATCATTTGATGCTTATCACAACTTCCTGGAAACAGGGACACTAAACTTGTGGGGAAGGGGGAAGTGATGTGTCTGAAACTGTATAAAAATGGGTGGCACCAATGTAGTGCAAACTGACTCTCAGTCTTTAATGATATATTTAAAACACAGTGAGCCTTTTTAAAGACAAAATACAGAGGAATTGTTACAGCAATTTCATGGCAATACCACTCTTGTTTTGATTGAAACAAGACTGATATTTTATAAACTGCCTTGTCAAAAAAAGCATGAGTACCACCATGACTTCAACTGCAATCACATGACAATTGTTTAAAAAAAATACTGCTTTTTGGAAGGTCACTGGAAAAGAAATACACTCCACTATGAGCCAGTTTCCTAACAATCCTAGAATAAACCACTTGTGTATGATGACATGGGTGTAGAGTGTTTAATGAAGTAGCACCACAGAGTATAACACCTTTTACCAAATGTAACATTTTATACATGCTCTGCTTCAAACACTTCAGATTGGCAACTAACACCCAGTTACAAGAGACCCATATAATCTGAGAGGGGAAAAAGCTGAAGGAAAACCAAAAACCCCATCCTATCCTACCCATTTCTACAGGGCAATGGAGAAGGAGAGGTTAAGTTATTTGAAGTACAGAAGAAGCAAGAAAACTCTGTCTTTAACTTTCAGTTCATATTCACATTAAAATTTCAGGTAATTTTTTATCAATCTATATGCAACTCCATATAGCTTAAACCTGAGATGTCAAAACTCATTAATTACAGAACACCAGTGTGGCTGCTGCTTCACCCTCTGTAGCACATTCCCAGTCAGGATTCTCAGTTATTCAGAATGAAACTTAGATTGGATGTATGGAACATGAAAATATGTGAAAACAGGCTTTAAAAATCCCCAAACCACCACAAAATCGATTAAATGGAAGTCTTCAAATGACAGGGTGAAACAGTCCCACTGACACTGATCACTATCAAAGCTACCTCTTCTCAACATAGTAGGCAACTGGTAGATTCTGAAGACAGATATTTCTCCAAAATGTATAAAAATGCGATAAAAATCACAACTCCTGTTACAAAGTAGCTACAGCTTTTCTGCAGAAAAGTCATTCTTGTCTAGACAAGTAATTTTACTATCAGCAGTCTAAGAAGATTTGGGTTTTGTCTTTGTAGTTACTATGTTTTACCCACACTATCCTGAACTTTTTACCATGTCATGACCTTATTGGTTTTGTCACCTGCCAAGAACAAGTTCATGTGTCACTTTTAACAGTGGCCAAACCAGAAAGCTGAATGAATAAAAGACAGCACACTCTGATAACTTTAAATAAAATACTATTACTATTTAAGCATACTATTAATAAGCCAAACTATTTTTGATGTGTTTCAGTTTTGCATCTGCATTTTCAACTCATTATCACCTGCAGTGGAAGGCAGAAAGGAGTTTATCACCTCAGACTCACCTCTTCAATCAGAGTGTTGATTTCGGGAGCTGCCTTGTTTGCACGCTTTTTTAACTGTTTTTTTGCTTTGTTTACATCTTTTTCAACTCTCTTCCAGTCAACTTGTACATATCCACTATGACTAGCAATCTAAGGAAATAAAGGCAGTTAGTACAGCTGCAATTCACATTACATGAATCAAAATGCATTGTGTTGGTGCCTATAAAATAGTTTTCTTATTTTTACTTATTACAGATACAGGAGAAAGATATTGTTCCGATTTCAGCAGGTTCTCTGCTTCAGACCTTTCCTTAGTGACAGCAGTTCAAATTAGAACAAGCAATGGCAAAAAGTTCAGTACACTCTTGATAATTTTAGGAGTTCTCTGTTTAGTTATAAAAGCTTTGCAATGTTTTTTCCTTCAGCATTTACTGTAACTTTACTTGTAAGAAAAACACATTGATAGGACAATGAAAAAACTCTTTTGTTTCAGCTTCTTTCAGAATTGTAGAATTCTGATTTGTAACAGAGTATCTAGGGCTAATCAAAAGCACCATTAGAAATACTGAAAACTATTTTATCCTACACAATTTAAACTATCCAACAACAACAAAAAAGTACTCATTACAAGAGAATTCTCCCACTTCTTACAAAACAAAACCATTAAGCAGAAAAATAACACAGCCGGAGAACAGCACAAGTTCTGTAAAATCAGAAAAATGATAAAGTTTGAGGAGAGAGGTTCATACCAATTTACAAACACAAACTTCCAATTTTTTTAGCATGTCTAACCTCATCACCTTTGCCTCATTTCTGTTACTAATATTTGATTGCTGCATGTTCTAGAAAACAGTTAAACAACTGTTTATTTGGGAGGAAAAAAAAAGAGAAAAATCAAAATTAATAATCCCTGCTTATTTTATCCGTCAGGACAAACAGACATAAACCATTAAACTTAATTAAACTTACATGTAAATGTTTGTTATACAAAAACTTGCTAAAGAGATACTTCTCAGGTACTTCTTAAGGTGGATGGGAAATTTGCCAAATTTAACAGCCTTCTATGCAAACTGTCCAACTGGTAAACACAAGTCAGATATTGCACTTTTGTGGAACAGGTATTTAAAGATACAATTTATTAGGTGCAGCCTAAATACACAATTTATTAGGTTCAGTTTCACATTACTTGCAGGCTCTGAAGTTTGACTTTCACATGGATCTTTCTACCAAATAACTGAAATTAGACCATCTAGCTATAATTACAAGTGCCACAGTAACTAAGCAACCTATTTCACCACAAACTGAGGATTTCATAATCCAGGGGAAAAAAATGATACAAGTGTCAGACAAATTTTGTCTGAATTCAAAGCTTTTAGATCACCTCTGCAAGAAAGTCAACTTCAGTTTCCATCTTTACATAATTAAAAAAAGCAATTTACTGGACAAATGCAAAAATGAATTTACAGTTATTTTAAACTCTCTTTTACTTCATGCCTCAGAATGTAATTAATAAAAAATTAATTTACTCTGCCTGTCTCCTGTAAAAGCATTTATTCACATGGGCACAAGTGCCAGGCAGGGACAGCTCATTAAGGGCTGTCTGTACAGTGTCAGAGCAGGAAACCAGTTTGAAACTGTACTGGTTGCACATCCAGTCACTGGATGACATACCAGGAAAAGAAAAATAGCTGCACATTGTGGCAATTGTTATTTTATTAATTTAACATAACCACAAGAATTTCAAAAAGGCCCCAGCATTGAACTGGTGCCTTCTCACTCATACAACTGAAAATTGAATGTGACTGATCTACTCAGTCCAACACAATGTAAGAAATGCTAATCTATCTGCTTGCTTGTAAAATGGAAATGGATCTTAGAAGAAACATTTCATTAAGACAACTTTAATTAGCTCAGTTATCCAGACAGCACAAGTTTTTAATTAAGATCTGTTTGTAACTACTGCAGAGCTTACACTTGTATCAAAACCAGATTATCTTTTCTCCCTGAACTTTGTAGCCCTGAAATAAGAGATTCCAAATTCTACTTTTTGAGTGTTTATAAAAATAAGCAACAGAGGGTAATGTTTTGAATATAAATTTTTTAACTGAGAAGAAAAAAAAACTGTACTTTGGCAGTGACAGAGCCTGTGTCGTATCTACTTTGGCTGCAACCTCAATAATTACATAATTTCATATATAAGTGCAGAAATAATACCTGAACTCAAATGCTGAAAAAACATTAGACTCCAATGTATCATAAAAAAACCTATTTGCTTATAACAGTAAGTTTACATAAATGCAAAATCTCAAAATTCACTAGTATTTTTCAATTCAGGCCCTATGATAACCAAGTAAAATAACTGTATCCCATTATCATATCCATGCTTGGATATATTAAGGTGTCATATAGCTGTATATATATTAATTGCATGTATTATTAAAGAGACCCATGGGGGTGGATTTTGGGTTACACAGGAATCTCTCTGTATATGATAATGGGATATTATCTACATATCTCATTATTTGTTCAAGACCTTCCAAAAGTGCTGAAAAAATAACAGGTTTTTTTTCAAAAAGGCAACTGAAGAAATGCATCAGTGCAGGCACACTAAAAATGTGTTGTGTTTCTCGATTTTAATCAAGGAAAACTGAGAATCTTCAAGGGCACACCTCGTTTTGGGGGTGATACTGGAGAGGCACACAGGTACTTTATTGTTAACATTATCACAAATAACGAGCAGAAAAATGTTTTGGAGCAAAAAATCTGTACAGCAAGATGGGACAAAAGAGTTTAATTTCCTCAGGGCAAAATCTCACACTAAAAGAGCCCAAGCAAGGCCAGAGGGCACAGATGAGCTCAGCTGCAGTGCACAGAACCCACAGGCACTTAGAGGAATTTTCTGCTGTTCAGGAAGGGAACAACCCCCAGTTTCTGACAGATCTGACAAGTCTCTAAGCTCAGCAATGACAAGGAAGGACTGACTGAGAAGTGACACAACACTTGGTGTAAGAGCTGAACTGCAGAGATTGCACCCTCAGCCCCCACCTGCTCTGCTGTCCCCCCTGCAGGTCACAGAGGCACAAATGCTCTGTCCCTCCACTTCATGTCAGAACCTGCCACAAACCTGGCATTTCTTTATCAGGCCAACTTCCAACTCCAACGTGCTTTGGCTGTTCCACTGAACATTCCCTCTAAATGTGCACACATCAACTGTTAAGTGGGATATTCAACATGAAATTGAATCCAGCTCTTCCTCACAAAACCCCCAGCCCCAGAAGCAGGAAGGTTCCTCCCTGGGAACATCACTGGGCTGGAATTACATGGTCCTTAAGGTGCCTTCCAACCCAGCCCGTGCTATGATTCCATGATCATCATGGTGCACCATCAACAAACCCCTGTGCAAGACAAAGCCAAGGATATCTCAGAGTTTATTTTGTTTCTTGTGTTGTTTTCAAATATTTGCCTTTCCTAAATTAGAGTAAAATTTAATGAAGAATTCAATTTAATTCATCAGTGGCATATTAATGGGCAGAGGAAAAATGTATTAGTGAAAGGACAAGTAACTGAATAAAAATCCAGCTTAATTATTTAATAATTGACAACTCAGAATAGAAAAACCTGTAACTTGTATACTCACTGTAGAGCAAAAAACAATGAAACTGCTCTTGAGGATATAGGATTTTAAAAATAAAGAGATACTAGGCACTCATTAAGGGCAATTATTTTTAACCAATTCATTACAGCAGAACCAAGAGTACATGAGTTCATACTTCCCTACTCTTCAGGATTTTACCAAACAGTGCTGTATGAGAAGTTACACAAGGAAAAGCTCTTTTTTTTTGTGTAACTCTTAAAATCACTTTTTAAGAGAAATGCATTATATTTTCCAATATATAGCACCTAGATATTGCTCTTGTACCAGCATATTTGAAGAACTACATCTATTTCAACAAAAGCAGCAGACTTAATAATCAAATAATAATTAATCAAATTAAGGTGTGGAAGTATTGACTGCAAAGGTGTGATAACAGATGGTCACTTTGAACAGCTGTGCCAATTTCATGTAATTTTTATTACTTTTCTCAAACTACTTTTAATACAATCTGTATTAAGACTGAAGTTCTAGATCAATCACAAAAACGTGAAAAATCTTTTTTTGTTTCCTGTACAAACTGACACTGAAAAATGTATTGCTTTCAGTTGCCTACTACATTTCTTGAGATGAAGTCATCACCCGTGGAAGAAAAAAAAGGGGTTTTTTTATTTTAAGACTGAAATGTTTCACTGAATGAGCTTTAGCCAAGAATCCTGCCTTCTGTAGTTATTATATTTGTTCTAGCATGTAATTATAATGTCAATATTGCAATCAGCAGTTGAAATGAAATCTGCAACTTCAGAGAAATTTATAGATAAAAAGGAACTTTCTAGTAATGTGCTGAAATACTCTTCTGCCCACTCAGGGGAAGCACTGAACACGTATTCATAGAATCAGGATGTGTGATCTTTAAATGAAAAAATTAAAGGCTACAGAAATGTAATTACACCATAGAATTTATGACTCAGCCTTAAAATGCAAAATGTTTTGAATTAAAAGAGAGACCAAGGCATTTACTTCATTTCCTTTCAAGAGAATCTGATCTTACTTAAGATATAGACAATCCAATCAAAATACTTAACTCATATTTCCTCTTGGAAAATATTCCTGTTTGGATTCAGTGTAAATGAGATCAACCAAGAAATCAGACACTCAACCACGTGGCAAATCTATTGCATGTTCAGGAAAGCTCCCCAAACTTCACAGCTCAACAAGCAAAAATCCTGCACAAGTGATGTGTTTTATTCAGTTTCATTCTTTTTTTCTACAGGTCTCAGCTTTAACTTTTCAGCTTCCTGTAGTCAGAAGCACTGAGGAGGCACCTGAAGCAATTTGCTGCCTCCACAGCCTCTGTTCTGGCAGCTCTTCAGTCATACTGATAAAAGAATTATCAGTAAAAGAATTAACACCAGTGGCATACAAAACATGGGAAGAGGAAAAAGCCAAACTAGCCCCCGAACCAGCAGGGACCATGATTATGAAGGAAGTGTGTGCACTTCACACAACAGCAACATTTCAATGTATTACACAGCAGCAGTTACTACCCCACCCTTCCTATCAGTGCTTGACTGCACCAGTCACTAGCATCAAAAGAAATAAAAGCAGGATATTCCTTTCAGAAACCCTCCAGGGTGATGCTGGAAAGAATAAATATATCTTTAACCTCCCCTCTCAAGAAATTGTGTATCATTAAGCCTAAGTAGGCATCAATCTATATCCCCTAGAACAATCTGAGGAAAAATGAGAAGTTCACAGGTATTAAGATATGAAAAATGCCAGTAAAATCCTGGCATCTTACAGAAGGACACATGGAATTCTCCTTCACTTCAAGTTTCATCTAATTTAAAGGTTTTTTGGAAATACATCCTTGCCTAATCACAGTATCTGATGAAAAATGCAAATGATCATGCCAGATAATATAATTAAAAACTTCTGAACCTGAAAGAGAGGAATGCAATGAAGCTGTCAAAATTCAGCCAGGCTTTAGAGGTTCAAGAGATAAAACATGGCAAGGGGAGAAAACAGAAAAACACAGCTCATGCTGGGACCAGAACAAGCCTTCCAGGCGACTGTCAAAGCAGCCTAAAGGTCTGATAAAATTCTCAAACCAGTGTAAAACAAACACATTTTAAATTCTCCCTAACCATAGGTTTACAGGCAGTTCTTCTCATGTGGCAACATCGAATCATGCACAGTACCTCAGCTTCTGCACAGAAGTCCCCTTGTCTTACAACACTCAATTTTACAGGACAGAGCAGATTCTGATGCACCACTGATTTTTAGAAATGTCTCTTTTGTACATTTGTACACAATATTCCAGCTCAAATGTAAAGTTTTTACTGATAAGACTAAAAAGATGAAGTAGATAAGAAGCCTTCCTAATTAAATGTTACCCAACAGCTGTGTTTTTCCTATTGTTCAGTAAATAACATTTGCCAACTTATAAAGCATGAAATGCTACATACTTGAAGCAGAAGAAAGCCACCACCTACTGCAGTTGCTGCAAGCTTTCCGACTTTCTGGAACAAAAATCCCGCACACCTTAGGGGAATAAAACAAACAAAAAAAAAACCCAGTCCAATGAAGTTTTCTGCTGAACAATGCCACACTGCACAATTCCTGACAGCAACTATTACTATTGTTCCATTTTAAAAAGGGAATTTATCATTTCATATTATTTACAAATTTAAAAATCAAGGCTATTTAATGCAAGCAATATTAAATTAACAATGTCTAAAACAAGACTATGTGATTAATGGTTGCTTGTTCCTGGCTGTCTGATGGCCCCTTTAAAGCAAGCTTGAGATCTCTAGATCTTACAGCTATTAAACGTAGCACGTTAATAAAGCACAACATAATTATGTAACACTGCTGCTATAACTGTTCCCAAGTGGAATGTAAATACATTATACCATAATTTATATTAACTGCACAGCTCATAACTGAAAGATCTCAGTAAAAAGCAGCACATCCCTACGACAAGAGTTAAACTCAGTGAGGCCATTCTGCTGGGACATGGCGTTAAGTCTGTTTTTAATGGATCAAGGCAACCAGAAAATTACCTTGTTCTCAGTCTCCAAACCCTACCTCATCAAATAGAGAACAGCACAGATACTGATATTACAGAGGAGTGATAAGACAGGAGGGGGCCTCTGGATGTCACCTGGGCCAGTCACCTTCCCAGAATTGCTGCAGAGCCCAGTCCAACCTCAAAGCTCAATAAGGCTGCCAAGTGCCCTGACTCAGCTAAGAGTTTCCAGGGCTGATGGTTCCACAACTTCCCTGGGCAATTTCAGTGTATCTATCTAAACACTGGCCCACACACAGAGGGGAATTTTTTCCCCTGCACATGAATAGTGAATTCTTATTTATATGCATCAGAAGGCATCCAGAGAGATGTGCATCTACAGATACTGAAATGTACATTTTCCAGATCATTCAATAAGCCAGTTTTTATGGATGCCAGATGAACTATTCCCTAGAAACTTCTGAGTTTACATGTACACAAGTAACTTTAAAAAGTAATTTTAAGGCTACAAGAGCAAATTAAAAAATCAGACTGAAGGCTAAGCCTGGGTACAACAATTTCATTTTTAGTCTATTTCATCTTCCAATACTTGCATAATCCCTCTTTAAAAGTCACTGTGCTATCATAATGGTGTTTTTCAATGAATTCACAGTTTTTCTGTGTACTGGAATAGACAAATACCATTCAAATACCTTTGAGAAATAACAAATAACTTGACACAGCTGCTCAGGCTGTGACCACATTTTCCAGTTTAAGTTCTCATCTTTACTGTCTAGCTTTCACCATGAATTATTCTAGTGTAACTAGGCTATGGTATCTCCCTTCAGATAACATCAGAGCAAACTGTATTTTCTCAAAATGGTTGCAGCTCAATTTAGAGGAAAATCAGTCTCCATGAAATGGGGCTATTCATTAAAAGTGTATTTTGCCATCCTTTTCTTTCCCCCTTCATTTCTTTTACCTGTAAAATATGCCCAGCCATAATATAACTAAGTTTCTAAATCCAGACTAGTAAGAAAATAAGCTTTTCCATACCAAAGAAAAGCTATATGCAGTAATTTTCCATTTATTTCTTGTAATTTTAGAGCTCTGACAATTTCCCCAAATCCTTTCCACAGTAACTAATACGAGTTCTCTGGGTGTTTCACCAATATTAAAAAACACTCCACAATGATGAGTCAGAGTAACAAGCTAAAATAGTTCACACATGAATAATCATGATCAACGCTAAAGGAAATCCCATTAAGACATATTTATCTGCTTCAAATGGAAATGGATCTTCTAACAGAGCAAAAGGTCTAAGTCAGTTATGGAAAGGGAAGCTCCCTCACCAGCCAGTCAGACCTCCCATCACAATCTGGGTGGCTACAGAGTATTTTTCAACAATTGGTCCTGAATTGCGGCCAAACAGGCGATTCCACCAATGGTGACGTCGAGCATATTCTGTTAAATCCAGCACTTCGTAGGAATCGTCGTCACTGTCGCGGTCTGAAAAAGAAAAAGCAATTTTTAAAAAGTTGTTTTCTCAGTTATACAGTAAATTAACAATTTATGTGAAAACCCCAGACCCAGTTTGGGCATTAACTGGGTAATCCAATGGTCCAGCAGCTCACAGAATAAACGATTTTGGGATTCTCTGCATCATCAAGGGTAGGTGTAGAAGGCTACAGAGGTGGTATAATCTACAAAATCCATGACTGGCACCACAAAGGTGAACAAGAATCCCCTACCTGTTCAAGTACAGGAACCAAGAGGCATGAGATAAAATGACCAGTTAGCTCATTCAACACAAAGAAAAACCAAAGGGACAGACCAACACTTGGAAAGATTAGGAACTTTTGGCCCAGTGCTCTTCTCACTGGACCAGACATCAGCATTTGCCCCAAAGCCAGGGAGTGACTTCTGTTCCTTTTCCACAACAAATGAAACAGATTATGCTGGGATTTCAGTTAAGTTCCATGTTCACAGGACAATTCTGTCAATGTTTTCAAAACAGGCATCCTGCAACTTCAAATTAAGAGTTCCTGAACACCAGGTATAGTCGAACATCAAAGGAAAGAGATGGGTCTAGATTTTTAAAGAAAAATATTTTAAAAGTGTATCACGTTCTGTGACATACACACATGAACTGAAGCTCACTTTGTTTAAATGCATTTGAGGTTAAATCTAAATTCGGCAATATGGGTGGGACATTCCAGAAAAGAGGAGCAGTTAAATCACTACCTAAAATTATTATCCAGAATTAAAGTATGACTATAGATATAAATATTTTATTAGAATTTTGACCACTTTTTAACTTGTACTACCAGGAGTAAAACCTTCAAAGACTGTAAGAAGTACACACATGTAGGTGTGTGTTATTTCCCTTCATTACCACGTAAGTGTTCCTGAGTACTAAAAAATAAACAGCAAGATCCATAATGCTAAAAAGTTGCTATTGAAGGTTTTGAGGTATTGAGGATAATCTGTTTAACTTCTTTAGACAGAGAATATTGAAACACTGTCATGAACAGCTATGCTAATTCTGCCCTTAAATTATTATTATTTAAACCAAAACTCGTGTACATAAGTATAACACGTTCTGTAGCAAGTAACACCGCCGGAGCGTTTTCTACTGATGAAAAATACTCCCCGCATGCGGCAAAGGATGTTCTGGACATTCCCAAGCACATCGAACAGTGCAGTGCCGAAAGGCGCCGCACGCCGAGGCCACAGCGATGCCCTGGGAGCCCCCAAGGGTGAAAGGATGCGGCGGCCATGGGGGCTGCAGGCTCCCGGCTCCCGTCCCGCATCCCCCCGAGGGCTCGGCCAGCACTCCTTCTGTCTGCGGGCCTGGCTAGGACGGGTTTCGGGGTTACATCCCGGGAAGGAGCTTCAGCCCGGGTGACGCCGGGGCTGCCGGGGCCGATGCGCCGGGCCGCGCGATGGAGGGGGTACACGAACGGATTGGGGAGGCG
>PYHW01010003.1:2073415-2106492 GCA_013186435.1 Turdus rufiventris | reverse complement strand
TATGTCCAGTTGTGCATGAGGAACAGAGCAGTGGCTGCAGGCATGGCTGGACAGCAGCTACATACCACAAGCCCCATAAAAATTAATAGCCAGAAAAAACCAAACACAAGGCCCCTCAAAGTACAAAGGTTAAAGCTAACATGAGCTGTGAAACATTGGAAAAATTAAAATTTGAGCCCTGGTGTGCTCTCTCCTTCAATGCATTGGTGGTGATTCAATGGGCTAAAAGCCACATAATTGTATTTTATTACTTTTTTTAAATTGTGTGCAGCCATAACATAGAGGTGGCTGACCCAGTAAGCACAGCTTCAGGAGTGTTGTTGCAATATGAATCAAAAAAGCATTAATGAACATAATTTATAAATTATAAAATTGGAAATGAATTATTTAAAAGTGTTTACAGCCTCTTACTTGGACTCTTACACTGCCAATACACCAGACATGCTATTATAATGGAAAAAATTCACTTTTCCCCCATGTCATAAAGCTATTTTTATGGAGTAAGCATTTAGGATTTTAATTAAACCCTTTGATTACACCAGCCTTTACAGCCATACCAAAAAAGAGCAAAAGGTATATTCAACAAGAAGATCCTGCTTTAGTCTGCTCTGAATCAAAAATTAACATATAAAGCTAGAAGTTAGTGTATAGTTGCTTATTAAATTATTTTTATTGCAAACATTTGCCATAGTGATAAGCAGGTGATAGCATGCCAGACAGAACTGGTAATATATTGCTTTCTTTAAGATTTTCAACAGATACGTTCCTGTATGGAACACAGATTTCTCTCTTTATGATTTGTTTTGACAAACACTGTACATTTTGGGAGTTTGCTTGTTTAAGCATAAAATTGGTGGTTTGGTATTCACTTTCCAATCAGTAACAAAGTGTTGACTTTTCCCAGTCAGATGCCAATAAGGTAAGAGAGGTGACCAGAAAGTTTTGCTCAGGTTTTGTGAGCCTGGGCTGGTTTTGTGCCTTTGGTTGCTAAAATTCTTAATATTTGGCTTCCCTATTTTTAACTAAGATCAGTTAAAAATAGCAGCACTTCTCAGATTACTTTCCCTGTGTCTGTACAAACAATTATATTAATTTCCTTTCAGAACAGGGAGGTTTATATAATTAGCACTTCTAAAAGATTAACAGTAGAAGCTGCATTGTGTTCTTCTGCAACTTCTGTTTGCCTCCTTTTGCACCCCTCCTGCCCAGGGCAGTGTGACAAGTGGCAAGGAAGGAGCTTAGGGAAGACGCAGGGAAAGCCCTTTTGGCAGGTTTTGGGTTTGTGGTATCTCTGTGCTGGGATCAGGACGCACCCCTTGCCCAACACAAAACATTTCCCAGTGGGTTCCAGATGTGTAGGATGCAGTGGTGCTCCCAGCTGTGGTGCTCAGCACTGGGTGCTGTGAATGAGCCCAGTGTCTGCCCAGGATCTGCAGGCACTGCCTGGGGGATTGGCTCGATGCCTGAATACAAAATGCCATCAAGATCGTTCTTGCTTCTAGCAAAATCCATACCCTGTGCAGAGACAGCAAACCTTATGGCTTCGGAGACCAAGAATAACCAGGAGAGCTTTTACCAGCCCCATTGTGATGTATAAAATTCCCAAGTCCATTGAGATCATGAACACTGATGCCTCCTTCAAGCTATTCATGGCAGATTCTGACAGATCTTCCAAGGAAAGGTAGACAATTTAAACTCAGGCCACATTCACCCTTAAAGGTTCTTCAGCAACAGAATGTTTTCCTACAACATCAGGAGGACTGCACAGAACAATTGCTCTTTGCTCTGTGAGCCCTGGCTACAAGTTCAGGCTGTGCAGCCACTCTTTGTCCTTGTACCTGTGACAAGCAGTTGGCTGTCACAGCTGGCAAGGGAACATACATTGCACACACGTACCTTACAAGTACTAAACACCTCCACAATAAGCAACCAAAAACTCCAAAACCCAAAAAAGCAGAAGAGAGCCCCCCAATTTTCAAATGCCTCTGTGACTCTAATCCTAGCAGCTTCTTTATGCTGCTGACCAGAATTCCAAACTGGGACACACGTCCTTTAATTTTTTACCATCCTGCATGATTAATTAGAAAAACTGAAGGCAGCACACACTGCCATGCATCTCCACTAGGCCTTATTTGTGAGTGAAACTTTTGTTCTCCCAGGTTTAACCTAGTCAATGCAGTGGGAATAACCTGCAATAAAGGTATTGGAGCGAATGGATTATTCTTTATTTAAAACCTGACTGGACATGTTGTTATTCAAAGCTCAGTTGGCTGGACAATGGCAGAGAAATGTCTGGGAAGGAATTTGGGTTCTAAGTCCATCAAGATCCTGGGCAAGGGCTGTTGTGGGGCCATAACCTGAACTGTTAATGGTGTAGGAAGTTCCATGACTTCCCGACAAAGAGCAGTGCAGAGGCAGGCACTGATCTCTGCTCTGTGGTGACAGTGACAGGACCTGAGGGAATGCCATGAAATTGTGTCAGGGAAGCTGTAGTTTAGATATCAGGGAAGGTTCTTCCCCAGAGGGTGACTGGGCACTGCAACAGCTCCCCAGGGCTGTAGTCACAGCTCCAAGCCTGACAGAGCTCAAGGAACATTTGAACTGCTCTCTCAGGAGCATGGTTGGATTCTTGTGGATGGGGCAGGAGCTGGACTTCCCCAGGAAGCAGGAGCTGGGTCCCTTCCAACTCAGGATATTCCATATATCATGTTGAATGAAGATAATCCTCCCTGTAATTGATGTTAACAAATGCACATCCTTGCGTCTCCTGCAATCTCCATGTGAGATTTTGGGTGGTTTGCTTGTATCACTTGTCTTCAACCTTCCTTTGCCACTTTTCTTTGTAAAATGTTTATTGTGAGGTTTAAAAAAAATTAATTATGAGAATTTTTTTTCTTGCTTGTGAAAGCATTAAATTCTTCTTTTCAGTTTTGTAGTACTCTAAATTGATAACAGCCTCCTTTATCTTAGAATCACAGAATAATTTTGGTTGAAAGTGAGCTTTAACATGATTGAGCCCAGCCATAAATCTTAATTCATTTATCCTAATGAAATTTAAGTTACAAATTCCCACCACAGTCCATCTATGAGTGGAGGAGAAAGGGGCAGAGAAAGATATATCTGTGGTCTCCATTAACTAACAGGAGTTTAAATTGTCTCTTGATGAAGAATTCAACTGATTCAAAAAGAAAAAAAACAAGTTTAGTGTGCTGTGAAGGGTGTTTAAACAGGTATCAACCAAAGACATCACCCAGGTAAGATGTGCTGGATCCACAGCTCCTGCATTTTACTTATTAAACAAAACTGATGGTTAGTGTTGGGTCACGCTGCAGCAGGACACATTCCCATGACCCTAGTCTGGAAAAGTAAGGAAATAAAAATAAAAAGTTAAAGGGGGGATTGATCTTTCCTGTTCATTTTGTTTACTATATTGTTAATAACGCAAGCTGATTATCCATTAATCTTTTGATCTCAGCTCTGATGAGTTACCAGGCTTGGGCTGCAGCACAGAGCTCTGGCTGTGACCTCCTGCTATTGTATGAATCCCATGTATGCGCTGGGATGTCTGTGTGCCGTGCCTCTGGAAAAACGCTGGGATCACGGCCAGGGGGGAGCCAGGGGAGCCAAGCTTGGGGCAGAGCACTCCTGGGGCACAGCTGAATGCATCATTCCTTTAGGATCTCCCCTGGAGGCAGCCAGGGCTTCAGCGGTGGGGGCAGAATGCAGGAGGAGGTGACTGCAGTGACTCACGAACGTTCATCTTGCACAGTCAAAATGCTTAATAAAAAACTGGAGTGTTCAGCTACATGGAGGCTTTGTGTGATTGCACAGGCAAATAGAGGCAGTGAGGGGGACTGAATATCAGAAAGTCTTGCAAGGCTCTGGAAGGTTATATTCTTGTTTAAAACTTTTTGCAAATGCAAAATTACTTTTCTATTTAATGAAATGATTCTGCCAAGTTTTTCTTCCTAATTTTATGTTTTATTGTAATTAAAGCATAAAAGATTTTTAATTACCTGGAGGTAACCTTTTGTTTACTGTATGTCCATATTATAAAATTTCAGAATAGCGTGGTGACTGTAGTACTGCATTGTTTTAGAGGAGTTCTTGAAACAGCTTTTAGCTGAGATCATGAATGTGGTGGTATATTTTGGTTTAAGTTGTCCTTCAGAGATAAATATCCAGTTCTCTTGGTAAATCCTGTAGGTGATCTGGAGTTTCCTGCGACTGTCACTCAAGTACTCGGACAAACCAACGGAGAGAGTGAGAACAGACTGACAGTCTGGCAGTCTGTCTTGCCAAGCAAATGCAAGGAATTACTTTTTAGAGGAGCTCTGATGATGAATCAATCGTACACACCACTTCCACAGCTAACAGATGTTCCTATTTTCTGTAGCATAAGTGCACGTAAACAATGAAGGGAAAAATAAAACTTCTTTGCATGGCTTTTGACAAAGTTAAAGGTAACAAGGTAATAACTGGGCAGGGCAGATTTAGAAAAAATCCACACTGAAAAAGTTGAAGACCCTCCAGAAATACCATCTAAGAAGTGAAGAGTCCAGAGAGTTTCAGATTTTTCTGTTTGTGAAACCCTGCACCAAGAAAAGGTTAAAAATCCTAAAGTGAAAGGAAACGTGGTAATAATGTTTTTCATTTTCTTGCAAGAAACAAAAACCAATACAGAACCGTAATGAGTAAACACTAGACAGTACACAAAGAGAAAGGATAATTACTGTGAGTCAACACTGCTGCCAAGGAAAACCTTTGATCAGATGCTGCTGTGCCGGTCACAGGTAGCCTTCACTGAAACACCTGGCTGCTCTCAGGTCACCTCAAGCTTATGAAGAGCCCTCCTACAGCTTCATCTTCCGTGCTGCCTGGTTTTGGCTGGAATAAAACTAAACACATTTCCCCCAGAGAGCTGAAAACATGCCAAGACAGTCAAACGTGAGACTCCCAGAGTACAAGGCTGCCTCCAACTGCCCCGTTCCCCACAGCTGTATCCCCTTCCTAGATGGAGATCTCGAAATAACATCTCTCTGGCCAGAGGACTGGCTTGTTTTAGTGACCTGAGATCAGGGGAACTGGCTTTGTTTCCAAGGGTAATTCTGCAAAGATTGAGGCCTCTGGCAACTTGGGAGATAGCCTGACAAGCTAGAGAGGCATTCCTTATTGTATTTGTGTGCAGTCACTGTACTTCATCACCAGGACTTTCCCTAACTTTACAAAAGCAATGCCAAATAAAATTTAAATGACTTCTTTATAACAAAGCTTGTCTTGAAAGATTGCCCAATGAATCAAGACTCTCATTCAGTTACCTTTCAAAGCTCAATAATAATGAAATAACTGTATCATAGCATTGTTTCCAGTAGCACTGCTAGTTTTTTCAGGTTTTAAATACTCAAATCTTGATTTCTCATAAAATACTGATGCAGTTTGACAAAAACTGAAAGCAGCCATTTCCGCTGATAAAACTCTTCAAAGACAAAGACGTTCACTCCTGGTTTTCTCCGATATCTGTTTCTGTGGAAGTATTGTACCTACCATGACTCATCACCACCGACCACCTGCAGCACTCACAGTCTCTACAAGGACTTGATCATGATTTTTGCAGAGTTGAGAGCTTCACCCCCCTAAAGACCAAGCTCTGCTCTGCGGAGCTTTCAGCACACAGCAAGACAGAGGCCGTGCCATCTACTGAAGCTGTTTGGGATATAGTTCAGAATTAAACATCAGTAGAAGCAGCAACCCTGACTCTGATTGAACCTGAAAATTGTATGGGTAGAGATTAAAGGAGGAACTCTAGTTTGTTTTCCTGAGCAAGACATACTGGCTGTATCTACAGGAGTTTTTGTGCCATACATTTCCTGGCACTGACACCATCTGCCCAATCCCACAGGCTGCAGTGACAGAGAGGTAGCAGTGACTCCAGTCCAACCATTGATGTTTGAATGCTGTTCTCATTGAGTCCATCAAGAATTCCTCAGAGGAGAAGTGTATGATATTTGCTTGGTCCACTGTCCAGCTGGAATCTATACAAGCACTAAGAGTTCTCTCATCTGCTCTTGTAGTCACAAACCACAGACTCACTCCAAAGAAGGCAAGCAAAACCAACAGACCTAAGTGCAGCCAGGATGACTTCTTGAAGGACTCTCCCCATGTGCTTTTTTAAAATTGTTTCATACTGAGGGCTCTTTCTGGGTATTTGTCCGATGGATCATCAGAAAATGTAGTGATAGGACAAGGAGTAATGGGTTCAAATTGAAACAGACAAAATTTGGGTTAGATATGCAGAATAAATTCTTTACTGTGAGGTTGATGAGGCGCTGGTACAGGTTGCTCAGAGAAGTTGTGGATGCCTTGTCCCTAGGAGTGCTCAAGGCCAGCTCTGGTGGAGCTGGTGGGTGCAGCTCTGAGCAACCTGGTCTGGTGGAAGGTGTCCCTGCCCATAGCAGTGGTTTGGAACTGGGTGATCTTTAAAGTCTCTTTGAACCCAAACCATTCTGTGATTGTATGGCAAGCCCCATTTTGAACATGGAACTTGTTTGCTCCCTTTTTATTGTACACCAAGGTTTGCCTGGTGTTTTCCAAGGTGTTGTGTGGAGGCTGCACTGGCAGCTGCTGACAGTTTCCAGTGCTCAGCCACACGTGAGCTGCACAGGCACAGGTCATGCAGGACTGACCCGAGGTCGCCTGGCAGAGGAGGATGTTATGAAGTAGTTCTTAGCACCTGCGTAAAAAGATGCAGGAAGCAGAGAGAGGGACATCCTGATCCAAAGGAGATGGGGAATCCTTCTGTTCATGTACATTTCTATATGTTATATGGGATCAGATCAGGAGTGACACAACTCAAAACCTTTCTGTGTCCATTTACCTCAACTTTGCCATTTCTAAAGACATGGAAGCTTTCAGGGCTGCCCCATGATGAGAAAGCATGGATGTTTTTGTTGCCAGCGTCTTTTCTGTGTCAGTGCTAAGCTCCAGAGGCCTAGACAGGTGTGCTTCGGGACTCTGCCTCTCTGTGATGTTGCTAACTTGTCAGTGTGACCACAGACCTGTGCCAAGAAAGGAACAGTGATCCCTGAATCTCAAAATTGCTCACACTCATGTAGTCACCCCTCACAGCATCCTTCAGAGGGAACTGCAGCTGAGATGCACGTCAGGGGAACAGGAGGAATTTCTACACTGAAAGAGTTGGAATGGGCTGCCCAGGGAGGTGGTGGAGCCCTCATCCCTGCAGGTGTTCAAGAAACAACTGGATGTGGCACCAAGGTTGGGCTGGGTGCCACGGTGGTGATTGGTCAAAGGTTGGACTCGATGATCTCAGAGGTGTTTTCCAATCTCATTGATTCTGTGATCCACAGGGGCCTCACCCTGGAGTTACCAGGAAGGTGGTGAAACCAGGAAGGATGTTCTGATAACGATCGCTAGTGTCGATGTACTTTATCTCTTTCTTGCTTACTCATGACTTACCACTGAAGTTAAAAAGTAAACTAGTGAGAGGATCATAAAGCTGGGCATCAGCAGCTCAATATTTGTGAAATACAACTTCACAGCACATTGTCTATAAACTTTGTTTTGCAGTGTTTGTTTTATGGTTTTGCTTATTTGTATTTTGCATATTTTATGTGCGTTCTATATCCCATAGGCAATTTCTGCATTCAGTTCAGCTTTTTTTTCCCTTCTGATTGATCAGCACCAGTAAGTAACCTTTAGAAAATTTGTTTGTTCTATTTGTTCCTGTCTTCTTCCTAAATGTTTGATGAGTGGGTGATTTGTTTGTGCTGTCATTACAAAAACCATATGTTGATGTGGTCTTATGGGGGAGTGTTTTTATTATTTTAAGAGTTCAGCTAAGGATGTTTCCAAAGGAGTCATAATTGCTCTTCTAAGTACAAAGGCTGAACAATGACTGGCTTACAAATAATGCCAAAAATCTGTTCAGCTCAGTCTAATTATTTCGAAGACTAAAATCTGTTTCTCAGAAATGTCTTCTTTCCACAGTCTGAACTTTTTAACATGCTAAGAAAGTTATATTTCTGGAAGCTCTTTATTGTTCGTAGTCCCTTGGAGCAAGGGAAAGTATCCAATTTTTCATGTACATCTCAATGTATGCAAAAACTTTAAGGCTGCCTTGATGTGAAATTATTGTGCCCCAGAATAACCAGTGCTGGGGGTTGGGCTGTCCTTTTCATGGCTGTGATCAAAACTGGAGGGGATTTTCTGCTGGGAGACTGGTGCCTGTGCTGATGCCATCTGGTCAGTGCTCCTGGAAACACCTTGAGAGGCTGTTTGGTGTCACTGATGAGCAGAGCACAAGGTCCTGACATGGGTGGTGTCAATCCTCTCCATAAATATGAGATTCCCACTGACACCTGAGGAACTCCATGAAGTATAAGGAATGCACCATGAGTGTAATTGCAGTAAAAATGATCCCTAAATTGGCTGGCCTGTAAGGGACTCAGTACTATCCTGGTAAGAGGAGAATCTCTGGAACTGCCTCAGTGCCCAGTAAAGGCTGCTAAAGAGGGAAGTATATGATAGAGTTTCACCTACAAATTTTATATCTAAAATCTTAAATAACAACTATTATTCAGGGCTGCACGAGTAAAGAAAATGAAGAGGGGAAAATAGCTGTGCAGCTGGCCAAGACTTTGAAAAGGACAGACTCTTCAAAACAGTTTTCAGAAAAACAATTTCAAACCTCCCTGCTGCAGAGCCTCCTACACAGCCCTTGCAGAGAACCTTTTAGAGGAGAACTTTAAACAAAGCAGCACAGTCGTGTGGCCACGTTGTGAGAGCAGCAATGTGGCAAATAAATGCTACTCAGTTATAGGGGCACAGCAGCCAAAATCAGGTGTTGATGAAGCTGATGTCTTGTGGGATGCAAGGAAAAATTAACAAGGGGGGAAAGTAGAAAATACTAATTCTGCAGTGAGGGACAAAATGCTGTGCTAAGTGTCATGCTAATGCACTTTGAAAACATATGTGTGTATATGAAATTTAAATGTTACATTAATCATGCATATATTATTATATAAGTGCCATTAGATTATAAATATTACCTGAGATAAATGTGCATGGACTTCAATTTTTTTGTTTGTCTGTATATATCTATATCATCTATATCTATATCTATATCTATATCTATATCTATATCTATATCTAATCTGTTTATTTATCTAATGTAAAATCTGTATTATTAGATTATTGGTGAAATGAACTTTTTTTTTTCTCCATTATCCAGCAAAATTACAGAGGAAGTTGGCCCAGTGGTCAAAGCTGTATTCAGGTACTATTTTGTCTCAGACCTTGTGTTAGGTGGGGTCTCTATGACTTACAAGCTTAGAGACCAATGGTTTTAGAGAATAAATAATATATAACCTCAAATCTGTAGTGATCAGGGCTAGCTGAATATCTTAGATGGACTAACTGGCTTGGGGTTAGAATTAGAGGATTTTTAAGGTCCCTTTTGACCCAGATCGTTCTATAGTTTTATGAAAATAGTAATAGGTAATTTTTTTGTGCACTATTCCTTTGTGGAAATTCCTGCTCCATGTTTCCTGGCCTCCAGAAATAACTTGTGCTGATCATTGACTTTTTGGATATCGTGATCAGGAGATCCTGGGGGTCTGGAAGGTGATGTGAATGAAAACTCTGTCTCAATTCTTGACTGAGGAATAGGAAGTTGTGTTGCTGGCTTTTCTTTGCTTTTGATCCAGGTTCACAATTCAGAACCATCCCACATTATTATTTTGCTTTGGAAATGATGGTAAAAATTATTCCCTTTTTTGGAGTTCAAGGAAAAATGGTTTCACTGAAACTTACCCTGTATTTATGGGAACAAATGCTGTCATTCCCTACCTTATGGAGGCTGTAGGTTACAAGCACAGGGACAGGCAGACCAGGAAGATTAAGAGGAGGACTGACAACCAGATTTTTCTCTTTTCTTTTCCCACCAGGCATATCTTTAAGCCCTTCCCTTGCTCAGCTTGGTATGGGGTACACTGGCACTTCTAGCTCCAGCTGCCAGCTCTAACAGTGTTACGCATATTTCTTAAACAAACCAAAGAGCAGAAACCTCTCCCTTAACTGGCTGTGCCATAGCACAAAGACAAGCAACTCTGAAGAGAAAAAACCCTACAATGTTGAGCTCATTGCAGGATATTTTCTTGTTGGATATTCCTTGTGTTTCCTTTGGGGCTGTAGTAGCCAGACCAGCCAACCTGGGATACTGCTGAATGTTGTTAATCTAAAGCAGTGGATCACTCCTTATGAAAATAGACTGTTTTCATAAAGGAAAATACTCTGTTCTATTTGCTGTGTTTGAACCATGACCAGTGGGAAAGCAGTATTGTAGCAGCTTTGGTATAACACTACCCCTAAGTTTGCTATCTGGCTCCACATCCCCATTGTGGGTGGAAGCCAAGAAGATGGATGGAATGGTGGCTTCCCCAAAGCTGAGCTGCAGCCAAACCCTAGGGCCAACTTCTCTTTTAGCTCTTTGACAGAAACCCACCCACCAGTTTTCTTTGGGAAGGACAGGAATTCAAATGTTGGTTTGGCCAGAAAATTGTTCTGGCTACCCTGAAGGCAAAGGGAAGGTGATTCTGCAAAGCCACAAGAAACAAGGATTTTAATTCACAAATCATTTCCCTGATTTAAAATGCTAATTTTTATCTAACATTTTCCTTACTCCAAAACCACATTGGGTTTCAGTTACATTTCCTTTGAAACCAAAAAGCGATCATGCTGAAAGGCAATAAAAGGAACTCAAATTACATTTTTCTTCCTTCCTTGTGCCTTTCCCTGCCTCCCTAAATGTTAGAGGAGGAAAACTGCATGCTACTATTGCACAAATTTGGAGGCAGGAGCAAATGGTGCAAGATGTCATCAGGGAATCAGTATATTTAGCACAGGAGGGGTATTTCTGAAGAACTTCTTAGCTCGAGCTCCTTGCAGATGGCTTGTGGCTGGGGTGGAAGAGCTGACAGGTGCTCCTGAGTTTAACTGAGCTCACTGAACACGAGGCAGAGAGAGCCCTCTGACTGTGCCCCAGGTGGAATAAAGCCCTGAAACGCAGGGGTAGCAAAGGGAAATGTGTCCATCCCTGTGGCCAGTGGCAGCGAGAAGGCAGCAGCTGCTCAGGGCTCCTGGGCAAAGGCAGGGCTGGGACTGCCAAGAGACTGAGTGATGGTTTCACAACCGATTTGTCAAGAGGGATAATTCGGAGCTAATCCATATCTGAGGTGCTGCCTTCGAGCCACTAGCAGGGAGATAATATCCCTCTGTTCCTGTAGTGTCTGCTATGAAGGAAAGGAGAGAAAATCAAGTTCCTCTTTGTCTCAGGAACAGAAGAAATGCCATTATCCTCTATGGAGGCAGGGGTGTACACACGATCTGAAAGGTCTGCTGGTGATCTGATGCTGAATGTTCTCACAGCTTGCACTGTCACTTTCACATTTGCAACACAAATATGAAATATTGCCACATTGTCCTGGTGGTGTTTGCCCGTGCTTTGCAAAATTGTGTGTGGCTACGGATTACACAGAACAGAGGGAATATGGGCCTGCTCCTGACAGGATTCATTCATTGCCCTTTAATGGGATTTTATTAGTTTGTAATGAAATGTGAGGAATTAATCACAGCTCAATTATACTTACAAATACATTGCTGTATTTTAACGTGTGCGTGCATGTTGGTCTGTTTTTAATTACCCAGAAAAATGTGAAGTTGGCATAGTAAGATCAAAGGATTCAAATTTGTCCCTCAGTGAACAACGTCACTGCCTCACCACACAAAGCCAGGCTGGGAACGAGCATAAAGAAGCAGGGAACAGGGGACTTCCCGTCTTGGCAAGGATGAGGACTGGCAAATGCAAGAGGCCAGACAATCTGACAAAAAACTGATCCTTATTCTCCCTTCTTGTTTTTCACTCCCACATTTCCCTTTTTCAGCCTGCAATTCACTCTGCTTGTTTCCAGTGTCTCCCTGCCTTGCCACTCTGTCACGCTTTTGGGGTGGGGTAGGGGATCCTGGGCTTCATCCTCACCTGCTTTGGGTTCAGGCACCTCTCTGTCCTTTCAGCAGTTCAGATTTATCCCAGGGTTCTCTTTCTTTTTTAAAATCTGTATTGGTACTACTGGATAGCCCAGTTTGCTTTTGGTCTTGCCTACTGAGAATGTCAAGTGAGGATAAGATGAAACTGTGGGTAGATAAAACATAAGGAGGTTTCTACAGTGAAATATGATAGGTATTAAAATCAACTCATTCATTAGCACTCGCATTGTGAATTTATTAAACACTCTTAGTTAATGAACAGGGCTCCTAGTTCAGTGTCTAGTGATGCAAACAGCTGCTTTCTGTTTACAAAATAAATTGCATCTTCTGCTGAATAAAGAAACAATTATATATGGATTTTTATTTCTTTCCAGCTAAGTCCACAAAGAAGTCCCCTGGTGCCTTACCTTACACACAGAGCAGTCACAGTCTGCTCTGAGTAGCTGTGTTCACTAAAGGGCCTCCTTGTACCACCTCTGTTTAACACAGAATATCACCATTCTCACTTCTGCATAGTAATTTATGCTGACATTAGAAGAATCAGAATAACATTTCATAGAGCTTCCTTAAATTCTTTACTCACACTGAGATTCCTGGACAGTGTCTGTGTCTAGCACTTGGCTGTGGTTGAAGTTGCTCAAACAATAACAATACAGGGAGAATGAATGAGAATGCTCCTTTGAACTTGACCCTACATCCAGCTCCTCTGACCAGGCCAAAACATCTTCCAGCCTGGGTTCAAATGGACATTTAGAACAATTCAACCATAAAGAGCAAAAGAAGGAATTATTTAAGAAAGTAGTGAAATTAGAAAGCCAAAATGTTTCCGCTCTTCAGGTGAAAAAAATTCAAGCAGGCAGCAAAGTCCAGCAGAGGAACAGGAAAGGGGATGGAGAGGAACAGGCAAGGGGATGGAATGGGAGTGTGATGTGATTCAGGGAGGCAGGAGCACCCAAGGGCTTCAGCTGGGCACCTTGGGATGGTGGGTGCTGGAAGGGGACCCGGCCTCTGAGCACACTGGCACCCATTTACACCTGTAAATCAGCAGAGAGGCAAAAACCTGCTCTGAGCTGGAAGGTTTCTGCAGTTTCTTACTCATTATTACAAGAGACACAGAGCTGTTTTTCTAAATACAGAAAACCGTACAGTGGAAATTACTACAAAGCACTCTCGATTACTTGGGTATAAATAAAGCAAGTCATGTTCCACTTTTTAGTGCAAATGCTATTTACAGCATCAGACTCTGTGCTAATTTTCACAGTTACACAACATGCTACTGTTCTATCGAGTCAATAGGACTTTGGAAGTGTAAATGAGGAAAGGTCTCAATCACAGCAAAATTTTAAATGGCCACAGGCAAGTATTGTGAAATCAGAAAAAGTATTTTTATCTACACATAAAACTGAGCTTTGTTATGATGAGAGTCAAAGAAAATAAGTGCAAATAGATCCTTTGGAAGGCAGGGGTAATAATTAATATTTACACTGTAGTTAGGCTGTTTATGTCTAAAGTATTAAGTACAATTCTTCAATGTACAATTCTTCAATGTCTTAGGCTGGCATTTGATTGATCTTGCTACTGTAACATTATGGTTTCTAAGCTACCAAACCCCTTTTGTTGTTGTTGTTATTGTTGTTGTTTTGGGTTTTGGGTATTTTTTGTTAACTTCTATTTATTTTTATTTGGGAATGAAACGTATTTTACAGCACTCTGAGCATTATATCAATTTCTTTCATAGTGATCCTAGAGCAAGCTCTGGTCTAATGACATCTGAATTAAAAACAACAGAGCAAAAGATTTTTCACTTGCAACCTCCCAGCAGATGAATAGATCAATAATCCAGAATTACTTGTCTCTTTCATAATTCCCTATATAAAATAACTGCTTTATGCTTGATGTAAGAGTAAGATGACAAATCCTGGCTGTTGTGGAAAGCAGCTGTTTGCTAAATCCATCTTCAACTCACTGCAAATGAAAATGTCATCTGTAAAGGTCTCTCATTTTTTTAGGATAATTCATCACAGTGATTAGGCACCTCCTGAAGCAAGACGTTATCGACTCCTGGTTTGGAAGAGTTAATTCACTGTGCTGCAAACTGATGTGAAATTAAAGAGTTGCTGGGAAAGAAAGTTTTGGCTTTGATATGAAAAATGAGCAGAATGAAACTGAGACATCAAAAGGAGCTTTTTATAGAAAAGACTCTGTAAAGCTGAATCAGAATCACAGAATCAATTAGGTTGAAAAAGACCTTTGAGATCATCAAGTCCAGCCTGTGACCGATCATCACTGTGTCACCCAGACCATGGCCCTGAGTGCCACGTCCAGCCTTTCCTTGAGCTCCTCCAGGAATGGTGACAGCACCACCTCCCTGGGCAGCCCACTCTTATATCTAATCAGCCTTTCTGTCAAAAAAATTCCTCCTGATGTCCAGCCTAAAAGTCCCCTGGCACAGCTTTAGACTGTGTCCTCTCATCCTGTTGCTGTTTGCCCAGGAGAAGAGACCAAGCCCCACCCTCCTGTCAGGGAGTTATAGAGAGGGATAAAGCCCCCCCGAGCCTCCTTTTCTTGTGCTACATGCCCTTTTCCAGCTCTAGTCCCATTCTCTGGACATGCTCCAGCACCTCAATGTCCTTTCTGAACAAAGGGGCCCAGAACTGGACACAGGATTCAAGGTGTGGCCTCACCAGTGCTCTGTGCTTTGGGCAGTCACTGCCCTGGTCCTGCTGGCCACACTGCTGGTGACACAGGCCAGGTGCTCTTGGCCTCCTTGGCCACCTGGGCACAGCAGGCAGTTCTGCACTGGTGTCCCTGGTCACTCTGGTCAGCAGGAGCACTGGCTGATGTCCTGCTTGGGCGCCTCTTGCAGCTGCTCCAAATGAGCAACCACCTCTGCAGCATCAAAACCACCAAATGTTCCTGCTCAGCCCTTATTTGCCTTCCTTCCAGTACATGCTCAGCACACATCTTTATACACAGGCAGGGCTGTGTCCCACAGGCCCTGGGGGAACAAACAGAATGTGCCTCTGATTGGGAGCAATGACTGATTAAAAGTGCTGCCACTTCCTCCCGGAGGTAAAGGGGTAAGCTCGGCCTCCAGACATTTTTTCCTGGCACATTTGGATTTCCAGAGATTGAAATTATTGTAGTCAATCTCCCAATATGTACAGCCTTTAAAGTGAACTGAAATAGATGGCAGAACTGAAAAAAGAGACTGACACAGTAAATCACAATGATTTATGAGCATTTAGGTGTATGGGGAAATTTACTCATTCCCATTTATTTAAAAATAAATACATTACTTATTTATAGTCTTCATTCTTATGCAGCAGAGAGTGCTTTGGGGCTGTCTTGACAAATTGAAGTCATTGGATTTTACCAGTTATGGGGTCAAATTCCTCTATCTCTTGCCTGCCTGTATATGCAGTTTTAGAAGGATGAAGTATAGATTTTAGATATTAAAGCCTGATTTTATTAGTCATCCTAATACATCCAACCAATACAAAATTAATCTCTGATTTTTCCATGTCTCTTCCTATCTAGTTTAAATGTTCAAAGGAATGCTTCATGCTGCCATGTAGACATCAGTAACTAAATGTTTGCTAATAATTAGCCTGAATCTTATATTTTAAAATTTCATATATATCCTTTCATTTTATTTAATGAGTTGCCCTCTAGATCCCTTCCTGGTGCAGTAAGGCTTACTTAACTTATATATTTTGATTGTGCATCAGTCTGGAATGTTTAAAGCAGCAGAAGCATGTGGCACACAGAAACGTGTGGCAAGTTTTGGGAATGGGATAACCAGGAAGTACAATGAACATGATCAATATTCCCTTCTTTTCTGACAATTTTAGTCCTTGAAACTGTAAACACATAATGTCAAACCTTGGGATCCAAACCTTAGAGCTTGCTAACTCCATGCCACTCCTGCAGAGATTGCTAATTGGGATAATCAGTAACAATTTCCTGTTTGGGTGGTTTTTAAAACATCTTTCTGATTAAGTCATGACTTTTAACCTCCCTACCAGTTTTCTGATCTTTTGTAAATCCCCTAGTTATTTTTCTGCTAACGAGATGAAACTGAAATTGGTGTTTCAAATGTGATCACAAAAGTGAAAACAAGGCAATACAGGCTGGTCTCATGGGTCATCTCTTCTTCTCATTGGTGGGTTTTTTTTTTTGGGTTTTTTGTTTTGTTTTGTTTTTTTGGTTTTGTTTTTTTGTTTTGTTTTGTTTTGGTGTGTTTTGGTTTTTTTTATATATACTTGTCTGATACTACTTCCAGGTTTCATCCGGTGTTTCTGTCATCCAGGCTCGTCCCTCCCCTGGAGCAGCTCTGTCCTCAATCCATCACCTTATTAGGACCAGTCACACCTGGCCAGGAGTGCAGCAATTTCTTGTTTTCAGTCTGCATTTGCATTATTGGATTCCTCTGGAGTTTGCATGTCAGAATTTGTGTTAATTCTGGTGATTCATGATAATAATCAGCTTCCTTCCTTATTTCCTAAATGATATATCAGTTTCATCCTTTTGAAATAATTAGAGAAGTAGCTGGGCAAAGGGTGCATGGCTGGGAATATAAACTCTATGCAAAACTATTTATCAATTAAATAATTCTGAACTACAAAAATCCACAGAAAGTCTGCAGGCAGACAGTCAAACTTAATAAAGCAACAAAAGAACATTTCAACTGCCGAAACTCCTCCACAAACCTTGGATGGAAATGTAATTTGGAATTACAGACATGTACTATAAAGAGAAAATACCACAGAGTGTGTTAATATAATAGGAAGGAAACAATAAAGAATGTATTAAAATTCTTGAGATAAAGGAATTTCAGAGTCAGAACTCCAATTCTGGCCTTCAGCCTACAAAGTCTTTTTTGTATTACTTAGGTAAGAATGGAAGATGAATTTACTCTGTTTTAATTAAATAATCTACAGGCATTTAGAACCATTATTAATTTATATTTGACTGAAAGTAACAGTGAGATTTTGAAACCTATGAAAACAAATTAAGGATATAAGGTTCATATATTTGTGTGATTACTTTGATTTATGGGGATAAAACCAGCATTTTCACCCCCTGGTCACAACAGTAGGAAGCTACTTACCTTTGTACAATTCATTAATTTTTTTTTTAATTGCTTGGTATTTGATTTTGAAAATTTGGATGCGGCACCAAAAAATAACGAGACACATGAACAGAAAGGCCAGACCATTTTACCAAAATAGCTGCAAAAGAACAACAAATCATTTCATAGCAGATCCTATAGATGTTTATTTGCAGGCCTGACAACAACTAAAAAATGGATAAAATATTAAAAGAATCTGCATGGTTGACTAAGTAACAATAAAAGTGCTTGGGGGTTTGGGTACTCCCAAGTCCTGCACTAATTTGTTGGGCCTGTTGATGATCCCCAGCCCTGCCTAAAACCTTCTGCACTGCCAGTGCTCCAACAGCAGCCACTCAGGTAACAACTTTGAGTTCATCTTAGTCTTTCTCCTAATCCTGCTCAAGCTTTTATGCTTTAAACATGATTTGCTTTAGCCTTTTCTAGCTACATTTCTATGTAGAAGATGTAATAATATGCCTTTACATCTTCTCCACAAGACTTGGCCTGTTAGTTTTGGTTTTCAAGGAATAAAACAACTTAGCAGTGGTGCCTTTTGTGTTCTCATTGTATTGAATGTAAATCCCATGGATGCTGATTGACACCTTGGAGCCTGCACTGTGATCAGCAGCTGACACCGTTTGCCCTAATAATTACCACAGCTATTGTTTCTCTCCTGTGATGCTCTTCAGGTGGATCAGCAAACTGCTCTTGCTTTCTTCACAGCCCCATTACAGAACCATGGTTTGGCTTGGATGGGACCTTAAAGACCATGCAGTTCCAAACAACTGCCATGAGCAGGGACACCTTCCACTATCCCAGGTTGCTCAGAGCTCTGTCCAACCTGGCTTTGAACATTTCCAGGGATGGGGCAGCCACAGCTTCCCTGTGCCAGTGCCTTACCAGCCTCACAGTAAAGAATTTCTTTCTAAATCTCTACTCTTCTTCAGTTTGAAAGTGTTCCCCCCTGCCCTATCACTCCAGGCCCTTGTAAAAGCCCCTCTCCAGCTCTCTTTGGGCACTGCCAGGGCTCTAAGATCTCCCTGGAGCCTTCTCCAGGCTGAACAGTGTCTGCTCTGTCAGCCCCTTTCATAGCAGAGGTGCTCCAGCCCTCTGACCAGCTTCATGACCCCCCTCTGGATTCATTCCAAAGGCTCCACGTCTTTCTTGTGCTGGAGATCCCAGACCTGGGTCACTAAACCTGCGTGAAAGATGCAACCAGAAATATGGCCATGGGTGGAAGCAACACCAGGACTTCCCCTTTTGGCAAGGGCCAGGTTTTAGATCACCCTGACCAGGCTTCCCCTGTCCTCTGACAGCAGATTCATGATCCCTTTGACATTAAGTGAAAGCACTTTCAGAACAACCAGAATTTGTCTCTGACCGAAACAAAGGGAAAAAAAATTCCAAATAATTTAAAGACAAATGGACAGAACACAATGTCAGTTCTGACATATCACTCTGATGCGCAGGTAGGTCGCTAATAAAATATTTAACCTCTCAGAACTCCTATTCAAAAAAACACCACTACCACCTGAATTTGGAAAGTTCTACCTGCTGAACTGTGCTACAGCAGTGTAAACATGATTTATCATCTTATTAGCAATTGAGAGGAACAGAGTATTTTCCTGTAACTGCTGTTTATACATGACATTACATGGCATGTCATAAATGCGCAGTCCCCAAATATTTCTGTTTACAAGTTGCCACATGGAGAAGCCAACTGGCATCTTGTTTAGATACTGATTTCTGACACGTGCTTTGTATACAGAAAAACCTGATTTATGAAATGTGAGATGGAAACTTGACAGGTTTTTTCAATACACACAAAAATAATTGACAGCACATAAATCACAGCAACATGCAGAATGCACTTCTAAAAACCTAATCGGCTCCTTTTTAAAATTGGCTATGATTTTGCAAAAATATTGTAATTTTTTAAGCTAAATTTGGCTCAAATTTGTTATTATTATAATTTATACCAAAGGTTCTAATAGGCTGGATGCTTTATTGACAAAAGAGGGCTGATAATTCAAGTCTGAGGCAGTAAGACGGAGCAAAATATGACAGTGAGGAGATGGAGGGGAAGGCTAAATGCTACAGCCCTGCAATCCCTAACTCAGACACCATATCTTGGATGAAGTATTTTAAAACATATTAAGTATGGGCCAATATAATGGCTAAAGTTTGTGTAGCTTGTCCTTGACTGACCTGGGTGGAGCTGTCCTAATTTACATTAGAAATGGTAGAGAATTTTTAAAAAAAGACAAAACTATTGTTATTCTGTATGGGATTAACTGTAAACCCTTTAAATAGGGTATTTTGTCAAGTTAAAAGTTTTGATAAAAAAGGATCAAAACCTTTTTCTTCCTCCTTGGTTTTGGTTTTCTTTCCTTTCCTCCCTTTACTGTCAGCCTTCTCTTCCCCCCTCTTCTGTTTTATTTCAGAAAAAAGAACGCAGAAAAATACATAAGAAAGTAAATAAAGATGAATATGGCAAGAGTTTGTAATTTTCTAGTTTCACTGAAGATAAATGAAAATGATAAAAGAAGGAAGTTCCACGATAATTTGTTGTGTTTCTACTAAAAATGACAATGGATTAAAAGATTGATATAGATCAGCTAAGGTGTAACAATCTAAAATAGTGTCTTAGACATTTTTGTAATTTATAAAAGTGGTTCAGAACACATGAAGCTCAGAATTAATTTAATTCCCTAGATCTCATGGCTTAGCCTGTCAGAAAAGGGAGAACTTCTCCTGCTTCAGGGAAAGCACAGGAACAAAGCCTCTGGAAGAAGCAGCTCTCAGGGCACCATGAGTGGCATCAACCATCAAGGAAAGTTCCAAGGAGACTTGGTGGGATAATCAGACAGGGCAGAGTTAAGAAGACCTCAAAAGCTGAGATTGCCCATGTTGCAAACACCTTTCTTTAAGGGCTGAATAATCTTTAAAGTTGCCGATTTTCCTCCATGACATGGTCGTGCTTATTCCTGAAAAATACTGACTTTTATTGTCATCACTGCCAACAACAGCAGCAAGCAGGGTAATAATTTACTATTTGTTAATTACACAATAAAACGCATGAAAAATCCCTTGTTTTCTTTCCAAGAAGCCACAACCATAACTTACATTTTATGTGTAAGTCAATATGAGACACCAATTGTGCCAGATGAAGGGCAGACACACTCTGAAGCCTCAGACTGACACCATCCAACAGCACCACACAAAACTTGGAATTCAGTCCTCTGGGCACTCTGGGAATGATCACCACCATCACTGCACATAATGCTCTGACATTTCCCTACAGCAACAAGACAACTTTTGAACAGACAAAGGCAACTGAGAAATGTCAGTGAAGCAGAACTGGAGGATGTAAAACCAACCCCTGTGGAACTCTCCAGAGCCATTATTGTGTTGTGCCAGCCAAAACCTCTGCCCAGGGACAGAGCCTTGCTCTGGGCATGGCACCACAGTGAGAGAACTTCTCCAGCTTTGAAAAATCCCTCCAAGTAAAGCATTTGGTGTATGAACCTTTGTGCCTCACGAGCCTGTCCTGTGAGAAGTATGACCCTGAGCACTCCTCCTCTTTGTCCTTGGCATTAGATCCTTCTGCATGAGGATCCAAAAGCCTCCTGGAGGTCTGTGACCACTCTGCTCTCTGCAGGTGCATTCTCTGTATTGATGTTTGTTGGCAAGCATCTCTTTCTTGAGAGAAAAACACATTTTCATGTGGTTTTGTCACAAGAAAATATTCCAAATTCTGAAGCCAACTACTTCCCTTGCAAAGATATTATGCAGCTTTTCTAGCATCCAGTAGTGTATCTCACTGCAGTAAATGCACTGTTTTCCCAATAAATTACACTGGAAATTAACAGTTCTTTCATTGAATGATGTAACTGTTACTGACAGATTATCTGACAGTCTAGATGTCAAAATATTTTATTCAGTGTGTGCTTACAAATGCTAAAAGTGACTGTAGGAGTTTGTGCTTGGATGCAGTTCACTTAATTCCAGAAAATAAACTGATTTTTCCATACATTCAGTTGTTTTGCTATTGAAGGATAAATTGGAATAAAGCAAGGGCAAAAACCTGCATGAGAAACACTGACACTATCTTTTTCTAAACCAAAACACTTCCCATTCAAAAGTCAGATTACCTATGGGTAGGACTTAACAGTGGACTGTAGACAGGTCAAGTGGCAATGAAGTGTCTGTGGTGGAGGAAGACAAAATTTCTCTCCCTGCTTAGACAAACAGCAGGATGTCCTTTACATCGATTTTACATTGACAAGGAGGAGGCCTGGAAAAACATACTTGTGGGGCACACACATTTCCTCCTAAGAGATACGTTTGATTTAGAAACCCAAAGGCTGAGCAGAGGAGAATTGTGCAGTGATTTCCATTACAAGGCTGTGGAGGATGGCCAAGAAAGGACAGAAAGAGCAAGATCCAACTCTCTACAAGAGCCATGTAAATACATTAATCTGAAAAGTTGTTTTAAAAGTATTGCTATATAAAAAAAAACCAAAAACAATGGGACTTTTAGGCATCAATCTGGGATACAGGCTGGCTAATTACCTCTATTCCCCCCCCCATTTCTCATATATGGAGGAATTAAAGTCTCCCCAGTAACTTGCTGGAGGTCTATTCCACCCAGACTTCCTTCAAATGCTGTTGCTTTGTTCAAGGATTGTGTCCTGGACTATCACATACAAAATCATATGAAAGCAAAAACTGGTGTTGACAGGAAGAGGAATTTCTTCTCCCTACATCAGCTGTTACATGCAATTCCTGTCTTTTCCTTGGGAATTTGAGGCTGTGCCAGACCAGCAACACCCAAACTCACTGTTTTGGCAAAAATCCCAGCTCAGCTTGTGCCACAATGACTCCCTGGTACAGCCAGAAGCTTCTCTGCACATGTGCCACAGATGGGATGGGATGAGAAGGTGGAGCCCACGCTGTGCAGCGTGAGGAGGACAGTCAGGAAAGGCAGCAATCAGAGTGTGCTGGTGCAGGTTGATTGTTGTTCCCCACCTGGATTGCTGGGAAGGGGCCAAGTGAGGTGTTCTGGTAGGTCCCATTCTCCTCCTGAGGGAAATAAAAGGAGTCATGAAGAAATACGACAGGAAGCCCTTAATGATCTGCTCCAGAGATAAGACAAAACATTGCTGGGTATCTCCTTATGACTAAATATCTTTGTAATGGTTGGACTCTGTCCTAATTGGCTTTGATACATCAGAGGCCTGCTTTGTGAGCTGTTTGGTTAAAACATGTTGTTCTGTGCTGCTTCCTTTCAGATGTTCTATGGATAACATTATTAGGCTTACCTTTTTGTTCATTCCCTATAGCATTTCTGTGCTAGTAGAACATCACACACGTGCTCTTAATTTGATTCAATCGCTGAATAAACTGCCCAACTTTAAAAATGAGATTTATATCATTCTACTTTAGTGCTCATGCATCCACTGATTGCCTGAAAGATTTATCTGGTTCATTAAAGCATGGGTGTATTTGAATTTGCATTTCCCTTTTTTTGTAACACTTCTATTGAAGTTTCCAGTATTTTACCAGAAGGTCTCCAATTAATTTTGTAAAGAAAGAAAGAAAGAAGTTAATTAATTAACTAATTCCATTCTAATATTTTGAGATTCTGTATCTTCATTAGGAGTCCACAATACGGGTCCTATTTTCATCTTGAACCTCTTGGCTCTTTGCAATTAATACCAAGATCCAAACTGCTGTCTCTTGTACCTTTCACAGCAGAAAGTTATTTATAGCATCTGCCCTTTTAGATAAAGTAAAACTCTGCTGAAACTGGAGGATGAAGTTACACCAAATTCTGAGGATAGAAGTGAGAAGCAGATGTACTTCTTGGAGGAATTAGAACCTGTGATACAAATCACAGCTCACATGGCGAGCCAGATGATGGCTGTAAGTGACCTGAGTGCTGGAGCCACTGACCCAGCCCAAGGTGATTCTGTGCATCCTTTAGAAGAAGTGTGTGCTTTCTCTGAACACAAAAAGATGTTACAGAGGTGAAAACAGGCAGAAAAGTGATGGACTAATTTTCTAGAAGACACCTGGAACCCTGAACTGCAACTCTTTTGGTTTCCTTATTTCAAAACAACTCAGTTCTTTCTGCAAAGGAATATGCGTTTGTGGACTCCTGGTGAAGAAATATGTTTATTGTTGTGAAGAAACAACTTCCAAAAAAATTTAATTTACTAAAGAAACCTGTCTGCAAGACCATCTAACTGTTTGCATTATACATGTAACATTAAAGGTGTAACAATGTTTTAGAAAAATAACCAGAAATTTCCATAAAACAGAACTTAATTTATCTCTGAAATAAAAAGTTACATTTCCACAAGAAATAAGCCTGCACACTTCCCTTTCCTCAATATATGCTTGGTTTCATTAAATTTTACTGAGCTAAATCTTATGTATTTCTCAACAATATAAATTTGGCCAATCTGCAAAATCTGAAGTACTCTCCCTGATGTAATTTTACTAGTTACTCTGAAGTCATTAGCTGGTATTATTCTTCCATTTTAAATACCCACAGGCATGATTCTAATTTTGAGTACAACAGTTAAGCTTCTAAAACAAACAATTACATGTTCAGGGGAAAAACTTCCTGAATGTTAATGTAGAGGAGGAATCACAGTGCACATATTAAGGCTACAAAGCAAGGAGGTAGTAGTTAAAAGTTTAATTTTTAATCTTTAACGCTCATGGTCTTTATTGTTTATTTATCATTACTTTAAACATGTTTCTGAATGGACATCTGTAATTCCTATCTTCTCAATAAGCACAAAGGAAATATTTCAAAGCTGGGCTTAAGAGGGAGTGGTTAGTTCAGGAAGATAATCTTTATAGTTCTAAACCTAAGAATTAATATAAAAGACACAAATTCTTTCCTAAAAGTTTCTGTGAACAGTGACAAAAAAAAGCGCGTAAGAACAGCAATCAGATGAAAAAAAAAAATGGTAAGAGTTTTCTTTAGTATGAAAGAAGAATGTGAACTATTTTCTTATATAATCTACTAGTTTAATCAGTTGTAGATTATGTTTCCTTTTTAGCCTTGCCAGTTGTGTAGAACTTGCTCTTTTTTTGTCCACGCACCATAGGGAAAGAAATATGTACACAGGTAATGCAGCAAGTGTTATCTGGAAAAATGAGTTATTTCTCTTCTCTGTGGATCAGGGGTTTGATTCCCAGCAACAGCTGCTGCATCAGAACAGTAGAAAAGGAGAGATTGTGATAAAGACCAGCAGCAATCTGTCCAATTCTCCCAACTTAAAGTCTGACTGGCAACCTAATAAACAATTACTCAGAGGTAGTAAGGAGTTAGCAGTAGGTCATTTCTATGGCTCATAAGCTTTTAGAGGTACCAGGTTTTTGTAATTTTTAACTTGGTTTTTATTACTAGATAGCAATCTGCAGTCAACCTCACAAGATGCAATCATTTTACTGTGCTGGGCAGCCGTCCACCAGCTCCTCAGGCACGGCTAGGAACAGGCTGAACGTCCTTACAAAACAATCTCAGGATTCTTCACAGCAGCTGTCAGCAGTGATGCAAGATTTATTAACAAGACAAGATTTAATTGAATTCAGTATGCTATTCAATAATGCAACCACTGTATCATCCGTTCTGGCATTTAATTTCACATTAAATTGATGTTATTCTTAAATATTTTTCAGCATGCCACATAATATTGCACGGGAATAATGACCATGAAAGTTGTCTGGAAGTGGCTTTCACCTGCCCTCTGGGAGTTTCTGGGGTTTGTTTTGTTTTGAGGGTTTTTGTTTGGTTGGTTTGGGTATCTTTCCTGTTTGGGTTTGGTTTTTTTTGAGGATGTAAAGGCTGCTGTATTTTTTTTAATCAAGGGTATTTCAGTGACCCCAGTTTCCAATACAGCTTTACAAACAGTTAAATCAGTATTGCTGAGGGATGGCACAGGGTTGGTAACAGTGGCAGGGAGGGGACGGGCAGAAGCAGGGGCTGCTTTTCCCAAACTGATGGTACAGGACCCCTTTTGAGGCACCGTCATCTTGGTGACCCAGCTGTGTCATTTTTGACAAAATGCTGACACAGTTGTTTGGCTAAGACTGGGGGGAAAAAACCAAACCAAGCCCAAATCACATAATCATTTCTGCTTTTTGTCAGACACTGCCACTTTAACACAACATTCATGTTCTACACATTTAGTGGAAAACGTGATAGGGACAGAAAGAAGAACTGGAATAAATGGCTGGTCAGAAAAGGCCTTTGCTCAACCACTGGTCAAACCCACCTCACGTTTGGCTCTCTCCTCACCTCTTTGTTCACTGAATTCACAGGATGATCAGGAAGCTGAAGCAGATTTTTTTTTTTCCTCTCCTGGGCAGTGATGATGGTGGTGAAGGAGAGAGGAGTTTTTAACTTAATACACTGATTTTTTTATTTGCAAATTACTCAATGAGCTAAAAAAACAAACATAAAACATTGCTTTTAAACTTACTAGAAGTTCAGTTCTATACTACAAAAGAAATGTTCATTCTTACATATAACTTGTGTGTATACATAGCTTTATTTATTGAGGCAAATGGTTCTATTTGTTTTATTGGAAAAATGTAAGCAAGGTTCTTACTATGCTTTTGTTATGTTTGGGGTTAAATTTCTGAACTTTTACTGAGGCTTACACTCTACACTACTTTCTAGGACTTTTTTTTAAGGCATTAAAAAATATTCCTACCTAAAACTTCTACTTCACAGCTATGTGATTTAATATTTTTACTCACTTAAAACTAAAGCCTACACTTCTACTTTATGTTTGTGTGGATTAATATGTTTTAATTTTTCTAAAGGTTTTAATTTATTCCTTCTACTTTGATCTCACTCTAAGCAACTGAGAAGCTTCTGTTTTACACACTCTGACACCAGAGCACAGGGCACAGGATTGTGTCCAGAGGGTTCTGGAGTATCTCCAGTGAGGGAGACTCTCCAGCCCCTCTGGACAATCTGCTCAGTGTTCAGTCACTGCACAGGAAATTATTTCTCATGCTCAGGTGGAAGTTCTGGCATCAGTTTCTGCCTGTTCCTCCTGCCCCATTGCTGGGTACCACCAGCTGCAGTCAGGATCTTCCTTTCTTGTACAGCACCAAACCACCCACCCCTGGCAGGGTTTGGAACCAAACCCCTCCACCTGGGAGACAGGAACTGTGATCCTCCTACTTGTACTTCCCATGCGTGTTTTACAGACTTCTGACAAGAAGCACCTGCATGGCAAAATTAGTAACCCCAAACAGATATGAAAAAATTCAGCTTCACAAGAGAGGTTTAACAGTAGGTGTTTTGTTCTTCACTAATCAAATATATTGTATTTGGTTTCTTTCAGAGAGGCAGAAGCATAAATAGTACAGGGTATCTCATTTAGCATGGGTTGATGTAACAGAAATCAGGAACAACACTGAATTTGCAAGAAAACCTGTGCCTTGCTTGATTTCCTGAGCAAAAGAACTCAAACATTTAAATTTTGAAAACTTATCTAGATTGATCCATTAAAAATGGGACTTGATCTTTACTGAGCAGAAAGTCTCTTCAGAAGGGATTCCAGAACCTGCAGGTTCAGATCCTTGGGAGGGTGGGATTATTATTAATTAGAAATAAGCCTGCACTGAAAGAATATGCCATAAAAACAAAACCAATCACTTACTAAAAAACCCCCAAACCAGTTACACGATCAACAACAGAAGTTTTAAAAAAAAAAAAAAAAAATCACACATTTGTCCTCTTTTTCATACAGGAAACAACTAGAACCTGAACCAATATAAATTTCTTAAGACCATATCCTGGTCCTTTTTTATACACATTACCCTTGGGAAAAAAATGTACCCATGCACTTTCAAACTTTCATGCCTTTTAAATAGTGCCAGTTGCGTCATTACTTTCAGTCTCTAGTAGCTTGGATGCCAACATGTAAGCATCTGAGTTCATCAGGGGATGTGGATATTTCTGATTGAGAGGAAGGAATATTAGAGGAACTTTCTTCTCACTGATACTAACAAGCTATTGGACAAGTATTTCGTTAAGTAAAGATCTGAATTCACAGTTTCCATGATATTTTGTATATCCACTAGTGGCAGAAAAAGAACCAAGTCAAGGATATCAAGGCTTTGGAAAACACTACAGATTCTCAGTGAAGCTTCCCTTTGCTGCCCCAAATCCCAAGAAACTTTTGTCCCGTTGAAACCAATGGCAATTTCCTTCCTCTTACTCAAAGGAAGTGAAATCCCTCTGAGGGGTTACACTCAGAAAGCCCTGATTACAGGGGATTGGGATTACATATCCATGGAGAAAAACAGTTTTAACTTTTCTCACAAGAGTGAACCACCACAGGACTCACTTACAGACAGAAAAAAACCAAACCAAAACACCATTAAAAGAACTCACAAACTTCAGTAGCACTGAGTGCATTTTTACACAACTGCAAACTTCCAAACAGAAACCAAACCCTGCTTGAGAAACTGTAAAATGGGAATTTCTCCCAACCATTCCTAGGGATTTCTGTTTCACAGGCTCCCAATTGAAGTGCAGCTGAAGGGGGAAGCAAGGGAAGATGTACTTAAAGGCAGGATTAGCTTCGGATTTTACAAATGTCGAGCTGATGGTAGAAGGTACTTGTCTTCCTCACATCATCCTGATGGTTGCAGCTCTGTGAGAGGCCTGATCCAACTCTTGTTGACATGCAGAAGACACAGAGGAGCACAAACCCCTAGAGAAATTCTAAACATAATCTGCCTCTTGATAATAGCAAACTTCAGAAAATAAAAAACAGCAAACAAAAAAAACGCCCATTTCAGATTGGTGTTTTGCTTATCTTCCATTTACAAATGATGAACACGTTTACATGCTTTGAGTACAACCCTGTTTCGTACTCATTGTGTCCTACACATCCAGTTAATGGAATGTCACCTCATTTTGGGAGCATTCAAAAATCTAAGAGTTGTCCTACAGCAACTAAGCCTTCAGATTTAAGCATGATGCTTTATTTCATTTGAAATGCCCTGACTCACCCATTGCTGGAAGGGAATCCTGAACTGCTTAGACAAGGATGAGGAACTGTCACTATTTGGGTTTAGTAAGTGCAAGATGGAGCCTCTTGAGCCAAGGCTTTGACTCTACCACACCCATGGTCCCAAAGCTGCTTCTGCTGTTTGCACCTTTAAAACTCCCATCTGTGCACCATTGCAAGATTTAGTTATCTACCATTACCTGTGCAAAATAACATTTTAAAAGTGGCTGATGTTGTAAGAAATGGACAGAGAGACTACAACCAAAACAGTGTTTTAGATTGGTTATTGAAGATTTTGACCCTTTAAACTTCCACATAAATGTTAATACAAAGTAACATACACAACAATTGAGGCTTTTAAAATAAGTAATTCCCAAACAGTTTCTCTACAAGATCTGTGTATGAAGCACTAAATTAAATTCAGTAAGAGCATGCGAGATCCTCTGTTCTTGGAGAAAAACAAAAATAGAAGATGATTCAATATTATCCAAAATACTTTATTCTGTCCCAGGATTAACAAAAGTTAACAAGATATCCATTCACCTATTTTGCTGAGCATCAGGATTGGCTCTCTTCAAATGTTTACATAAAACCCCTCAATTATGCTCAGAGCTGGTTTAGAAATGTGATTTGTTTTTCACTTCCAAGCCAGAAAACCAGCAGGCTGCAAAGGTATCAGCCCAGCAACTAATATTAAATCAATACATATAAAACCATCATAGAAACAAAAAGATGGGATTTTTTCCCCTCTTCTTCATAGCATTTGCCAAGTTCTATTAAGCTACAACTGTCAATCTGAACACAAGCTAACATATACACAGTATTTTATTATCAGCTTCTCAAATTCCTGCATGGAAAGACAGGCAAGAAGTTTCAGTTTCTCTGCACTGTTTTGGAAGAGCAGAGATCCTTGTTCAGGATCACCTCCTGTCAAACAGGTGGCAAGTCATAAAAGCTGCCATAGCTGGTTCCTAGGGAGAGGACAGGCAGTCACCTAGAACTATTACCACATATGCACAAATTTCCACATTTGGAATGCACACCAAAGACACAACCAAAAGTGCTGGAGGCAGGAGGTACAGGCACAACTGAAAAAAAAAAAAAATCTAAGAAACGACCAACAGTGTCACTGTAAAGGAACCATCTCCTGGACAAGTATTTTTCACACTATTTATTTCTCCAAGTCAGCAGAAACTGTCAGTTGGTATAACACAGATCTATATACTGCAAAAATAGGATACAAATGTTCTAACAGTTGTTTCTTCCACTGGTAGAGCTTCAGCAAAGAGGTGCCTTTGTTCATGCAGAGAAGTGGCCTCTCTTACACAGCAAATCTACAGAACACCCAAAAATGCCCTGCTTTCTGAATTTCATGGAACAGTTCAGAACACAGTTAAGGCCATGACATAAATTCATGGTTTTCCATGAATTGCTGACACGTTGCATCACAGGGATGGATATTACTGCTTACCTGGTGGCCGTGCAGACTGCTTATGACCAGGAATTGCCACTTAATTCCCAGATGAATTCCAGCATCAAGCCCTTCAAATACAATCTAGGTTTAAAACTCATGCTAACCAAGGACACAGAGGGCAATAGACAGAAATGATGACATGATTCAAGCAAGACAGAACAATAAAAATTAAGGTCTACAACCAAAGCATTTAGCCTTGATTTTTAAAACTTTCATTAAAAAAAAAAATGTATTTTTTTCTTTATAATAACCCATTTCCTAGACTAGTTCACTCCCCTTACTACCCAAAACTAAGAAAGTATTTCTGACATTAAAGACCAATTTTTTCTTTAACATAGTGAGAAACAGCATCCACGTGACTTTTTTCCCATTTTCAATAATAATTCTCCTATCCATGTATTGGTCTTCCTTATTGCCAGCAAAAGCATTTTCCTTTTTGGGGGTGGGCTAAAAAAAACCAACCCAAAACAACCCAAAATCTTGGGGTTTAGATCAGCTTCCCAACTTTGTTGACCACCATGTGCTGTCAAAACATCCATCAGAACTTCAATGTGGGTAGCACAAGGAACATGTGAATTGCAGGTCATTTTACTGCAAACTCCTGGACAATAGAAAACCCACTGCTAAAATACAAAAATGAAGCACCACAGGATTTTTTTTTTGTTCCAAATATCATTAAAGCAGTTTAGTAATTTAAGCTCTTCTTTCACCTTGAAGTAAAAGAAAACAACAGTAAGGAAAATAAATGCAGAAAAAGAAAAGTGTTAATGAAATTGCTTTCTCCCTTACTGACCCACTAACAGATTTTACTAGTTTAGGCTGCTTTCCCTCATATGCCAAATAACCACGAATTTCAGGCAGGTTGACTGAAATTTGGCAAGATGGCAACAATGTAAGTATTAAATTTATGTTTTTAGGACACAAAATGGCGTCCTGTGGGCTCTGTTGGTCAGCCTGCTTTATTTGGTGCTGTCTTTCAATACATGCACATCTGTCACATGTGTCACACGAACCCCAGACTGTCTCATCACATTTTGCCTGCTCTGCTGCAAAAGGATTTGCCTCATCTCCTGAGCTGTTTGGAGTATAATGTCAACTCCACACCTCAAAATCCTTTCTTCAACAGCATCAGTAACAGTACTGACAACAGCAGAGTTATCAGAAGCAGTACAGTAACAGTGGAGATCACACATGGCTCCTGAGCTTCTTCAGGCTCTTGGGTAAGGAGATGACCACTGCCCTCATTTGCTTAGCTGGTCAAGGCTAGCCCAGAACTTCAAAAACCAGGATTTTAAACCAATTTGATCTGACTTCCAGCTTCAAACACCAGAGTTTTCCCAGGGATGGATCTTGCTGCAGGTGACCACCAAGTATGCCTGGACTACAGAAGACCATGAGATTTCAATTGTCTCCAACAAGGACTGATCTGCTGCCCCTTCAAATTTGCTACCTGATTCAGAAGTGACGGCAAACAAACAAATAAGGGCATCAGGAAATTCAATCCCAGCAATTTAGGCAGGATATAGGAGGTCAAGAGTGGCCCTGACAGTACTAGAGATGTGATTCAGCTGTTGTGACTACAGGTGCACACAAGTTTCAGCTGCACCAGGACTCTCTGCTTCCTGATTTGCTCTGTTGTTTAGCAATCTTTTTCTTCCACTGAGAATGGTTTTCTTTACTCTCCTTTCTGCTGGTTTATACTCAGGATACTGCAAAGTAGAAACTTAACATCTGAGAGTCAAGATCCACAGGAACAATCTACATTTAAATTCCATATTTATGGCACATTCCCAACCAGTCAGGCTCTTGGCACCTGAGGAAACTCTGCTGAGAGAATCCGTGACATAGAAGCCGTGGACAACACACATGAACACAGATGCTTGACCATTGGGTTTCCACTATTAACAGACTATGGCCAAAAACAGAACCAAAAAACTTGGGTTTTACCTGGATTCCAAACTTGCAAGTCCTTTAAACACAAATCCCTGTCTGCTTTACCAATATTCTCAACAAACTGGCTCTTATGAAGAAACGCAACATCAAACCCAGGTGATTTTATCTTCCCGAATTTGCATCAGAAAGCAGAGCTACATCATAAGGGTTTGCTTTTAAGAGCAGCATGGACACACTACTGACTCTTCTTTTGCATTATTTAAGACGTTGTCTTGACCAGGTCTCCATTCCTGCCAGTGTCTCTGTACCATCAGGACCAGAAAACGTGTGAGGATCCACCTGAAAAACATCAGACACATTAGTTTCATACTTACAAAGGCAGAAACGTGCTTCAATATCGTGAGCACGACTGGAGAGTGGCAATTAAAGGAGAACGAACAAGCAGCAGCATCCACCGCACAGGCTGGTCTTTGTTCACCGAATTCCCAAAGTTAGCCAATTGGTTTACTTTTACTTTAGAGCACCTGGTAATCGTCAAGCAGGAAATTCAAACGGGAAAAGCTAGCCCAGATATGGAGCTTCAGCCAGAGACCAAAGAGATGCAACGCTGTTACAGAAGGGTCTTCTGATCCATTTCCAGTAAAATGGGAATGAGCTGTGCCCTCACACACCCACAGCAGGGCTCAGCTCCTCGTACACACCACAGCCTAGCCAAGACCAAACGATTTGCAAATACCTTGCTAAAAAACCCTAGAGCCTGCTGGCTGTGTGGTACTGCAGAGAGAAGCGCGGTCCCTTGGATTCCTGGTTGAGCCGGGAAGGGTGGAGGAACCCAAAGATGGTGTGGAGGCACAGGAGCAGGCGTGAGTGTCCATTCCTGGCAACGCCAGGTCGGATGGGACTCTGAGTGTCCCTGCCCAGGGCACAGGGTTGGAACCAGATGCCCTTCCAGGTCCCTAAAGGTATCTACGATCCTCAGGTAGCGCTTCGTCTACAAGTCGGGCTGGACTGACGCTAAGCCATATGAAGCAGGGAAAGCAAGCAGCAATCCCCCTTTCCTTTCCGCGCCTAAAGAAACGCGGAGCTTTACTCACAGGCGAGGCGTGCCCTGAAGGCCGAACTCGCCGGTGTTGCCGTTGCCGTTTCCGTCCTTCGCGCTTTTCCCACCGCCGCAGCCGGGCCCGGGCTGAGCCCTCCCCGCCCTCACGCCCTCGAACCATCGCGAGACTTACTGCGCTTCTCGCGCGAAGCGCGCGCGGCGGTCCGCGGCACGTGACAGCCGCGGGGGCGCGCGCGCGCCGGCGGGGGCCGCTCCACCTGTCACGGGCTCCCGGGGGGAGGGCGTGGGCGAAACCAACGACGGGGGCCGCTCCCACCCTTCCGTGCGAGCGTTACCCGCTTCCCAAGCACATCCCTCGCAGCCCGGTGAGGTCCGTCCCCGCTCCGGGAAGCTTTGATATTCCGCTTGGGCCAAGAG
>PYHW01010003.1:2048144-2072582 GCA_013186435.1 Turdus rufiventris | reverse complement strand
CCCCTCCCCTCCCTCCCTCCCTCCCCCTCCCTGCCGGCTGTTGTTGTTGTAATAAAAGTTGTGGTGTGTGTGTGTGTCGGGCACCCCGCCCCGCCCGGCGCTGGGGGGTGTTGGGGGCGCGCAGGGAGGGGGGGGTGCGATCCGCGAGTTAATTACGCTGCGTTTCCATGAAATCGTGCGGAGTGTCGCTCGCCGCCGCCGCCTCTGCTGCTCCTTTCGGTGATGAGGAAAAGAAAATGGCGGCGGGGAAAGCGAGCGGCCAGAGCGAGGAGGACTTCGCCAGCTTGACAGCCCAGGAGAGAGAAGCCCTATCCGGCCTCGACAGGTACCCGCTCCCCACTGCGCCCCGGCCGCCTCCGTGTCCCGGCTCGGCCCGCGCTCCCTCGGTGTCCCCCCGCTCCCCTGCCCGCGGCTCCCCGTGCGCCGCCGCTCCCGGGCCGCGCTCTGCCCTCGCCCGCCCGCCCGCCGCGCTGACTCTCGCTAACGCCGGTGCCTCTCTCTCCCCTCCCTCCCGCCCGCTCCCCTCCTCGCAGCCGGCTCTTCGGATTTCTGAGGCTTCATGAAGATGGCGCCAGAACGAAGGCCTTGCTGTTAAAGGTAAGCGCGAGGGTGGATGTGGAGCGGGGATGGGGGGGAGGGGGGGGAATCGGGGGATGGGGAGCGAGGCGGCCCCGCCGCCCCTTCCTCGGGACCCCCGGGCCCGCACGGTGAGTGTGTGCAGGGGCTGTGCGGGGGGCACCGCCACCTCCGCGGGGTCTCAGTGCCTTGCTGCCTCCTTTGCCCCTTTCCTTTTTTAACACCCCCCCGCCATTCTCCCCGAGCTGGACGAGGGGAGCGTGGCCATGCGGGTGCCCGTCCAGCTCTGGGACGGGAAAGTGGCGGAACCCGGGGCCGGGAGCGAACGGGCCGGGGGAGGGGGCGCGGGGGCGGAGGGGGGGNGAGGAGGAGGAGGAGGCGGCAGCGGGGGGAGAGTGAGGGAGGGAGGGCGCGCTCGGCGCTGCTGACGTTGCCGCTCCCCGGACCCTCCCTCGTGATTTTCGCCCCCAGCCGCCGGGAGCGGAGCCGGGCCCGGAGCCCGCAGGGAGCGCGGGGTCCGGGCCGGGGCGGGCGCGGCGCTGAGCGGTTCCCGGAGCCCGTCAGAGCGGACTTGTTTACTCTGCGGGCCCCACTGCCTCCATGCAGCGTGCCCGGTCCTCACCGAGCCCCGCGTCCCGCCCGCCGTCCCGGCTTGACAGGGAGCGGGGCGTCCCGCGGGCTGCTGCTGCTGCCCGGCCCGGTGTCTGGAGAGAGGTGTTTGTCTCTGTGGAAAGTTGTTGGCCCTGTCATTTAGTTAAGTAATGGCTGCTCCTGTCGGCCCAAGATGGCCGGACAGGGAGGAGAAAGAGAAGGGGGGGGAGGTAAACACGAAACAAATACCGGGAGCGAATATGGGGAGCGTGGAGCCCCCGGTGAAGGCTGAGGGAAACTCTCCTGCGCATCCCAAGTTCTTTCTGGGCGCTTTCCTGCTGCTTTGCAGCGCCCGTGCCCTCCTTATCAACCTGTAGCACGTTCTGCTGCCCATCCGTGAGCTGCTGACAAAGGCTGTGCGGGCTGAGTGTCTGCCAGCTGTGCTTAAAACACAAAAGGCCGGGGAAAGGTTCGGGTAACAGAATAAGTGGAACTGTTTTTAAAATGCCGCACGGCTGAAGCGAAGGGGACAGTGCTACTCTGGTTCCTGCTTCCTGGCTGGTTCCTGTCAGTAGTCTGGCGTTTGACACTGCTCATCCCATTGTTGTGCCCGAGCTGTGTCGTGGAGAGTTTTTTTTCCTGCTGCTGGTTTTGGTTGATCTGAAGATTTGACTCCTAAAGCGTGTTGAATTGGATAGTCTAGGCCTGTGCTTGTGTTTGGGTGTTTATTTCTGGCAGGATTGGAAAAGCTCAATGTCAGGACGTGGGGGGAGGGATGGAAGGAAAAGCAAGTACACTTTCCTTTGTGCTTATATTAAAAAAAAAAAAAATCTCGCGGTTTCCTTTCGATTTTTTGAGTTATTTATAAGAGCACTTCTTCCCATTAATCAAAAAGGTAGGGGAGTGACATGTCAAAGCAGTTAAATAATGTACGTTAACTGTTGGTGGACCAGAACTCGTGTCTGCTCTGGGAATGCTGCTGAGGCTATCGGAAATGTTAGATTGAATCCCGTATGGGATAGAGCTTAAGGATGCCAGATAGAAAATAAAAGCTTCACATCTAATTAGATCATCTGTCACATAAAATCCCTGGTTTAAGTTTTATTTTGCGTGCTGTAAATTTAAGTAGTGCAAAGAGCAATCCAGCCTATCAGTTGAGTTTCGTGCCCTTCTTACGTATAACGCTTTTTTAAAATGCCAGTCAGTTGTAATTTTGGTATATACAGTCTGAAGTTGCAGAGCGTTTTGATACTTTGAAATACATTTTCAGAAATATCTTTGTATGTTCTTTTACTGTATTAAGCTGCAAATCCATGCAGTGAATACTAAAAAATCCCCAAACAAACCAAATATTTTGCTGTTTTACCTCAGTTTTTACATGATGCTTTGCACGTTTATGAATTGCCCAGTAACTCACAAAGCATGATCTTTGTAAAACTTGTCTCTGAGAAAGGTAGATTATTTAAGGAAGTAGAAGGATTAAAACGTTGCTGTTCAGTGCAGAGATGTTCGAGAGGAATTTCTTGGTTTGAATCAGTTTCGGTTTTGTTTGCGCTTTATACTTTGAAGAAACGTGCTTGTGTTTCTGTTACTGATAAGAAGTTGCTATTTTTAAGGTATTTTCTGCTTCATTCCTGTTCCGTGTGTGTGAAGCTTTATGCAATTTATGCTCTACTGAGGGCTTTAGAGCAATTAATCTAGTAGACCGCTTTAATTCAATGTAGCAGTTATTTTTATATTAGAAACTGTGGCCGAATATGTGTGCAGTTAATTGATAGGTTTTACAGTGATAGCAGCAAAATGTTTCCTTTTGTGCATGGAGTAACAACAGCTAACAAAGACCCTAGACTCCATAATTATGAAATCCTGACTGACTGATTTAAGAATCTACAAGGCAGCGCTTACAGCGTGAGATTTATGTGCAAGTGTAGCAGGTGAGGAAAACCACCGAGTCGTGTTTCCAGAGGAATTCTTCACAAAGGCAGACATTTCTCAGTGCTCCCCTCGATGTGAGAGGAGCACAGCCGCTGTTGAACCTTTTCCAGAGGCTGCCAGGCTGTGGCACTGGGTGCTCTGCGGGGCCTGGCAGTGCTCCCTGCTTACCTGTGGTTGAGGTGGCAGGAGCAGGGTACCTGTCTGGGAGAGGCTGGCTGGAGATTTTGGATTGTAAGTATTTGGGGAACAGCTTGGGTACTTGTGCAGCAGGAGGAGTCTGTGGGTGCAAGAAGATGCTCCTTAGTTTTTGTGGGGTTCACAGAAGTGTGCGTTGGCTTGGAGGGGATTGCAGGAGGCCTTTGCAGTGAAAACTTTGGTTTAACGAAACCACACCCTGACAGGATTTAATAATAAAAAAATCTGGATTCTCTGAGGGATGGAGAAAGCTTCATGTCTAGAGCTTTAGTTTTGTTGTGGATTCTGTTTGTGCTCCAGGTCTGCTGTCCCCCGTTTTTGGTGGTTTTACTTTGTAGGATGTATGGGCTGTATTGTGAACTAATCCAGGCTGTGTGCTGGCTGTAGCAAATCAAAAGGGCAGATAAAGCATGAGCTCTGTACAATTTTGTGAACTACTGAAGGTAGAGACCAAATGTCAGGAATATTGTGATGCTGCCCCGTGTACTGGATACGTGATAAGCCAAAAGAAACTTTCCTGTAATGGTGTACACGCTGTATGTGTGACAAAGAAATGGAATTTTCTGTTGCCAAAATTTTTGCGTTTATTTAGCAGAAAAAGGAGCTTGAAAATCATAGTTTGCAGTTAGTGTGGTTTTGGGGAAGAGGGGAAGAAAATTAAGAGATCACCTTTCAAACTGGTTGAAATGCTGGAAATCCAGCATAGTCAGTCTTGTGTTGGAGAAAGTGCTCACTGTTATGCTTCCGTAGTTGACAAGAACATTAACGTGAAGGAGGGAAAAAAGCCCAAAACAAAAACCCTGCTGGTGTCTTGATGTCTCTTTCTCCCAGGAAGGCATTCTGGCAGGAGGTGAAGCTTAAAGATTACTTGTGGGGGGGAGGGCAAGGATATCTATTGAGTTGGAAGTGAATTACAAAGCATTTCCTTTTTTTTTTTTTCTTCCTTTTTTTTTTGTTTGGTTTTTTGAGTTTTTTTGGTTGTTTTTGATGGTGTTTCCAGTGTTTAGCCAAAGTTGACTTGATTGCAGTGACAAACCATCGTTTCATAAGCTGTAATTGGCATCTATACAGATGTAGGTTGATGTAGCTGGTCCGATGTATTGGGTATAAGATGCTTGTTAATTCCTATTCATTGAGTTTAATCAGTTTGTCATATCCTGTGGACAAAATCTGAAGCATGTTTCCATTTAAAAGTATTGATGTTGAAGTCGATTTAGAGAGATGAAGTAGTTCCACACAATATGCCATGTTTTAGTCTGTGTTACCTCTCATGGTTTTGCAGCCCTTTTGTTTTCCAGCTGATTTTAAAAATGGTATTTCCTTTGTGTAAAGGCCACATGTGTTGACAAAATTAACAGCATGCTTATCTGTGCTTTTGTGAAGCTTACAAAATAAGTGCACAATGACAATATTCTTTCATTTTTCTTAAGATTGTAGTGTTGCTTGTTCCAAAATAGTTTCAGACAGTGTGAATTAATGTATGTTGACTTTATCCTTTCAGTGTTGACATTAATGTTAATTTCCTACTAATCCATAATAAAATATCCTCAGTTTTATTTATAACAAATTGCTTGAAAAAGAATTATGCAAGAAAACGTTTTAGCAGGTTAGTCTCAGGGTAGTAAAGCTTTTTTTTTTTTTTTTTTTAACTTTGGAAATATTTTNTTTTTTTTTTTTTTTTTTTTTTAACTTTGGAAATATTTTGGCTTGATTTATTTTCATCAAAACAAAGAAATATTGCTTGAAAAAGAATTAAGAATGTTTGTCTTATATAATGGCAGTACTGGGAATTGAGAAACTGGGAATTGGTACCAGGAGACATTTGTAAGGCATTCCAGGAAGTGGGCAGCCTCTCCAATTTCTGAAAATTTATATTTGTTGTTCCTTTATGCTTGGGTTGGTTTTGGATTTTTTAAAATATATTGTGCATTTTCTGTTAGTGGTTTATTATCTAGTGTGACGTCTGTCCTGTGGAGTTGAAGTTGAATAAAATTTTCTAAATTGTGTTATGGGTGGAACTGGTTTTCTAGCATTTTTTGAAGGAGTCACTTTTTAAAAGTGTGTTTATTGGGTAATTTTAACTGAGCCATAGATTTATTTAAGATCAGTATTTTTTTGTGTGCACTCTGGTCTCTGCATTAATAGGGTGCAGCATTCTAGGATCCAGTTAAGGTGTTATGGGTGACACATTCTGTAGGTCATGGCTGTACCAATTGTTTTTAATAGCGGGACATTATTGCTCTAAACATATATTCCTGAATGTTTTGGCTGTTCCTTAAGTGTAAAGTACAGTGTTGGTACTACTTTCTGAAGGCAAGAAAATTGATGAAGTCAGAAACATTACACTTGTCATTTTCATGTGTTAATGAAGAGAGAAAGATGGATTTCATGTCCACAAACAAAATGCTTTTGTCGAGGTATAATTAGGATTACAGGACACTTGGTGTGTTGGCATTTGCATTTCAGCAAGTTTTGTCTCTACTGTCAGGAGGCTGTCAGTAGGGAATATAATGTAAGATTTTTTTTTTTTTTTTTTTTTTTTGGTTGAATGCATGTTAGCTTTTAAGTACTGATCTACTGAGTCTGGAGGCTGAAGTGGGCCATTCCTCTAAGTGGTTCATGTGCATCAAGTTAAGGTAATTGATGCCCTACTGACTTTAGTAATCAAATAGCCAAGGTGGGCAGTGGTTCAGGATGGAGGAGAGAGGGAAATACTGCTGTATTTTAGCAGCTGAGGAATAGAGGTTCTGATAAATTATTTAACTTCCAAAAGCACGAAGAAAAACTGTGGCAAGGGTGGGACGCAACTGTTTTTATCCTATTCCAGTAATTTAACCATTGATCCTTTTGTTCATCATGCTACTTGTGGCCTCTAGCTTTCAAATTTCTCTCTAAGTGAATCCAGGTAGAGTGTGTGAAGAAGGAACAGACAATCTAAAGCTTTGTCTGTGCATGGCATTACTCAGGTGTGCTTTCAGCATGGCTCTGCGCCTCTTGCCAGCCCGCATGGCTGTTTGTTCACTGGAGTGGATTGAGTGGACTTGGTAATTATAGAGGTAAAACTATCTGCAAATGTTGATACCATCTGAAGTAAGTGTTGAAAGCATCTTCTAAAAGGCATGCCATATGTCTGTTATACCATTTTAGAAAAGAGTAGATGTTTCATGCTTGGATGGCTTGGTGCGTGTAGAAACATTTGTTTTCATTACATTAGTGAGATGATACGAAATTAAAGAGAGTCATGGAAAATGTTTGTGGCTATAAAGTGACTTTTTCCTGATAAACAGTTGTCACAAGACTTTTCTGTGCCAGAATTATATGCCATGGCCCACTGTTGTTCTTTATCCCACTGACAATTAGGCAAACTTATGTTCTGTGGGGAAATTAAGTTCTGGTTTCCAGCCTTACAGACTCATCAGTTAAACCTAAGGTTATTCTCAGTTACTGAATAAAAATAGTTTTTCTTGGTCCTCACCCGGTAAAATTTTTGGATAGTGGGAAGGATTTTGCTGTATTTTCAACAGTCTGAAATGTGTATATTTGTAGTTGGAGAATACTTAAATAGTTTTGTAAAAACTAGTTGCTGCTTAGAGGGCTTGGATGACCTGCAGAAAAAAATTAAGGAGATGGGCTGTGAGTGTGAGCACAGAACTGAGCTGGGTGGCAGGTTTAGTATCAGATCAGGTAATTCCAGGAGCTGAACCAGTGTCCTGCTCATTCTGAATGCTGATAGGTATATGGATACAACTTCAGTCCTTTAGTCCTATACCTACCTTGTATTTTACATGTAAAACTCATGCAAGTTACTTTTTTGTTTTGACCCCTTTTCTTGGTGAAGTTCTGCAGCTGTGGCGTGTAAAGCATGATGTTTGAGTAAAGTGTTTTCACAATTAAACATTGAACTCATGCTTATTAAACTTGATGTGTCATTCTAGAGACCAGTTGATTCTTTGTAGAAAATGTTAGCAATGTTAATCTTGCGGAATGCTTATTTGTAGTTAAAACTCGACAAAATTGAAATCAGTGGGTCTTGTATGGACCCCTGCCAAAGGCTGCCAGGATTTGTATAGGTGCACCTGAGAGGATAAGCTTAGCACCTTACAGAACATTTTTGGTATGAGGAAAGAAAGGACTTGTGTTTAATATAGTTCAATCTGAGTTTGTTGGATGCGGGAAGTTCAGTAAAGGAAGAAAAAAATACTTAAATATTTATTGCATGTTTCCGCTTTATGGATAGGCAGACTAAAGAAATTGCTATAGTAGAGTAATTCCTCTGTGGAAAAGCTCTTTCCAAGACTGGTTTGTTTAAATAGAGGTCTGTTCAAAGCTTGTTTTCAAGATGAATTTTACTGATACTGTCACAAGTAGATTGGGCCATTTGATACTTTGCTTGTGGCCATTATAAAGTTTGTTGAGCGGTACATTTCTAAAATGAGCCTCTCTCAAAGTTTTGCAGTTGTTCAGGTATTATTCTCAATACTGGATATTATTATTTGTATTTAAAGAGTCATAGGAAGGTATTCCTTATGTACTTAAAATACCATATTAATGAAGTAAACTCCCATTAAGCATATTTTAGAGTTGAAGAATACTGTTTATCAGGTTCTTTCACTTCAGAGTGTGAGAGATGCAGGGATCACCATCAGAGCTGTATTGACAAATTATTTTCCTTTATGGTTCTTGGATTTGCTGTGTAGCATTCATGGCAGGAGCTTATTTAATTAAGATGTAGAATTAAGAGCTTATTTACAGTTTTGTAAAGGGAGTGACTAAAAGCATGTGATGAATTACAAATAGAACACTGTATGTCTATGTGTGAATTTCTTTTGTGGTAAGTTGTTAAATTAATTGTTGTTTGTTAAAATTACTTTAAGTCATTTCCTTTTCTCACAGTGGCATTTGAGGATTATGATTCACTTCTCAATATTGATTGGTTATTAGTCTAAAGTAGAGTGTATTGTGAATGTACTTTTCATTAAATTTTTGCTTCTGTTTTGAGAATTTAAAATTCAGAACAATTTCAGAGTATCATTTGCAGCATTAGACAAAAAAATCCAGTGCAACAGCTTTTAAAATAGAGTCAAGGAATGTATTTTTTTTTTGGTCAGTGTTCTGTTGCTTCCGCTCTAGTTGCCATTTTAGCTTCTTATTTAAGCAGTATTTTCATTGTCTTATGATTTGGAAACGTACTTGTACGGGAATACAGAGTAGAATAATGAATTGAAATAGGTAACAGAATTTTAAGTGCTCTCTGTTGCTTGTCTTTTGTTCCAGTAAAGCCATCTTTGGGCCTCTGTGATGAACCAGGTTGGAGAACTGTTTCAGCTCAAAAATAACCTAGTAAAAATAGAAAAGTCACTAATTTTAAATAACCATTATTGAAGGTAGTACCAAGAGGTTTTAGAAATTCAAAGAGCCAGCTTCTTGTTCTCAGAACAGAGTTGGGTGGGATTCTGTGGGAAGATTCCATGGTGGATAAAGGAGCTAGTGGGTGCTGGGAGTTCTTGCAGAATGCTCTTCTGGAAGCATGAAACCAGTTCATCGCCTTTAAGTGGAAGGGAAGTGGGTAGGGTAAGAAATGCCCTTGACTTAACTGCAAGGTCCTGAGTCTGCTCAAAGCCAAAAGAGGAGGGATGGAAAAATGAAGAAATACCCACTGAGATCTGCAAGGGCATTGCCAGAGCATGCAGAGGTGCAGTTAAAAAAGTAAGAGCTCAGCTGGACTTGAAACTGGCTGGAGATGTCAAAAACTACAGGAAAGGATTTTTCAGGATCATCAACAACAAGCGCAAACAGAGGAAAATGCTGGCCCACTGCTAAACTGGAGAAGTGAATTAGTTGCCAACCAGTGCTAAAAAGTTGGGGGTTCTCTGTAATTCTTTCACATCTGTCTTCACCAGCACTTTTGGGCCCCAGATCTTGGGAACAAAAATCCAGTTTCATGCACAGAAACTGTCTTTGAAGGAATTATTGGGGTGTAAACTATTACAGGAGCTTGACCCTTACAAATTACCCATCTGAGGGTGTTAAGAGAGCTGGCTGGATACTGCTGTGAGGCTGCTCTCCATAATTTTTGAGAAGTCATGGAGGTTGGAGAATGTTCCAGAAGACTGGGAGAAGCCTCATATTGCCTCATCTTCAAGAAGGGTTTAAACAAGAACACGGGGAATTACCAGTCTTACCTCAGTGCCAGTGAAAGTTATTGTATGAATCCTGATGAAGCACATGATTAGGAAAAGCTGGCATGGATTCACCAAGGACAAATAATTCTTGACAAACTTGATTGTCTCCTAGCACAGAGTAACCTGCTTGGTGTATATGGAACCAGTGGTGGACATTGTCTTCTTGGATTTCAAATGTTTCCATGCTGTTTCCCACAGCCTCTTCCTAGAGAAACCAACATGTTATGTTCAGACAAGGGATCTGTGTGCTGCCTGGGAACTGGCTGATGGGCAGCACCCAGAGCAGGGTGGGAAATGCTCCTTCTCAAACTGGCTGCCTGTCACAGGTGGGGTCCCCAGGGACTGGTATTGGGCCACTGTTTAATACCATCATGAGTGATCTGGATGGTGGGACCTGGTGTGCCCTCATGAATTTTGCTGATGGTATCAAACTGAGTGGGGAAGTCAACCTGAAAAAAGGAGAGCCACCCTGGAGAAAGTTCTGGATGGGCTGGAAGAGTGGGCTGATGAGAGCCTTAGCAGGTTCAGCAAAGACTAATACAAGGTCTTGTATGTGGGAGAACATGATCCAGGAGTCTGAGATCTTTGTGGCTGGGAAGCAGCTCTGTGGAAATGGACCTGGGGATCCTGGTGGATTTAGCTCAGTAAAAATGAGCTGTGTGCTACTGTGGCAAAGGGAGACAGTGGGATGCTGGATTGCACCAACAAGGACATGACCAACAACACAGGAATTATCATTACACTCTACTCAGGGCTGGCCAAGCCACACCTGGAATATTTGTATGCGGTTTTGGTGCCCACTAAACAAAAAAGATGTGGCCGGGCTGGAGAGGATCCAGAGAAGGGCTGCAAAGATGATCAAAGGGCTGAGAAGCTGAAGTGTGAAGAATAACTGAGAGATCCTGGCTTGTTCAGCCTTGAGAAAAGAAGGCTTTGGAGATGTTACCAGCATGTTCCAGTACTTACAGGGTACCTACAAAGAAGATGGACACTCCATTTTTACAAGGAGTTACAGTGATAAGATTTAAAGGGTACAAGTTATTCCTTCGGACTAACTTCCTATTGAACACAAGAAGCACAAAGATAACAGTCATCCATTGGAGTAATCTCTTGAGAGCAGTGGTGGGTTCTCCAGTGTTGGACGCTTAGAAAATGCAGTTGGACAGTGTGCCGGGCCATCTTGTCTCACCTGTACTTTTACCAGGAAATGTTGGATCAGATGATTTTTCCTGTTAAAGGAGATGCTGCTGCCTGAGAATGGTGAGAATTGACACCGTTTAGGGAGTCACACACACCCCACCCAAGACTTTAACTGCTGGGTCCAGTGTCCCTTTGCAGCAGGACTGTCTGGTGGATGGTGCCCCTTCCAACTCCTTTCTCCTGCAAAATCTTGGACACACTTCCTCCTTTGAGCTTGACCTTGAGATCCCTGCAACAAAGACTGAGGCATTGGATTTGTAACAGTAAATCATTTAATAGAGTGGTACAGAAGTGGGTCTTGAGCTGAATGCCTGAAGAGGGGGACCCAGAACAAAGAAATCCTTGGGCTTTTATACCATTTTTGTACCCTTACATAGAGGTGTTCTCTAATTCTGTGAATGCAGTTCATCTTGCTGGTTTAAAAAGCTGTGCAAGTCCTTTGAGAAAGAGATTTGGGAGGCTAGGGTGGGTCCTGGTGTGTGTGAGACTGTTTCTGTCAGGAATGTTTATAAAACTGTTGCTCCTCTTTTCTTGTGGAGAATGGAATTACCTGTATTTGGAAGCACAGGTTGTCAGGACTCAATTATATAGAATCATAGAATCACAGAATGGTTTGGGTTGAAAGGAATCTTTAATACTTTGCAGTTATTCTCCTGCTGTGGGCAGGGACATCTGCTACTAGACCAGGTTGCTTAAAGCCCCATCCAGTCTGTTCTTGAACACTCCCAGGGATGGAATATCCACAACTTCTGTTTCCTCGTGGAGAGGAGGGATGGAATGAGTGCAGTGACTTGGCTTCCTCACTCTGTCTGAAGGAAGGCCGAGTAAGTATTCAGTGGAGTGACACTGCCACAAACAGATGTGGGACAGATTCAGATCTGAGGATGTGTGCAACAGCAAGAATGCCAAAATGTATGTAAGAAAGACTGTATAAGAGAAGATTCTGAATGAAGGAAAGATCCTGAGGGATCTAGGTTGAGTGCTTCATAAATTGTTTGAACCTATGACTACTGAAAATCAGGCCACCATTTGATTTTAGAGAAGTAGAGAAATGAAGCAGATCTTTGGGAAGGTTTTTCAGAATATTGGGTTATAATAAGAGGAAGACATTTTCAGTTAAAGGAAGTGGAAGAAAAGTCGAAGAAAAATACTTGGATTAGATGTGAGGAAGAGCAGGAAACCAAGGAATTGGATGGGTGACTTAGTGATGCAGACCATTTTGGGGGTGAGGGGAATGACTGTGTGAATCATGGTTTTTATTCTTTCCAGCAGCTACCTGAATCTTGTGCCATCTAAATATTATTGTTATTATATTGGTATATATAATATTGGTAATATTATTGGTAACTTGAGTAGCATTTAAGTGTTTGATGGTGCTGGGGCCTGTTTCAGAAGATTTTAAAAGCAGGGTAAATGGGAACAAAGCAGATAACAAAATTGCAGAGAGTTAGTGTAGGGTGTGAAAAAGCTTACTAAGAGTTATATGCTCTGGTTATAACAGAACTCTCTCCCATTTTTGAAATAAAAGTAAGGTGTTGGCTGTGTTTTCTGTCTTTATCTTTGCTGCTTCCCTTTTTTCCTCCTTATCCCTCAAGGAAAGGAAGAGTAAAGAAACTTTGCTTCTGCTCTTTCCTCAAGGTGAAAATGAAGCCAAGAACTCTCATGTGTCTGTTCTCAAGTCGTGTTTTGCTCCTTTAGATTTGAAGGATAAAGAAAGCTAAGCAAGTGTGGAAGATACAGATGGATATGTTGAAAGGGCAAGAAATAGTTTAAAGTGTGGAACTGAAAGTCTGTGTAAGGGAGAATGATGCTGATCTGGAGAATTTAACAGTACAGTTTAATAGAACAAAGTGTAGAAAGAGTGCAAGATAAAGTGGTAGGATAAGAAAAATGGAGAACATCCATTATATAACATCATAAAGCATGTCAGAGGCAACCTCTGGCAGGAGAGATGTGGAATGATATTGGGAAGAATAAAGAACTGCAAAAATTATGTACATTGGCTGGTAAACTTCAGTGGAGCTTCTGGGCATGTTACAGATATAGTAACTAAGGGTAGATTTTACATACCATGGTTCTCAAAGCTTTATTTGTTCTTAGTCTCTGGTGTAGTGCATAGAAATGTGTTGTTTTCTGAATATTTTTAATCTCTCCTGGGTTTTAATGGCTGGAAAGGCAGAGCCTTTGAATTTGTGATTTTGTTAATACTTGAATGCTGTAAGTTTTCAAGAGCAGGAGACTTCAAAATTCTGAAGGACTGTAAGATTTCAAGTGTTACCTGTTAAAATTATCAACAAATTAACCTTAAGGGTCTTTTTTGCTACTTAAAAAAAAAAAAAAAAAGATTTTTACTTGCTTTTAAGCAGAAATGAGTGTTCATTTATTCTTTTTTTAATTTAAAGGAAAGGGTGAGAATAGTTTTTACAATTTCTGAAAAATAAATTATAGTAAGTAACTATTCAGCTGATTTTGAATCAGAACAGTACATACTTCTGTACTCCTTGTTTAAGAGGAAAATACTTTAAACAAGTACTGTGTATGAAAACAAAACTGGAAGCATCAGGCAGTACAACAGAGATGTGTATCTGAGCCAACCTCTTCTGGTGCCTTTGTGAAACCCCTCAGATAGACTTAAAATTATGACTGTCCAGAGTTGGAAGGGACACACAAGGATCATTGAAATCCAACTCCTGGCTCCACAGAGAGAACAGCACCAAAACTCCCACCCTGTGCCTGAGCATGGATCCACGTCCTACCTTTAGTGTGGGAGCACTTGGAATTTAACTACCAAGTCATGTTTTTGTACTGGAGGGCTTTCTTCACTGTAGTTACTGTGTGGAGGAAATCAATAGTTGAAATGGCTTTAATGCCTCTCCTGGTTCTGTGTGGGGAGGATTTGGAGGTTTTTATGCTTACAGCAGAGTTAATTTTTGTTGCCTAAATAAGATGAGATCCCGGAAACCATCGGAGTCCGTGTTAACTAATGAGCAGAGTTAGGTCTCATTTTCTACCTTTAAAGGTCTCTGTTAACTTACAAGTTCATGTGTTAAAAATTTATTACTTCTGACAGTTTTCTGGGATTAGTTATATACTGTCTGTCTTGGCTGAATTGGTGGATTTTTTTTCTCTCTATAGTCTCAGTACAAGTAGTATTTACAGGTTTATTTGCTATAAATTATTTGAAAAAAAATATTAATGGTTGAATGGAAACCTGGAGACATTTGCCATGTTAAAAATGGGGGAAAGTGTGGCAGAAGCTGCATTGTAACATGGAAATACATAATTTGGTACAGGTGAAAGAATGGTGGAAGATTATGTAAGGGTTCCTTAGGTAATTGTGGGTCGTGGGGATATGATCATGGTGTAGGACTGTGATTCTGATCTTGGAGATTGCCTTCAGTTAATCTGTGAGTGTAGATGTGTTCAGACTCTGAGACAAAACGTGGAATTAGAATGTTGGCAGTCTCTTTATTCCCTGCTAGTAAAAATGCTGTCATCTTAAATTGTGTTTTTCTTTGTAAGTTGATTTTCTTCCATGGTGGTGGCTTGTTTTTTTGCTTTTGAATGGTAGAATGTTTTCCTGTAGTGCCAGTTGCAAACTTGCAGCTTGCCCGCATTGTGGCCAAAAATCTGAGAACAATGACGACTCCATTATGTGCAGTGAGAAAGGAACGTTTGTACTACTCGCTTTTAATTGCTAATTAAGCCAAGCCCTCGGTAGTTTGAAAGAATGGAATAGTTTGCGCCTTCCACTTTAGACCACTATTTGCTATTTGGCTGTGGAGAATGATGGAAGGGGTGATTTTTATGATGATTTTTGGATGAAAGTGAAAATGCATGAGAGCAGTCATTTTTCAGAAGGAGCTCTCAGGACTCAGAGAATATGGGTGCCTGTGGAACTGGGGAGCAGCTTTGGACTTGAGTGCTGCTGGAGAAGGCCAGGCAATGTCACCTGCCCCATCCTCAGCAATCTGGGCTTTGCTTGCCTGCTCTGCTTCAGTTTATGTATCCAATTTAAAAGTAATTTTAATTTTTCCAGACAAGCAGCAGGAGTTTTCTAGAAAAAGCTTGTTCATATTTTGATATTATTTTAATTTGTTCTTGATTGTTATTTTTATTTTTTTTAATCAGAGAATGAAGCTACCTTAATAGAGTGCAGCACTGGTTCCAGTGCATTAGAGCTCATTGACTTCAAAGATTGTTCAGCGCAGCTAGGTTGGGATTTTCTGACTCCAGGAAACTCTGCTTCCAGAGGGATTGGTAAGCAGATATGCAGATTTACCAACTGAAACAGGAAAACAAGTTTCAGCTACAGGTCATTTCACAACTTTTTCCTCAGGGCTTTCTCACTTCCACAGCCAGAACTCAAAAATGGAACAAACTGATTTAGAGCAATTCATTAATGAGTAGCTTAAGGTCTGTCAGGCTTCAGACAGCTGGAAAGGAGAAGGAACACATTCCTGCTCCAGTGACTTCATTTTCATGATTTTTTTGCAGTATTTGAGGACCTTTCCAGATTCTTTTCATGCCATGACTGAGATGAACTCACTCTCACAAGGAGATGACCGATTTCACTTGGCACCTTGTTGCTCAGTGATTTCTTTCTTCCTAAATAAAAAAAAAAAATTGCTGCAGAGTAATACTTACTGGTGCCTGGATTTAAGAAGGACTGTGCTGTCAGATTTGGACAACCTCTCGGTGTTGATGTTCCCACGTGAATCTTGGGCTCTGCTGCTGTACCTGTGCTGGCGTTTCCTCTGCTCTGACAGGAGTTTCTCTGTTGGCATCACTGCACCATCACCTGCAGTGTCAGAATCAAACCCCTTAGAGCTCTGTGCTGCTCTGTAGTTGAAGGGTTGTACCAGGGTGTGTGATTTTTTTTTTCCTAACCCTTGTGTCTGAGCGTGCTAGAGCTGGTTTTTGTGAAGCTGCAGTGGTGTCTGCAGCTGGGGCCTTTGTGTGCTGTTGGGACACTACTTGTGGGAAGCTGGATGAACTTTCATCCAGTTTTGTGGAAAACTTCAGTGTGAGAAGAATGACCAGTGTTACTTAGGTGGCATGTAGAAGAATGTTATTAATCAGATGCATTCATAAGATGATGCAGCATTTATGTAACTTGATAGTGCTTGTTAAATGGGTAATTCATTGTTGAGAAGAAATCCACATTTTTCTTAGAAATTACCAAACAGGTACTGAATGAAGGGGAAGGTACAGTGATATTCTCTCTCCTTCCACAGTCAGATAGGAGAGTCAGATTAATTCAGTTGCTGCTTCTGAATAGTTCTGGTTCTTAGTGTAAAGCTGAGTTCTGTGACTCCTTGAAATGCACATTTGAAGTGAAATGTTGCATTTTTTTCTTGCACATAAATCAGAATCTTTGCATTTGATTATCCCTTTGGTTGGACCTCTTGCTTTGCAGAGGAGGATTCCCTTAGTTTTGGGGAAGGAGCACCTCTTGGGAGGCCCAGCTGCACAGCACTTGGGGATTCAGCTGAAATAAAGAGTAGAGTTTACATTGCCAAGTGACATTTACTGTAGAAGAGTGCCCATGGGGTTGCACCTACATGTCTGTATGAAGGGGTAAATCTGTAAGTTGTCCTGTCTTTGACATTAATTAAAAAAACATTTCAAACTGTTTATTGTCAGCATTACTAAATTCCCCACCTTTACCCAGGTCTACTACTGTGCTTTGCCATTAATGTATGAATACATATACGAAATCAACCCAATTAATTATAATAGCACATTTTAATATATACATACCTTAGAATGATCATCAGCAGCTTTCTCTTGGATGCTGTCATACAAGTATTTAGTATTTTATTTCAGTGTTTGTAGTCTGCATTACTGTGGGGAAATCCCTTTAATTTAATGTCATCTACTTTTAGGCAGACAGACTGCAAAAACTGGTGTTCTGTCTGAGCTATTAGAGGTCTGTGTTGCGTGTTCTCAGTGAAGGAAATGCTGAGACCTTGTCACTCTCTACAACTCCCTAAAAAGAGGTTGTAGCCAGGTGGGGGTGGTCTCTTCTCCCAAGGAACCAGGATTAGTCTTTTTCAGCCTTAAACAAGGTCTTGGGCCACGTCATTAAATGAGGAAGTTGCATCTTCTCACGTTTGACTAGTATAACCAGTGGAAGGAGGATCTCCCAAGATTTTGGGAAGTAGCCCGTATTTGTGACATGAATGTTCCTATTCATTGTTTATCCTAAATATAGGCCTCTAAAATATGAAGAGTTTTGCTTCTCACTGGCTGAATAGAGGTGAGGGAAAGATCAGAGTGTGTGGAAGGCTTGCAATGCTAACCTTGGGTCCATCCCTTGGGGGGATCCCACCCTATAATGGATTTGTTTTTTTATTTTTGAAGCCGCTCTGAATTTCGAGCCTCCTTTATCTGATGCTTGCCTCACCTAGAGATCTGGAGGTCAGATACAAACTGACCTATTTGTTGCATCTGGCACTTGAGGTCATGAAGTAGGTGGCTGCTGGTGGTTGGAAATGAGTCTTGGAAGTGAAGCAGATGAGAGCTGAACTTTTTGTGGGGGAGTTTTGAGTGTATAACCCATAAATCCCTCTGACAGAGTTTTCAGGAGAATGAAGGGATTTTTGAGAATTGCACAGAATTATTTACCTAAGGATGGCTTAGCCATAGGTAGTCCCCCGGGAATGCAACTACTGAGATTGTTGTAGTAAAATAAGGATTATTTCTTTTGTGCTTCCTCTTCCCAGAATACTCCTGTTAACAGCACAGAATTTTGGTTTGTGCAGTAGACTTTGTTCTGTGGTAGCTTGTGACCTTCCATACTGGTCTAGCAAGACTTTTGGAACCAGAGAATGAAGTTGTGCCCGTGGGCATAAATGTAACTCTGACTTCCATGAGTGACCTTTTATTTTTCCAGGTCTGTAACGTGCATGTGCTCTTTGCCCCTGTCTGCACCTGAAGCAGAGCTGCTCATGTCACAGTTCCTAGGCTGCTTTCCAGGAAGACTCAGCTCTGCTTTTTTGCCCCAACTTGGTTTTTTTCCCCATACCCAATGATCTACCTACCTATGCCAATTTTGAGATTTGCTGTCTGGTGTAGCTGCTGATGGTTGTGGTGGCTTCAGCGTCCCTGCCTGTAGAAGGCAGTGCTAAATAAATTACAGTGGATTTCTTATATTTTCTCATTTCATCATTAGCAGTCAGGCTCATGACATTCCTCAAGGGGAAAGCATAATGTAACAGTTCATACTTTTTTGCTTAATTTCTTAACTGTAGAGTACAGCTGCCACCAGTGCAACTGGAATACCAACAGCTGCTTTCCAGTGCCCCGTGTCACATCTTTGTGAGCAGAACTGTGTATTTCCTGTTTTCAGGATATTATTTAGTTGCTCTGTGCCTTCTGGGAGGCTTCACACAAGATTCTGCTTGCTAACAAACTATGTGTTAAATTTTATTGACAAAGGTCTTTTCACTTTGTATTTTTATACTTAGCATGTCACACTGAAAACCTGTTTGGCCAACTTGGAGCTACACTGTCTATTTAAAAGGTGTATTTTTTTACAGATAAAGTGTACAAAAATATTGGTAGTGATATCACTATCTGTAGTTTTCACTATGATCCCTGGAGACAATGGTGGCTTTCTGATAGTAAAAGCAAGTAGCAGCATTAGGACAGCCATATGAAAACAGACTTTGCTAATTTTAAAGCACCACACAAAATCTAGACTTGGGTTAATGAAAATGAATAATAAATCAGCTATGTAATTTTTGATTCCTGTACAAAAATCACAGCAGAATCCAACTGTAATGCTGTATTTCGCCGCATCTGCTGCTACTTTTTTAGTTTTCTTTTGGTCTTATTGTTTCTGAGAGAAAAATTGTCATTGCTTTACTGTAGAGAATTAAGACCATTTTGAAATACTGGGTGACAGTAGCTTCTTACATGTGTTCTGGAAAAAGGAGCAAGTCTGAGCCTGAAGCCTACCAAGCAGATAAATGATGCAGCAGAAAGTGGATTGTGTGTCTGCTCATCTGAAAGTGGGTGGGGGGGAACATATTTAAAAAAAAAAAAATGGGCTGTGAACCATTACTTGGAACATACTTCAGAGAACTGGAGACTGTAGCTTAGTGTTACAGATCTTTTTAAAATGTGTGACCAGGATGATTGCTGAGGGCCTGGCTTTCTTGTAGCATGTTGCTGTTATCTCTGGAGGTCAGAGAGCTCTTTCTTGGGTGCTGTGCTATGCCAGGCAGTGCATGCTGGGCATGAGACAGCCAAAGATGTTCAAGAAGTGATAGCCAGTCTTACTTCTGTGGAGGGAGGGTGGTGTTTGTTTTGTTGTTTGTTACCTCTTTATTTATTAACAAAGTTAGGAATAACCATTTAATATTTTTCTTCAAAACCGTGTTCTACATGATATTTTGAAAGCTTGTCACAGAACGTGTAATGCTGCTGAGTTTTGGTGAATATTTTTTTACTCTTTCATTTTTCTTCTCTGGAGAGTTGTTAAAATAAAACTTTTCTTGAAAATTTGTAGAATATTACTTCACAAGAGAGTTTTGACAAGCAGTATTCTTGGTATAAAAGAAAGCTGGAAAGCTGTTTTGTATGAGCATGGAAAGCTTTGTTTGTTTAAGTGATGCTGTTATACCCACAGTATTAGCACTTTGCTATAAAATAATGCAGAAATTAAAGCCAGAATACTTTCTGAAGGACCATAAGAAGTAGATTTTGTTCTGTAAAAATTAAATATATTTGCTAAAGAATTACATTCCTTCATTAATTAATATTTAAAGTTGAGATTCTCTAGAAAGGCTCCAGGCACTGATCCTCACAAGTATTTTTGTTGTTGAAGCTGGACAGATAGCAGATACTGTGTGGGGTTTGGTTCTGTGGTTATTCCCTCCAGTTACAGTGTGTTTGCCTCCTGTCTGGACAGTAAGGATGTGGTAGTTCAAAATATGAAGAAGTTAATTTTACCTGAAGTTTCTCAAATACTCATTCAGAAGTGCCTCAAGGGCATAAACCCTTTGCTTAACAATTCAGCTCTTTATAGTAAGTGTTGGTATTGGTCTCACTTGAACAGAAATTGTTTCAAAAGTCTTGTGCAAACTCTTTGAGGGGGAACACAAAAGAATACATAGATTTACTTGAGAGTTCCTAGTTGTTTTTCAAGCCTGTCCCTTCACATTGCATGTGGCTGTGTCACAGATACACAGATATATGTAATGGCAATTTATTTATGAAAATTGTTGTCTTGTATGTAATACCAAAGAGTACTTAAAAGAACCCTTTTGTTTCTACTGTTTACATTTGAATACTGTTCAAAAGCCTGATTTTCTGATTCTTCAAATACTATTTTAATTTTTGGTCTAAAATGATACATTTGTTCGGCAATATTGATGTTTGGCTAAAATAGCTCTTTTTCCGTGGTGTTTGTCCTGTTGCTACTTGTAGAGAAGTCAGAGTAGCTTTTGATTTGCTGAGGTAAATATTTTGAGATGTTTAGACTTCCTTTTACAAGAGACTCTTCTTTGCTCTTAGACCTGCAGTTCTCATCTAAAGTTTTTCAATTTCTGTCTTTACTGAATGTGGAGAAATTATATAGGATCTGCTGAGATGATATGAATAATTCTGCTTTTAGAGCAGGTTTTTCTCTTTTTCTTCTACTGCAAGAGCTTGGGAGTATGAACTGAAACAATCAGGAAGCAGATTCAGAACAAGATGGTTCCCTGCAGTTGGTCTGTGGAGCTGCTGGCTGTCCAGTATTGTTAGTGTGATATGAGTGGACGTGGTTTTACAAAGTGGTGGGGGAAATTAATGGAAGGAAAATCCATCAGGAGCATTTCCCATCTGTGCTCAGAAAGTTTCTGAACTTAAGCTGATGTAGTCTGGAAAAATATAAAGGGGAAAAAAAACCCCACCTCTGTATGCTAACCTCTTTCTTTTGCTGCTTTTACAACAATATGGGTTCATGTAAAAGCTGTGCTAATCTTTTATTATTGCAGGTTGCTGCACAGGGCTGACTATTGTCTGACTTACTGTCATCTTATTTTAACTTTGGTGAAGTCTGTCCTTGTTGAGCTCGAGTCCTTTATGCTTTTTTTCATCTGCCTTGTGCTGGCAGCGTATTCTCATCTTGGTTTATTGACTTATAATCCAGTAATTAATGTATGTGAGTTTGGTTTTCTTAGTAGTTTTAGTAAGCCTGTCCCAGAGTTCAGGATCTTACGTGGCAGTATAATGTTTTACTGCTACGTGTCTCCCACACTGCCTTTCAAAAGCCATCTGATGGGTGTGGTTTGGACTTGCAATATCCTTACTCATTTACAGTTGATAAACCTAAAATAAGACCATAAATTCAGTCCAAAGGCCAATATCTTATCATGGCAAATTATGGAGATAATTATAGGATGATAAGCTACCACCAATAAGTGTAGTTAATATTACAGCAGTTCTCCTTTTATGTTGAATTTTGAGCCACTTAGACACTATAAAATATGTGTGAAAATGGATTTTAGGTAGAGGTTGGCCTGAGTCACAAGAGAAACGAAAGCAAATTGAACTGTTGAATGTGAAACAAGTGCAGGAGATTGACCCAGAGTCTCAAATCTCATGCCATTACTGCACAGGAAGAATAAATTTTAACAAATTTATTTACTCCTGCTGCACATTGGGCAATGTAAGGGCACCGTAGATGGAAGCCTTATGGCAGAAAGGAGGATGAAGTTGAGGTTGTGCTCCTTTGAGTCTGCCTGTGTGTGAGAGGGACTGGCATGACATGAACAGCCACGTGGGAATGTGTGGAGTTTCAAACTTTGTTTTGATGTTCCACAAAGACTTGGAGTGTTTCAAGTTACCTCGCAGCAAAAGAAGTTTGAAATATATTTTCAGCATACTGGCGTTTCTGGAGTGCTTTCCATGCATTGGGCAGCAATTCAGCCTTGCCAGTCAGGAGTTTTTCCTTGTGAGCCACATGTGCCTCAGGAGATGCCAGTTCTCCATCTGTGGCCTAAAGACAACATCAATATTCTCTTTCTCATGTGCAAGTGTTATTTATGTTTCCAAGCTTAAGGATAAAGGTTACCCACCTCCTGTTGCTTTCACAGGATGGGCCACAGGTGGTCCAGAATGATGTGGTTTGCTTTTTTTGGATGTAAGAAAATCTGTTACTGCAGAAAGTGAAAAAAGAGCCTTTTATACTACTGATGGCACTTTAAAAAAAAAAGGCTTAAAAAGATTGACATTTGGGACTGACTTGCATGCTACCTTCCTCCTTTTATGAATATTTGAGAATGTCTTTAAATTTGTTACATTTTCAACTATTCTTAAACTTTCTCACCTTTGTATTTTTTTCATCCTCCCCAGACATTCCCTGCAGAGGGATAATCACTTGTTCTCTTAGTGACTGGCATGGTTGAAGTGATTATTTTGTGGAGATGCTTTGTGTTGGGTGGCTGGGTGATGATGGGAGGCTGCTGTGCATCTGGCTGGAGTAGGGATGGAATGGTAGCAGTGGAGAAGGTGCTGTCCTTCAGGGCTTGAGTAAACCATGATCTGCTTTCCTTCTCTGACATTCTCCTGTGACAAAAGTTTCATCTCCTACGTGGTGTTCCCTCTCACTCCTTTATTCTGTCTGAGCTTTTATTTGCCACTCCTCTGGTTGTGCCCAGTGTATCTTTAGAAATTATTTCAGTGTCTCACTGCTGTGCTTGATTCAGAGATTTTTGGTTGTTCTGCTGTTTTCCCTGTTTCCTCTCTAGGGCAATTGCTTTTTCATGGACACGATGTTTGGGCAGACATTTTTCAGTGTGTGGTGGAGTGCTTGTGTATATTAAGGAAGGCAAATGAAATGTGTGTGCACCTTTCCACGTACATTTTCTAATAATGAATTCAACTCTTTGGGACCAGTGCTTGAAAAAAATCCAGTCTTCTGTGGAAATTAGCTTTTCCTGCATTGTGAAGAGACCTTGTTAGCTGCAGTTGACATTCTGTATTCTGTCAATTCAGAGATCTATGATCAGGCCATTGAGTGCTGTAAACAAAGATTACATTAGTGACAGTGAAATGGGAGACAGGGGTGTGTCCTGCTCATCCAAAACCTTGAAAAGGATGACAGTCAACATTTTAGTGTTAAGGAACTGTCCTTCTAATGGAAACTTCTTAGTGACTTTATGGCTTTGGGTCACAATTTTGGTGTGTTTTTTGCAGTATCAAGTTAGTTGCATTTTGGAAACTATATTGCCAGTAGAACTGCTAAAGTTCATTCTAAGGTTTGGCATTAATGTGTAATTGAAATTGATGTTTGCCACTGGAAATAATGTCAGAATTGATTGTTCATCTAAAGGCCCAAGTCATGACAGTTTTAGCTGAAGAGAGAACTTAGGAAAACACCTTTTGTGGTGTGAGTTCTGTGGACTATGGCATGTTCATCAAAAGAAAACCTTCTCAAGAAATGTCTGATATATAGGATTCGGTCATTTCTAGCATTATTTCATTTTAAATGCACATGTTGCAATAATTTATTATAAGGGACTCTTCAGAGTTGGTGTATGAAGCACATTCACATCCTGGTTTATGAATGGGGCCAGTGGAACTTCCTGATGTTCAGTGCTGATCCTCACACCTCTTTTGGGGTACTGTGCCTCTTTTCAAATTTCTGGTAGTGGATTTCACACCTCGGTGGGTTTATAAAATGCTTCTTAACAGTTTGATAGTTTTAAAATTTTTTTTGGTTTTTATCTCTGGTTCTGGATAGACAAACAGTGTTACGCTTAGAGGTGCTGATTTGGTCACTCTGAAAGGTGGTGTGGGTGCAACACAACGTAAATGCTGGGCTAAAGATTTGGGTTCTATACAGTGGAATCCACATTGTGCAGCTTTTTAGTCTACAAATAGACATTTTTAAGAGACAAATGGCCATTAACTATTTTCTGTTTGGGACTGGTACATGTATTGAACAGTCTAAGGTTCATGAATTGTGTGTAAACTTTTAATTAACAGAAGTGCACAAGGTTGACCTTTAGAAACAAGTATGTTTGGGACGTGTATTGCTTTTCCTAAAGTGTAGTGACACATTTTTATGGCAGTTTTTAAATAAACTCATAACATTCTATAGTTAATGATGTTTTGAAGATGAGGAAGCTAGTTTTGAATTTCTGTTTATTTCATAATTTTTAACCTTTGCTGTTAAAGCTGAAATACAGTACAACTTTAACCATTTTGTTTATAATTAGAGTTACTTTTCAAAGAGTTAGGTGTGACTTTTTGAATTGGTGGCTTTTGGTCCATGAGTTTTGGAGTACTGTGCTTTAAGTAGTCAGAGTATGTGGTGAGTGAAAGGCCCAACAGGAGGGGGCATTGTACTTTTTCCAGTCGAGCATTGTATAAAAGATTGCTTGCAGATCTTTCTGCTGGAAGGATCATCATCATCATCATGGAACTGAGAGCTCATAATTGAGTCAGCCAAGACAGGTGGTGGTGTTCCCAAACACCTCAGTCAGTATCCACCTCTAATGGACTACATTTTAATTTATCCAGCTGTTTGTTTTAAATCACAAAACTCTCCTTTTCTACCCAAGGTCGTATTCTAGTTGTGGATGAGGAAAGCATGGCTGGAACAGAGTTCTCTGTGTGTAGATGGATGCTTAGTGTCTGTCATTCTGCCTCTGTCCTGCAGAGAACCATTGTGGTCACTTTTAGCTTTAAAAGTGAGGCTGTCTCTGGAATCTGATACCTATGGCACTTGTGATGAGTATGGACAACTCAAATTTAAATA
>PYHW01010003.1:2014733-2047780 GCA_013186435.1 Turdus rufiventris | reverse complement strand
AGGCGCACCGGACTATAAGGCGCACTTCCGGGTTTGGGGAAAAATTTTAGTCAAAAGGGGTGCGCCTTATAGTCGTGAAATTACTGTATTTTTTTTAAATAAAGTGAAGCCTTGAATCTTGATCTTTGTAGATTTAGATCCTTAGTGTAGATAGTTTTAATGTGCTGAAGTTCCTTGTGAATTTTTTGTGTATCCTATTTCCCTCCTATAATAGGGTTGGTTTCTGACCTACCATATTTACCAGGAGCTTCATCCTTGGAAGCTGTCTCTGTTTTCTAGTTCAGTAGTGTCCCTGTAAATACATACAAAATAGGTGGAGAATTGGCATTAAGCTTCATACAAAAATGTTTTCCCACTTGGTATTTTTTAATGTCCATCTGTGTATTGGATGTCAAATTTGATAGGGCTTGGGAAGCATTATTCAAGAAGGAGATTTTATGTCCAGCTCCAGGAAAATGATAATGAAAACAGTCTGTGGTGACATCCTGCATGGCTGCTCACCCTGTAGCTCCAGGAGTCTTCAGGATGTTTTGCCTGTGACAATTCACTATCAGGTTTTACTTACCAGAAGACCCTGCTGGCCAGTTCCCAAGCAATGCTTTCAGTGTATTTTCATTTCAGTTGGTGTTTAGTGCACATTATGATGCAAATGCATACTAGTAAAATAAGTTGGTCTTGGGCTTTGTAGTGCATAAATGTAAAATCTGAAATCTCTATGAATATACTGCCCCTACCTGTTACTGCCACATAGCAGAAATAAGACATTTATTCTTTCCTGGAATAAGGTTCACCAGCTCTGCCATTCAGAAGTGGTACTGCTCATTAGCTGTGGACTGTATCCAGAGGATTGTATTCCTCTTATTTTCCTCATTGCAATTTCTGTTCATTAAGATTGCCACACGAGGAGGGAAAAGGTGAGGGATAAGGCTTGGTGTTTGCTGGTATTAGCAGACAAGGGTTACAGCTTTTGGTGGGAATTATTGTGCTTTTCAAGGTGTTTTCTGTGCATAAAATTCTCCTACAAACTATCTTTCTGTGCAGGCTTGTTTTCATGCACGTTTGGTTATGTTCCAGTGTTGCTCATTTTTATATGTGAGCATAATTGTGTAAGCATAATTAAGCAGCCACAGAGGAGAAAATATGAATGGCTGTGGAAAAAGGAATGTGATATGTGGTCTGTAGCTGTATGGGAGATTTCAGTGATATGATGGAAAATCATTGGGATGGACCCTTTTGCTGCATTGACTATGATAATTTTAAAAGTACCATCATTGTGAGACTCCTTGAAATAGTGATAATTCAGTATTTAAAACCAGGTTCATTCTGTCTAGGTTTTTTTTTTTTTTTTAAATCCTTTGTGTCTTAATGTGCCTTTACCACTTTTGTATGTCCCGTGGTGCTGAAAATTCCACACTTCCCACCCTATTAGCATTAGTTTTTACACCTTCTTTATGAAACAGCTCCTGACCCATTTTCACTTCCATTCTTCTAAAATAAATCATCTCTTCCTTGTATTTTCAGACTAAGCTACCAGCAGTATTATTTCTGAGTACCAGGCCATCTCTAGTGCTTGAACCCTTTTGGGACTGGAGTTTAGACTGGGCAGGTTTAGCAGGCCAGAGCAATTGGTGGTAGCTTTTAAATATTTTGTAATAGTTGCCTTTATATATTGACTTGTTTTCAAACAACACAGAAAAACAATTCTGTTTAGTCTGAAACTAGGTGTATTCACACATATCTATTTGTTGTGTCAGTCTTGGTAGACGCTGTCTTGTGCATATGTATGTACATCGTTCTCTATTTAGTACCTCTTTTTTTTTCAGGCTTCTCTTTTCTTTGTTTCATTGTTATTCTTGTGCTTGGTGCCTGATAGGCAGTGCTACATTTCCAAAGACATGTGTCCAGATCCAGAGATATTTGCATAAATAAGTTATTCAGATTTTTTTCCTTAGGTAAAACAGGCAGCTATTAGTGCAGATTCTGGCTTTATTTGTGGGTGGGTTTCTGTGTTTGGTTGTATTTTTCTGCGTTGATTTGAATTGTATTTCCAAAACAACTTACCCAGTGAAAACAAAACCAAATACTTATTTCTTTATCATATCCGACTTAAAATCTGTATGAAACTTCACAGACTCCTAGATAAAACTGGTTTAACATTTAGAAAAAAAAGATAAGTTCGTCTATCAGTGTTAGCTATCTAAATATTCTGAAGCATGACATACCACACCTCATTTGTGGTGTTCTGTGTTATAGAGGTGGGAATTACTAGAATAAAATCAGATTTAGTGGTATTAAATTTTAGTGTGTGGTGAACTCTTTGTGAGCTTGAAACATTGCTAAATTAAGGTGCTGCAATTCTACTTGAAATAGACTTACTGTGGTAAAAATAGCCAAAAAGATGTTCCTATAGTCTCAGATAAAAATAATGTTCCAATTGCCTATGAAAAATCTACTGCCACTTGGAAAAAAAAAAAGAGTTGCTTGTGTTTGTTTAGGTTTTTTTTTGTAAAGATTAACTAGAAAGGAATTTAAATGATGGAATTTCATATAAAATTTGCCATAATCCCTGGAGTCACCTGATTATGAAATATTTTAGGGAGAGAATAGAGATGATTGTTTGCTAATAATTTAGAATTTCTAGAAATGATGTAGGTGTGTGTATATGTACACAGACACTGATATTTGTAAGTTTGACTGTATTTAAGAGAAATAATGAGAGGATTGCATCCTCCAGGTGGACTCAGATTTCATGCAGAGTGATTCACCACATGAGCTCCAGTCAACAAATTTTTCATAAAATCCAGTTGGTTATGGACACTGTCAGCTGCAAAGGACTAAGCTTCCTGTAGTTTATGTATGTAAACTATTTTTAATATGTAAACTATTGAGTTTGCATCTGTCTGACAGAAAACACTTGTCAAGAATGTCTTGCAAGTGTTCTGTATTCAAGGGAGGCAAGTTGGGTTTTTTATTTTCCACAAAAATGTCACTTTTCTCCATTTAGTCATTGATTTGCATGTATTCTGTTTTGTATTCTGTTCTGCAGTTGTGTGCTTTTTATGAAGCAATATCCCTCAGTTTTCATCGATAATTGGGTTCATGTTAATTTTCCCTTGTAAGCTTAGCAACCTTGGCCTTACTTCTGCTCCTTACTATGTAATCGCTCATCTCCCATAGGCTCATTTGAACAAAAAATGTTTTCTACATGTTCAGTATAATCTGGAAGCACAAAAGTCTTGGACTACAGTAGTGGCTTTTAAAGAAAATTCATCTCAGTTGTGACCATCAGGCTGTGCATGTAGCTCATGTGTGCAGCTGCTTTTCTTTATTGCCTGCACTGTTTATTCTTGTATCCTGTTTCATGAAGCATCCATCATAAGAAAATAAATTAGCCAAAATTGATGATAGATTTCTTGAGAAATGTTTGAGGTGGATCAGTTTGTGTTGTTTTATATTAATTGTCCCTGAAATGATAAAGACTTTGATCCTCAGTGTTACCAGCAGACTAGAATAAGCTCGTAACATTCCAATATGCCGTAAAAATATAGTGAAGAGGCCAGTTCATGTTTTTCCTTCTTGAGGCATGCATGTTTTGGGGTCTGAGCATATTTGTGTCCAGCAAGCTGTACTTTCAGCACTCTTACTGAGGCTTCTGAAATAGCAGAGTCCATACATGAAATACAAGGAGAATAAATGTGCGAAATTGAGAGAGAAATTTCATAACACAATATGAGCATCGCAAAGACAGAGCATATAAAGAAGCTTTGAAAACTGTAGTGGGAATTGCTATTGAATAAGAAAGTAAAGGAAGTTAAGGATATTGTGCCATACATAATGAGAGCCTTCAGTGGAGGATGTGCTGCATTAATCTGGGTTATCTTCAGTCAAATAAGAATGGTGTGCTTTTCTCTGCAGAAGTAAATGAGATGTTCTTGTAAATCATCTACAGCTCAGAAGGTGATGTGTATCTAGCCAGTCATTGATGGGGGAAAAAATAGTTTTAACTTCTGAAGAATTCAGGCTTGTCTTTTGTTCTCTGTGCTGAGCTGAAGTGAGCCCTGCTCACACCCCCATGGCTGCAGAGCAGGAGCTGGAACTTCACCAGGAGGTTCTCTGGGCGGTAGCAAATTGTTGTCATTGTTGTGAGCAGATCACTTTTGCATTTTGGTGAATTGTGGAAAGGAGGAAGGGATGGGAATATCAGCTTTTCTGTGGCTCCTCAGATGTGCTGAGGAAGGGAGAAGGAGCCCAGCACACACACACTTGTGCTTTCCTGGTCTGGAGGTGCCCCTTGGACCGAGCAGTGGTGGATGTGTGATTGTTGCCTTGGTGGCCAAGACTGTCCATGTAGTCAGTCTATTTTCCAGTAGCATAAAATATGAGCTAATTAACATTCTGTTTCTAACCACTACTGTAGTGTGTATTTTGTTTGTCAAGAGACTGCTGCTGTCTCCCTCTCTAATTTTCGTGTGGAATCTCTGTTCTCATTACCTGCTCACAAAGCCCATCCAGTTGGGTCACTGGAGGCACAAGGAAAAGAAGCAGCAACTCTTCGGTATTGTCACCCTCCCCCAGCTTATCTACATATACAGTAGTGTTTTATAGTGTGAAATTGAAGGTTTTAGGAACTTCTTGAGGCTTTGAATTTGTAATTTTACACTATATTGTCTGCATTGAAATGCTGTATTTTTCTTGAGCAGTAAATTTATTACCCAGTAAAATTCAAGTAATTTCTTTCGCTCTGTTACTGCCGGTTGTTGCCATGTTAACAATTCAGATTGCTGGCTTTTTGTTTCCCTGTAGTTGCCAGGTTTTTCCCCTATGTTTTAAACAAAAAATTTGCTGACTCAGTGTGCTCCTCCATTTTCATATCATTAATGTATTAAAGAATTAATAATTAATATTTTGTTGTGTTTGGCAGTTTAGCCCTGCTTAGTTTCATTTTGGTCAGTCATGCTTGTCATGATTCAGAAAGGATAACATCACATTATCTTCTTCAGAAACAATCTGAACAAGCTGTATTGAGTTTTTTTCCTTCTTTTTTGAACAGTTGTTTAACAGTAGTTTGAATTTGTGCTGTAAAATACAAGCAACTGCAACTAATGATAATGGGTGAAGTTTTTTTCTTCATATTAATTGAAGTAGAAATAACATTGTCCATTTTATTTATAAAGCAGAGCTGTAATGTTTCAGTGATTCCTGTATACAATATTTAGAATTCTGGTTTTATCTGTTGGATTTATCAGTTAGATTTGTTTGGGTAGGGTATATTTTTTTTATTTTGTTATGGTATATTCTCAACTCTAGGGTCTTTGCTTCATGAAATGACATCATATTAATAATGACCAATCTGGCATTTAGTTTATGGGGTTGGTTTTTTTTATTTATTTATTTATTTTTTTTTTTTTTTTTGGTGAGTGTAGGGAAGGAATGGTTTTAAAACAGGGAGGAAAAAATCATCCAGTTCCTTATCTTTTGGAATGATAAATAGGGAACACACAAGGGTCTTGTAACACATTTTAAAGGTGATTCTAGAATTATTTCTTCCTTTTGTGAACAGATTTGCTAGCTTTTGTGAGTTGGTAAATACACTAAGCTGCCTTCTTCACTTTATTGTATTTAAAGGTGCCCTAAGAATGGATAGTTGAATCTGTGCAATCAAGACACCCCCAGTCATGAACTATGATGTAATGGGAGGGAATTTGTGTGACAGTTGTATATTACTTCAGCTGAAGGTGGCCATTCAAACAATGTGAATTTTGTTAATTTTAGTGTCATCTGAGCCAGTTTCTTTTCCTGCAGCCATTCCTGCATTGGTTTCCTTCTTCTGCTCTGGTTGCCACACTGCAAAGCAGCTGTGGGTGATTATTTTGCCAAGTTCCTAAATTCTGCAGGTTTCCTTTTTTATCTTCTTGTAGCCTTGAACAAAGGGAAGGAAGCGTACGATGTTGTGTAGCAACCTTCCTTTTCATTTCAGGGTCTTTCTCTTTCTTGTTAATTTGTCAATACTAGCAGTTCCCAAGGCTGACTCTATTGAATGCATGTAGAGATCCATACAGTGTGGAGAAATAACTGTGTAAAAACCTCAGGGGATTTTAACTTCTTAGAATTCTTAGTGTCTCAGGATAATTTAAATGGGTTGCACAACTGGTGCCATAGGTGGCAGTTAAAGAACCACTAAAATGAGATCTTTGGGTTGTTCCTTCCAAGAAAACATACAACTATGTGCAGTTCCGACCTCCCTATTGCATCCATTCATTCAACAGAGACAAATTCTTACCTGTGCGGAAAAATACTTGTTTCTAAAGATCTTTGTGGATTGGTCTGGTAGGGGAGAAAGTTTCTTGACCAAAACCAAAGTTGGGTAAGTCTTTGCCTGATGACTCTGCCCTGACTTCTGGGGAGAGCAAGAGCTGAGCAGTGACCACCCTGCTCTTTCTGCAGCGACCCAGGGGCTTGCTTGGTGTTCCTGCCAAGGAAGTAACTCTTGCTTTCAGTTTCTGTTTCATTTTGTTAGAATGTGCTGGAAGAATTAAAAAAAATAATTTCAAACAGCCTTCCCAAGTTAAGTTGGCATAAATAGGAGTGTGTCGCTGGTTATGTTGCAAACCAGTTAGAGGTCAGAGGAGAGGGTTTGCTTTAATGGTGTAATTGAATTACTCTTACAGGAACAGATAACTTACAGTTAACTGTGGCTGAAAAGGGAAGTTCTGGTGTCTTAGGCCTTGCCTTGTGCTGCCATCAGTGAGATGGCTTAGCAGTATCTTCAGTTTGTGTTCTAGCATAAAGGGAAAATCCTCCTTGTTGAGAATTGCTCTGAGCTGTATGAAAGGCTTGGACACAGGTTTTTGCATCCCTACTACAGACTGTGCTTCAGAAATGTGTGATATGTCTTTTAATGAGGATTTACTTAAAAAGGGGCTGTGGGAACCCTGAGGGTCCCCGAACACTTAAAAGTTAAAGTGTGTGTGATTTATAATTTTCCTGAACATCTGTACAGAAAAATCCTGTTATATTTGTTCATAAAGTCAAGTTCTCTTTAAACACCTGTAGTCTAATTCAGGAAATAAACTACCCTAGCTTCCTCTCCAGTATTTATTGTAGGCTGCCTGTTGTGGTGGCAGTTTCTGTATGCTCTGAATTGCAAAAGACAAAATACCAATTTAAGAAAACATCAAAATGTGACTATTTTCTTCAGCCACTGCAGGAGGTATTGCAAATCAGAAAAAGGGAAGCCTGTCTACAAATCACCATGTAACAGTAATGTTAGGGGCACCATGAAAAATGTTATTATTTGTACAAATCAAGAGATGAGACCAAAAAGTGGTGAGAGGAAGCACTGTGCCAAAAACAAGGTTCTGCACTAAGATATTTGCAGATGAGTCAGCTGGTGAACCTGATTTTAAGAGTCAATACATACACAAATAGCGTTCTTAAGAAATGTACTTCAGACTTGTGTGCTTTGCTTCTGATTTTAGGGATGGTATTCTTTAGAATGAGAATTGACTGACTGCAAGAGATGTTCATAGTGATGGGAATAAAATGTTTGATCCATGGTGAAAAGAATTGCCGTCCTTCCGCAGTTTGCTAGGGCAGAGCTTGCAGCACACGAAGGAAAAGTTTTGTAGCAGATCTTTGAGGCAGAGACAAATACACATCTAAATTTGGTACCTTCACAACATGGCCAAATAGCTACAGTTTGAAATATGTACTGTATATTTATGTAAACATGTTTCATATTTTATTAAATAATTTTAAATCCACATGTACACCCACAGTTCTGTAACAGCATAGCTTTGTTTTGATTCATCAGAACTTTGCCTCTGAAAACAGCCATAAAATAAGGATTTTCTGGGCTTGGAAGGAGGTGAAAGTATAAAGTATATGATACACCTCAGTCTTGGGGTACAAACTGCAACCCACTCAGAACAGATTAGATTAGTAATTGAGTGCTCCACAGATGTGTTTTAACTATTTCCTAACGTTTCCTCATTTTATTTTTGGTGTTTCTCATTTTGATGGTTAATAGAATTGTACTCAGAGTAAATTATAAATGTGGGCAAGGCTACTGATTTAGATATTCATCTTGATTTCTCCCCCTCCTCTTTGAATATCAAGTTTTAATAAAATCTCTTAAGAAAGGTCCTTATTTCACAGAATTGTGGAATATGCAGAGTTGGAAGGGACCCAAGGTCTTCGATTACTGTCATGTAATAAAATCAAGGCGTTCATAATTGGAGCCAAATTTGAAACATACACCATAAATAGGTGGAAGTGATAGATTTACCAGCTGGAATTAGAATTCGTTGGAAATCTGTCTGGCTTTTGAGAACTGTGCTGGTGCAAAGGACCTTAACTCCCATTTAAGTTTGTTCAATTACTTCAATTCAAGGGCTAATAAGTTGAGAAAGTTGGGAAGGTGATTTTATTTACCCATTCCCAAAGTGTAAATAGGGTGAGGAGGTAATTAGAGACATGACCTACAGATAATAGGTTAAAGATAATGAATTACAGTGAATAGAAGGTGTCAGTTCAGTTGTTAAAAGTGTGTTCATAGCACAGAACATTCTTTGCTTCTGTATGTGTCACTTAAAAACTTCTGGGGCAATTTATTTCAAACTGAAATTAATTTCTGATTGGATTTACATTTCTGACTTTAGCTTAAACTGCAGGACAAGGAAGTAAATTATGATATGATAGATGTGTAAAGAGTTGGATCTTGGGAAACACATGAAAATATATAAATTGCATAAGCAAACATGTTGAGGTAGTGTGTTCTTTGGTTTAGCAAAAATTAGTGAAATAACAAATGAAAAATTATTTCTTTAGGGAAAAAAGCAATGAAACTAAAGTCAGAGAGTTTTCTTTCTTGCAGATTGGAAAGAGTGAAATCACTCCTTTTGTATTTCATTGATTTTAAAATGAATAATTGTCATGTAAGTTAGAGGTTTGTTTTGTGCTGGGGAAGTCGAATGTCCATAGATAAACCAGAGAAAATATCTGTTGTTCATTTCTTGTCAATTTGCATTAGAATCAGTGAAGTGGAGCTTCCAAATCTGTTCTTAAATACTACATTTCTTCTTTGAAAAGTTATGCTGACTTTGTTATTGAGAGTGTTTGTAGGCCTCGTCTTTCAAGCTAATGAAAAACTGTATTATTTCTCAGAAAATCTATTACTTGCTTTAGTAAAATGCAGAATTTTGAAAACTTTGTATTTCTTTTTCCCAGGCTGTTCGCTGCTATGAATCGCTAATTTTGAAAGCTGAAGGAAAGGTCGAGTCTGATTTCTTTTGTCAGTTAGGTCACTTCAACCTCTTATTGGAAGATTATCCAAAAGGTAAGAATTTTTACTTCTTTTGGTAAATGTCTTTGGGGAGTTGTTCCTCAGTGTAGGTGACACAGCAGAATGAAAAACAATTGGGCCAAGTCACTGTTTTCTTGGTTTATACTGTATGTCAGAACCCATAAAAAATTATCACTGGCGATATCTTTACAAAAACAACCTTTTTTTTTTTTTTTAATAAAAAGAAAAACCCAGCTAAAACACTCCTGGTTCAGGTGTGAATATGAAGTTGGCTGGCAGACCCATTTTCTGATGGCTGCCTGCCTCAGTGATTGTGGGGGGTGTGAGTGAGAACAGGTTAGAACATTTATTTTTTTTCCCATGGGATGTCTGTTTTCATTGTCATTGCTTTTTAATTTTAACATGAATGCAGTTCTGTTTGTGTAGGGAAACGAACAACACCCCCACCCTGAAAATGTGTGCTCCCACCCCATGCCTTTTTCCAAACACAGATACTGGTTTCAGTTCCCTTGGGATGCAGAAACAGGGAGATGAGTTATAACAGACGAGTTCAGCAGCGCTGCTTGGTGACTCAGGCTGGCTGTGGGCTGCCTGAAGCAGTGTCTGTGAGTCCACTGATTCTCTGTCTGACATTAAACAGTGTCAGTCTGGCTTCCTGGGACATTCATTTCTGATGTGAGAAACATGTAGATTTGATGCTGCTCAGGAGGAATTTGCAGGTATCTAAATTCAGTCTGTAAATTCAGAAGGGTTTGGGTGATGGAGGCATCTGTCTTTTACCCTATCCCATCCAATAGTGAGATATAACCACTGGTGTTTCCAAATCCAGAGGCATGGGAAAACATGCAGGAAACATGGCAGGATGCTGTCTCTAAAATTTAGTGAAGAATAGTCTGATCCTTTGGTGCTTTCATTTTGTTCTAAGAAAATTCTGCCAGCCCCTCTGCAGAAAAACTTGCACCACTCATTCTCATTACCCTGATAAAGCTGGGTGTGAGTGCAGTGTGACCTTCTGGATATATTTTACTGAGCAAAAAACAGCCCAGGATTACAGACTGACCTGTATTAACTCTGCTTTTGAGTTGATAGCAGTTAAGAGTGACAGGACCAGGTGTTGCTGTGGATCAGAGGCAGGGTTTACTGATGGGGCATCTGCCTTCTACTCTGCCTGTGGTTTTAAAAACAAGCATAAAAAAATCCAATTGATGGTTGAAAATATCAGTTCTCCAGTACTGTAAAAGAGCATTAGCACAACAATGTGAGAAGAAACATTAAGCCATTAAAAATCTGAAATAAAGTCCTTAATACTTTCTTAGATGCCTATTTAAAGTCACATCTCAATCGTAAAAAAAAAAACCTCAAGAAGACAAAAAAACCTTCTTAGTTATGGAGTATTAAAAAAGTATCTGCATTTTCAAAGAAATATAGTAGTAGATGAAAATACTGGAGGAATTTTAAAAATAAACAAAACATAACAAAGAAACCATAACAAAAAATAAATAATTCTGTTGGGTACACTGGCAATTTAAACAACACAAAACACACGCCATTGATGTAAAAAGGGAAGTTAAAGGGGTTTTTAAATTAAATGAGTGACACGTTCTCTACAGTTTTTGAACTCTAGTACCATAGACTGCAAAACTATTACCTTCAATGCAGAAAGTCATAGTTGTTCTATACCTGATTTACTGCTGCTGTTTGAAAAAAGTAGAATGCTTGTTCCATTACAAAGTAAAAATAAATCTCATTAGATATTACAAATTTTGTTACTTTAATTGTCATACATTCTAATTGCATTATAGTTAAATGTTACATGATTTAGAACAGAAAAGTAAAGAGAGTTCAGAATGTTTTGATGTCACAAACGTATATTTTACCCAGATTTTAAGTCCTGAAGTTCCTGAAGAGCATGGTCTTCAGATCCAAAAATCTGTGTAGCCTGAATTTAGTAATGACAAAGTTATGGAGATGTCAGTGTGTTTAATAAATAGGATGCAATTAATACAATGTCACAAGCTAGCAGCATATATAATGCTCCACAATTTCTTTTTCCCTTAAAAACCTGTTTCTTAATTAAATATCTCCAATAAATGCATGCACCTTTGCATATAATGTATGAAGTGTTTTTTATAAAGACAGAAGTAATAGTGTTCTTTGTTTAGAAATGCTTGCAATGAAGTATGTGCAGAGCAGAACAAAATGTGACTGTAGAATGGGGATCAGTGGTCAAGATGAAGCAATGTTGGGGTGACAGATCTGGGTTTTACGTTGGTAGTTTCTTCTCTTTAGATCTGTCTCATTTTTTCACAAACACCTTGGCAGAGAAGGATCAGGCAGCTGGGTGCATTTTGTTGCATGTTTTTAGTGTTGTGATGTAGCTAATATCTTCTGAATGCACTGAGACTCTATGTAATTTCTTTGTAAGAATTAGGACTTACTCACCATAAGAGGGATCTTGGGAAAAAGTCATGGCAGGTTGCATCATTGAAACTCACATTGTTGGTGCTGATCCTGCCCTTGTTGCATGTACTCACAGGGTATCAGTGAGGGGCTGGCTGCCTTTAAATGTGCAGTAAGCTGGTGTCTGATGCTGAAGTTTATTTAACTTTATTTTTTTTAATGAAGCCTGTTAAATATTGTAAGATCCCTTGAAGTGCATATGTTTTCTGTCACTGGTAGCCACTGAATTCCAAAATTAATATGCTTTTATTTTTCTTCCTTAAAAAGAAAACTTTTCAAGCTGCTCTGCAGGTTTCAGTTTTCCCAAAATGCAGTAAGTTTGAATTGCGAAAGGGTTTTCTCTGCAGCCATGGAATGGAGCTGTTGTGTTCTCAGCACTCTGCTGCTGTTAGGAGAAGGCCCTATGCAAGGGATCAGCCTTTTTGCAGATTTTGAATCCTGTGAGACACTGACTTGTATTCAGACACCACCAGGATTACAGATGGTTTGGTTTTGGCTTTGCCTGCATGTTCGGGGTGGTTTCTGTGCTCATCTTCCATTGTATTGATCCTGATTGATGAGAATTTGGCTTTGGGATTTCTTCAGATGGGAATGTTGACTCTTCTTGGTGAAAACTATTTCATTTCCCCAGTAGAAGTGTCTTAACTCTGATTGGATTGTTCCTCCTTTCTTTTCTGACAAGGCAGCTATTCCCCAGCTGTTGGATTGTTTCGGAGGTTCCCAAACCTCTGTGGCCTGGGCAGGCCCTGAGTGGCACCCCATGTCTGCTTTCTTTGTGCTGGCACAGCTGAGCCTGCAGCTGTGTGGGGAACTGATCCAACTGAAAAATAACCCCGCACAAAAATGCCGTGCAGTTGCCCCAGAATGTGAAACCTCAGCCTTGAGGTTTTGCTGGAGGAGGTGGCTGGGTTGTCACAGAAGCCTTTGGATGCTGGGAGGATTCTGAATCCAGTTAGGACTCCTGGTGTGAACCTGTGAATGGTTTGCTACTGGATTCCTCAGGACAGACAGGTTTTACCTAATTACTGTCTTGAAAGAAACACATGTTCCACTCACAGTTGGCTGGTTTCCATAAACAATAAGGAGTGCAGATAGTGATGTTTTAAGGTTTGGGTACTAACTGACTCGAGTTCTAATTGACAGCTGTTTAATGAGCTCGTGGATTGACATCATTGTGTTTTCCTGAGGGATCTTGATTTTGCAGAAGGGTCACATGCATTGACTGTGTTCAGTCTGTGACTTGGAGGACAGCTCACAGTGGCACAAATGGAGATGTGCTTTAATCATTTGTTTCCTTGAATTGCTGTTCTCTAAGCAAAATTCCTAGAAGTAGAAAATGCAGTTAATAAATAAATGATTTAAGAAAAACATAACATTATTTGTGCCACAGTTATTAAAATTACAATAAATACTGTACTGAAATAATTCTTATTGTTGTATTCAAGTGGTGATCTCATTTTTAAATGTTCTATGTCAGAACAGTTTTAGCAGTATTTATTTTGATTATAGATAGTGATGGCTTTGTCAAAAATAATAATATAAAAATACATTTTAAGTCATTTATAAGATAATGTTTGTTAGTTATCGAGCATTTTTTTAGTAATCATTAATCTAAAATTTAAACTGAAGCCTCAGCCATAATGTTATTTGAGCAACTCTTTTATTATGCTGCAACCTAAACCCAAAATTTAAACACTTTCTGGTTGTTCTTTTGTAAAGTTGTTTGATTGTGAGAAACTCCCAAATTCAACAATGTAGATGTGTTCCTTTGTACTTACAATTCCAGCTCCGTAGGGAATTTCCCTGTGGTGCTTAACATTTTTCAGGAATTTGAAAGGCAGTATTGTTATTGGGAAGCATTTTCATGTGCTGTGCTCTGAGGTGCAGGGTACAGTGGTAGTTTCATAAAATACAAGGGAGAATTTTTCAGCATGGATAGGATTGTGCTGATTCCTGCTGGGCTGTCTTGTCTTATTTAATGAGTCCTGCAGAACTAGAATGAATTAAATAGCTTGAATGAGTCAAGGAAGAGATGGCTGTGTCAAATAAGTGTGATATTTAGGTTTAAGGTTTTCTATTTTATTGTTTGTAACTGGTACTAACTGGTAGAATTTGAGTTGCTTCTATTTAGAGCTGTTTACAGAATCCTGAAGACGAGAGAAATTTTGGGTGTTAAATTTCGGGTGGTTTAAACCATTATGTGAAATGTCTATAGAAAGAAGTAAGCTTAGAACATTAAAATGTTCTTTTTAAATTGTATGTGGAGCAGTCAACAGTTTTATTATAAAATATGCCAGGGCCATGTTTTTGACTGGTTGTCTGAAGATTTGAACACTTTGGACAGTGTTCTCAATAAAATTTAATTGTTAAATTCTTTTTGTATGTAATACACTCTTGGGAAGGTTATCGAGCTTGATGAGAATCCTTTGGGCTTCTTCACTGGTTTTCAGGATTTTAAGACTTTCACAGAGTTCAAGATCTGAAGAATTTCTGTAACTATAAACTTCTTGTCAAACTCTTGTATATCTTTCACATTTAATACTTTATGGGACAGTGGGCTTCATGCCACTTTGCTGCTGCATTACATTTCCAGATGAGGATGTGGAATTGTTAATAAAATTTCTTAGAGGACTATTTGATGATTTTTCTATCTTAAATCTATGCTTGTGTTGCTTTTGTGTGTCAGCCTTCATTCTGTGTTAAAAGGAAGACATGCTTCAGGCTTCTTTGATTGTCTCTTCGGTTCTTTGAGTACAAATCTCTGGAGGAAACGGAGAGCAGCATCTGCCTGAGGCCTTAGAACAAAAGACCTGAGTGGCATTTTGTTGCTCTTCCACATTTTTTGGGTTATTACAGAATCGTAGAATCATGGAAGTTGGAAAAGACCTTTCAGATAACCCAGTCCAGCCATTAACTCTGCAGTGCCAAGGCCACCACTGAACCATGTCCCCCTGCCACACATTTCCGTGTCTTAAAAACACCTCCAGCCATGGTGACTGCACCACCTTCCCTGGGCAGCCTGTGCCAGTGTCTGACAACCATGTCATGAATTTTTTTTGCAATATTCAATCTGTATCTCTCCTGGTGCAACTTGAGGCAATTTTGTTTGTCCTGTCATGACTTGTTGCTTGGAAGCAGAGACAGGTGGACACCTCACTACAGCTGCCTTCCACATTGTTTGTAGAAGGCAACAAGAAGAGTCCCCCAAGCACTTTTTTGGTTTTTTTCAGGCTAAGCAACCCCTGCTCCCTCAGCTGCTCCTCATCAGATTTGTGCTCCAGATCCTTGCCCAGTTCCACTGTCCTGCTCTGAACATGCTCCAATGTCCTGCTTGTCTTGAGGGGCCCCAAACTGGACACAGGATTTGAGATGTGCCCAGTACAGGGGGACAGTCACTGCCCTGGGCCTGCTGACCTCACTATGGCTGATACAGGCCAGGTGCTGTTGCCCTCCTTGGCCCTGTGCTCATGTTTATCCAGCTGGTGACCACCACTCCAGGCCCTTTTCCACCGGTCACTCTTCATCCGCTCTTCCCCCAGCCTGGGGGGTTGTTGTGACCCAAGTGCAGGACCCAGCACTTGGCCTTGTTAAATCTCAGCTCTGGATCCCCTTGTGCAGGCTGGTGATGAAGATACCAGACAGGAGTGACCCCCACACTGAGCCCTGGGGATCATGCCTGGCCACCAACTGGGTGTAATTCCATTTCCCACCACTCTCTGAACCTGGCCTTCCAGCCAGTGTTTACCCAGCAAAGTCAGCTCTGTTGTCTCAACCTTGGAATTTTCTCACCTTTTGATGTCTTTAATTGTATGGCAGAGCAGTTTTCATCTTGCTGGGTAAAACCTGAACTATGTATAAGCTGTTTCTGCAATCTGCAAATATCTCTTAGATGTTTAATGAAAATTTTTTTTCCTGGAAGCAATCACATTTAAATCAAGAGATGTGCTTTTTCCAAGCTTCCTTTGTGCAGTTCTTCAGCTAATTTTCTATTTTACTATTAATTTTCACATGAGATAAGCACTAAGAAATATTGGGCTTGTTTAAAAATTAAATTAAAAATAACTGTGGTTTAGAAAACATACTGCTTTCTAAATGGAACTTTGGTTTGTATTAAAGTTTTCTTTTCAGGGTATGCTGTCAGATTAAAACTTGCTGTTTCTAAGTTCAGTAAGCCAAACATTTGTGTTAGTCACATTTAGCCTTGTAAGATGCCACTAGATGGTGTTAGTATGTAGTTCACTTTCTTCTTACTCAAGCACTAAAATACTCAAACTGCTCCATGTTTTCATCACTTTGAAGGCCTCTTAAGTTTTAAGGTGTCGTAAAATAGGTTTGTTAGAGCAGATCATAAAAGCCATCCTCTGTTACTGCATGATTTGTGATGAAATGTGTTAAAGGTGACAAATGGGTGGTTGTCATTCAGTCTAGACATTTTCCCTCCCCATTGTCACCTTCCTTGTTTGTTTAGGTCAAGCATTTGGATTCTGTGTGCAAAGAGAGATTGTCTTATCTTATGACTGAAACTAAGTTTTGCCAAAATTGCATGAAATTAAGTAGATTAAAAAAAATTCCTGAAACCACATACATGGTAATTAAGTCAGATTTGGTTTTTTTTTTTTTTTCCTCTATATGATACCAAGGAATCTTAAACAGGTGGGAATAAGGAACAAGTGTTATCCATGTCCTGCTGCTGCCATGTCCCTTGGTCCTTTGGTAGCAGGAAAGCAGACTCTTAGGGGCACATAATAAAGTGTCAGGGTTAAAGTAACCATACATATTGCAAAGTGGATAGCTCTGGGTGACTAAAAACTTGTAAGAGGAAACCACTGGACTGCAAACGTGTCAACTCATTGAGGGTCAGCTCTGCACGAGATGCCTGAGGTTTACAGACAGACTGAAACGAGCCTGAGCTGAGGAGGATTCTTCCTGTTCAGTGGTTGCAGTTCTTGTAGAACGGTGGTGTTTTGCTCTTCAGAGCTATTTCAGGTAAACATTTTATTTTCCTCAAGCAATGCAGCTGATGGTGATTGATTTGAAAAGCTGTGAATAGCTTTGGGGTATACATGTCCCCTCCTCTGGGGAGGATGGTAAATGCTGTCTCTGCCACTCACAGGGTTTTCAAGAACGTGATCACAAGGATTACCTGTTAGGATAATAATATACATGTCCAGGTTTTGGAGAGAGGTATTCATAGCAAGAGTGTAAACTCATAGAGTAAGAAATTAAATAAAGGACAGAAGATGGAAACTGGACTGAATAGGTAACTGAACATTTCTTTTGGTAATTGTTGAGTGTTATTTTGGGTATCTGAATGTGGTCTGTCAGTTTTGTGCTTTGAAGAGTTTTCTGTGGTTGACTACAGAATGTAGTTGAGAGTGAGGCAAGAGGCCTTGTCCTGCTGACACTCATTCCTGTTCTTTGAGTCCAGACATGCATTTTCTGGATGCTCATGAGTGTTAACATGCAGAGAAAAAAGAAGTTTTTATGTCCTTTATTGTCTTTATACAATTCCATATGTGTAAGAATTTCAGTGGCAAACTTCTAAATTGAAAAAGCTCAAAAGTAAGTACCTAATCAAAAGATTTTCTGCAGAATCCTGCTGTGCCTAAGAGTGATTTCAAAGCATTCATTTTCTAATGTTTAAGAAGGACATCATAATTGAAATGGGGTTGAAAGAGGGGCAGTAGTTGATAGAATCTTTTTGTGACAAAAATTGTCCATTGCTTTGGAATGACCAGTATTGGATGAAAAGTAAAGGTGCAAAGTGATACTTCAGCTTTTAGTGTTTGGATTTTTTCGTTGTTGTTGTTAATTCTTGTTGGTACTTTGTTTGATTTTTTTTTTTTTTTTTTAATACTACTAATCAGCTGCATGACCCAAGTAAGTGGGATTTTTTACTTTTTAATATACCAGGAAATATCATCCTGCAGTCAGAAACATAACGCTGATAGAGCACACCCTGTGTTACAGATAGGGACTTTCTGCAGATTCAGTTGCTCTTTTTTTCTTATTTTAGAATAAAGTTTTTATTTTGAGGGATTTGCCCTTATTTTCTGTAGATACATAGTTAATTTAAGGGAGAAGTTGCTTGTAGTTCCACAGTACAGGTTTTTGATAAGGTACTAATTTCTACACCATAAAATTTAGGATAAATATCTGCTTACTTGTGACCCACTCAGGGACTATGAAATAGGTTAGGGTAAAAAATGTATGATTCATGTTTTCCCATCTATCTAGATTGGTTCAGTTTTTCAAAAATCTTACTTTTTCATAATTTGATTTCTGGCATCTTATATGCAAGATTCTTCTTAGGGATGTGCTTGATGAGGAATATTTAATGTGGGCTCTGGCAAAAAGAACTTGAGAGCTTGAGTGCTCGTGAAGCAGATGTTTAATATAGGTGTTCAGTATAGTTATAAAAGGGGCTGAAATCAGATTTCACAGGTAACTTATTGTAAGCTGAAGACGGGATAATATTGAAATTGTGCATGGTAACATTTTAGTTGTCTGACTTTCCTGAGGAGGAAAGGGACATTGAGCTCTGGTTTAAGAGAACCCTCTGTATTTCATCCTTATGCATTCTTAGCAGAACTATGAGAATTTCAGCATTTCATCTGCAAGAAGCTAAGTAGAAAGAGAAAACTGTTAGCCTAGAACAGGCTGGAGCCCCGGGGGTTTCTGAACCCACCAGGAGGATTGGGCACTTCAGGCACTGAGGAAGACTGAAGTGTCCTCTATCCCTCTGAAGAGAAATGTGGCTCCTTGGGATGGAGGCCTTATCTTCTTATCATACAAACATAAATAGAATTCAGCAGTCCACGCTTCCCATGTACTTGTTATTAATTCTAACTGAGCTTGGCACATTAAATGATCACTGCAGCTGTTCCTGTGGGAAGTTGCTGAACTTTATTGAAGAATGGAAGAGTTAGAAAAGAAAATCACAGTCAAACATCCTTTTTCTTAAAGAAAACTGGTAGAATGTCATGGAGCAAAAGACTCCTTTTGTAATAACCTCCCTGTGTTAAATGGAGGTGCTAGGATTTTTCTTATTGCTTTCTTTTTTCCTGTTCTTGAAGTTCTTTTGTTTATTTATGTATTTTTAAAATACTATTGTCATTTTATAAGCTTTATTAGCAGTACCTTAACTACTATAGGTAAGCATATTCCACCTCTCCTTTTTAATGGATATGCTCATGTGGGTACTTCCTATATTTTTAACAGCTATAGTGAAAATATTCTCCCTTTTATTTTCCAAGTATAAATCTTTAACATTGTATGTAATGTTCTTTTCATCTTTTTATCCATATCCCCTGTATAGTTGACTGCAGTAGTTAGTTAATAAAATCTACAAGAAGTTCTCAGTTTCTTGAATCTTGCATAATCTATGTGAAGTATACTTTAACCCTTAAAATTGAGATAGGTACTGCTTGAGTAAAAAGAAAAAAACCTCCTTTTATTTGTGATGTGATGCATTACAAAACTGTTTCATAGTGCTTGTGCATGTTCCTGTTGGGGAAAGCAAAGTCATTACCATGTTCAGAAGATAATTATTCCTTTCTGTTGTAAACTTATTAATAATACCTGGGAGAACTTGAATCTAGGAGGACTTTTGGGGGGGAGAAGGATGTTACTTTGTCTTATGGTGGAAATCCTTTAAAACATAATTACAGAGTGTGACTAAAATGTGCTTAGTTTTAACATTCTTCAGCTTATATTGTTAGACTGAAGTCATATCCTTCGGTTTGTGCCATTTTTTTTGGGGGGGTGTTGCAGGAAGAATTGTATTCTTAAATTGTGAAAGACTTAGATTAAATTTTGAAGTGATTTTGTTTGTCTGAGTTGCATTGTAAACATTTTAAATATATTGCAAGTTAATAATGTATGGTCAATGAGTGTTCTTCTAAGTTAATTTTTCTAACCTGGGCATCTAAATAAATCACAGTTTAGAACATCAAAGTTAGAAATTGACCTCATAAGCATTTTGGTGGGGAGGGTACCTCATGGGCATGGAGCAGGATGTGTCTGTTCACAGATAAAGGTTGAGAGTCTCCAGAGACAGATGAGTGCAGAGGTTCTGTGTCTTTATCATTGTGTGTATGTTCTTACTTCACTTAAGCACAAGAACTTTTGTCAAGTTACAAAAATGAATATCCAAGACAGGCTTTGAAGGGTGGTAACATTTATGGACATGATTTATCCATGGGGYTTGCAGGAAATGAATCTGCRCCTAAAATAAAGYACACGTTGTTCTTATKTCYTAATCTGTTTAGTGTTTATGGYTTTTCAAARCTGGAGTTRTCTTCTTTTGTTGTTTGGGTTCCACACATTGCATATTTTCCTTTCTTTAATCTTASGGAGCAAACACTTGAAAAATCATTATCTTTGTGCCACTGAGTGAATCTTTACTTAAAATTCTTCATTTCTGATGGTTCCTAGTCGTGTTCTTAGAAAAAAGCAAAGCCTGTCTGTGTTCCAGTCTGAGGTGGCCTGGTAGCCCAAGGGCAAGATGAATCAACCAGAATTTTTAGGGAGGAAGAGAGATGCAGGAATAGTGATTGGAGAAATTGGTTGCTAAGTAGAGCTAATATTCAGTTGAATAGAGCTCTTCTTAGCACTGATTTCCAGGTTAGTCTTGGCCCTGGCTGTTGAATAAAATGCAAGCTTTTGGGTTTTTTTCTGCTTGCTTTTGTTTCACAGAATGAAAGGCCACGTGAAATTGATTTCTCTTTGTATGTCCCTCTTCACCAGTTCTTCAGAAATTACAGGGCATCAGGGAGTGTGGTAAATGAGCTACATGATTAAATTTTTAAATCTTGCAATAGCTTTGTCCAGGATGAAAATCCCAAAATTTCAAATTATTTCTTTGTTACATGTTTTCTTTAAAATATTGCTTGATTTACATTTGTAAGATAAATAATAAATATACTTTTGGGTTGACATTTCATAAAACAAAATTATAATCTTAAGGAATGCATTGCCCACAACAGTGTACTTATCATGGCAGTGTTACTTTTATTAAACCATTTATCATTTTAATGCTGTGTATTCTGACTCTTAAGGATTTCCATCTTTTTCTTCAAAGAAAATGAAACAAAACAAATTGAACATTCATTTTTCTTTCTTACAGCATTATCTGCATACCAGAGGTACTACAGTTTACAATCTGACTACTGGAAGGTCTGTATGAGCACTTTTTTTTTTTTTTTTTTTAAAGATGTGTTGCTGTAAATGTTCAAAATTTTAAAGTAGATTCTGTTCAATAATAGTTTGGAGTATCTACCTGCAATTACTTTTTGGCATATTAATTGAGTCTTAATGTAAATGTTCACCTATATGTTCAATTCATTATAAATTTCAATGAAAATAAGTCTTCACATAATCTATTGAAAAGGCAGTTAATTAAGCTGACAAGTTTTAATTTTTTTTGCCATCATTATCTGTTACTTCAGGACTTTTTATGCAGCACAGATCTTTGGATGTGTGCATGGAGAGCAGCAGAACCTCTTGAAAGCTGCTGCACAGGCGTTGGGCTGGAAACAGGAAAAATGTTCTCAGGTTGCTTTTTGTTTCCACAGACACCAAATTGTTTCGAGTCCTTTTCAGTATTTTAAATAACATTCTTACGTCAGGTAGGAGCAGATCCCGTTAGTCTAGCTGCCTTGTCTGTAAGTAGAGGTATTGTGTCTGTAAGTAGAGGTATCATGACTTCAGATGAATAAAATGGAAAAAATTCTTACAATGGCATTGTCAGAAATAGTCAGCATTGGTATATTGTCACATGAAATAATTTGAAGCTCCTGACAGAGAGGGGTGCAGGAAAGCACATAACACCTCAGGTACTTGTGTGGTCTTAAGCAGCTGTTTTCCTTGAAGTGTGGATAAATGCAGCTTTCATGTAGGGAAGGCTCATCAAGAGCTCTTGGTACCATGTAGAGATGGCATTAGAGAAACAACATTTTGTGTCTTTGCATTTATAGGGACTGTAACAATGCTCTGAAAAACGCTGTGGCAGCTTCTCCTATTTGAGCACAGGATGGGGAGAAAGGCAGGGTAAATTAAGGATGGATGAGTGAACTGGAGTAAGTGATTTATAGCAGATAAAGGAGATCTCCAGTTGGAGGATCCTAGGGAAATTTTTGGTGTTGTCTTGTAAAGCCCCTGCTCCAGCAGGAGTTGTGCAAGTACCATATTTCCCTGAGCCATTTTGGATTTGGAGGAGTTTTTCCAGAAGTAAAGCCTGCAGTTTTAAAATTACAACAATAAAAACGTGAATCAATTCTTCTGACGGGCTCTTGGAGAGCTGCTTTGAAGATTGTTGCAAATAAGTGTTGAAATCGATCAATTAATTAGAAATCAATTGTAATAGTTTGTGTTGTTTGTACTCTTTCACATTAAGTATGTCAAAATAGTTTATGACTGGAATTATTTTTTCTGGTTTTTATTCCAATGGCTTATTATTAAAATAAGTGGTAGGTGATTACTAAGTTATTTCCCCTGCATTTTCAGAGTTCAGGGTGGAATGTAAATGCTTATATATATTTCTATAGGTGTAGGTTTTTTTCATATATAGATAGATTACATATATATTTCTATAGGCTCAGAATATTATCTGCAGTTAAAATAAATGTATGTAAACTCTGACAGTTTCATCTCAAAAGCACTGATGGCAATAAAGTTTCTGTTTGTATACAATGTGTGATATTTTAACACACCTGTTTCTTGTATATATCTCCAGAATTTTACCATGCAGAGATTATTTTGAACAATTCCAGTTGCAAACATGAGAGCATTGTTTGCAGTGGACAAAAGACCATTTCAAGTTCAGCAAATTAAAAATCCAGCCCAACAACAAGAAAAAACAAAAAAAAACCCCAGTAATTTTTCTCCAAGTTGGCCTCCCTGAGAAGGATCTCATTGTGAGCTTCCTTAAAAATTTTTAGACCAAAGTGGTTTTTTTCCTGTAGTGTTTGGAGATTTTGTTAATTTTGGTATTCATGAAGAAGAGCCTAAAAAAGTCAAAACCCATTTTTCACCTATTAACTCTTGTACTGAAAGTGGTTAAAATCAGAGGTGGATGATATTTAATCTCATTAATGGATGATGATGAAGCTATTCTGGAGCTGGCAGTGGGAAGCTGCCTGGATTGGATCGAGAGAAAGAGCTTCCCCTCCTCCTTCCAGCTGAGAGGATTTATTGTTTCTTGTCATCCTTAATGCCCTGTATCTGTAAGAAACCATTTCGTCAAGAATAGCAAGTTTATGGTGTATTTTTGGTCACACTTTTATGCTGTTTTGTTCTACTTCATGATTTTTTTTTCCTCAAAGAGCTACAGATGGCAAAAACCCATAGTCATATATCCTTATTTTACTGTTGTGGAAGAAAAGTTTTTAGTCTTTATAGGGTTGGATGTCATCAATTAAGTTGTTTGAATTTGTGATGGTAAGGAAAGGAAGAGACAGAAGGGTGTGAAGGAGGAGTGGTATTTGTGAGCTGTGACGGGAGCTGTGTGAGATCTGGGAAACTGGAAAGTGCTGAATCACATGAAGGTTATTACATAAGGCAGGTCTGAAGTCAGACAGGAGCAGCCTTTTAAACTTGGGCAGATTATCTGAAATTACAAACTGTCATGCAGTGCAAATTTATGTGATTGAAATAAGCGTCCTCTGTTTGCTTTGTTTTTTTTAAAGAGAGAACTTACAGAATTGCAAGAGTTTTCAGATTGCTTTGAGTGTAGTTTGGCTACCTTTCAGAAACTATTTTTGCCCTCTGCTACTTTGTATTTTTAGAGTTGCATGGGGTTGGTAATTGAGCATTATTTTCATGCATTGTTCATTTCATGATACACAGTCTATATTTCCTTTCATGAAAAAGGCATTTTACTTTTTTTTTCCCCTCCATAGATTTTTCTGATGGTCTGAATTTTCATAGATTTTTCTGATGGTCTGCTCTGAAACAAGCAGGTTGTTTTCTGTCACAATTTGATGCATGGGTTGTTTTGTTGCTATTACAGTAAGCATTGTGTTGATCATATGGAACAAAAAGAGAAGGAAAAAACACTTTAGAAAATATATTCTGGGTATATACTCTAGTGACAAGAGTGAAGGTGAAAGGTTAGGAAGATGCTGTATTTTGCCATTTACCAGATCAATACTCCCTCTGTGCTGATGAGATATTATTTCCTTTCAAAGAACTACCTGTATGGAGAGTTTTGAAGGTGTTGTGTTATGCCACATATTCCTCAATAGATGATTTTTTGCTGTAATCTTTGGGTGCTCACAGTGTAAAATGTCCTGCAAAATACAGTTTCTGCAATTTTTGACTACAAAGGCACTGTGGTACCTTAACTCTGCATTGAAAAAAAATTATTTGACTTGAAGTGTTGTGAAGTAAATATCTCAACTTGGATAAAAGCCGATCTGACTTTCGTTCTTGCATTCAAGTACTTCTCTCAATGTTTCTTCTTATGTGCCTCTGCTAAAATAAATCTCCCTTCTGTGCAATGTGCTTCATTCTGATTTCTTTTTAAAACTCCCCTGTGTCAACATGTTGGGGGAGGTGAGGAGGACTGTGGGGGATGAACGGATACAAAGGGCAGTTCAGGAGAGGGAGACAACAGCTAGAACTGCACTTTGTAGATGTTGATGCTCCTGGGAGAATAAAGATATCAAGTGTAAATGTCTACCATGATTATCAGTTTTGACATATTCTGAGGAGGCAGCATTAGAAGCTCAGCAAAGAGTAAGATATTCCTGATTTTATCCAAACATGATGGCAGATATCTGGCACCTGTCGGAAGTTATTTTAATCATCTCGTGGTTGTATTATAATGGACTTGATCATAGTGAGCCCTTTTATATAATACCTGAGTTTGAGTAGGCTATCCTACAGAAGTTCATTGCTTGAGTGAATTGAGTTCAAGTGTATAAAACATCTGGATCTGTTGCACTGATCCTGGGCAGGGGAGACCTAGAAACGTATTCCACAGATTTGGGGCTCCAAGAGATGTCAGTGCTCACTAGAATGATTCCTGGGAGAGTTCCTGAGAGAAGATCCTCATTATCCAGTATTTAGATTAGATCTCTGCTTAGGCATGGCACTGCTGCTGCAATCCTTGTCTGGTTTGATAATCTTGATTAAAGAATGTTTGTGGCCTTTGCAGGCAGGTGAACGTTCACATATTGTCAGTTAGGAATTGTGTGCCTGCAGTTGTAGCAACACAGAGTTTGAAAAAATCAAACCTTTTGGTACAGGTATGTTAGGGAACAGCAAATTCCCTCATGCTGATTCCCAGAAGTGTTTGAGCATCTATTAGGGACAGCTCTGTGCTTGGGGAATGAACATGAAGATTTCTAGGCACTGTTAAACCCAGGGGATTGTGGACAAGTTATGAGGAACATGACAGCTGCACTGCTGAAGTCCATTATTCTGTGTTAATTCATCAAAGAATAACATCCTGCTGGCTTAAGTTCTTTTTATAAAAAATGTGTTTTATCAGACTAACAGAGGGTACACAGGTACTTGAACATTTCTATTCATATGTGAATAAACTGAAGGTTTGACAAGGCACAGCATTTAGAAATGCATCTTGAAATGTTGGATGTTACTATGAAAATTACTTACTTCTTTTTAAAGGAAGACTTTATTGTGGAATAGAATGCTAGAACTTGGATTGAGGATGCCTGAGAAAGAAAAGAGACCTCAATTTATTCAGCTGCACTTAACTGTAGTATCTCTTTATCAAACAGTGCTTGGAGTGGATCAGTCAGAAAGTCTGAATGTTCCTTGAAATGTTTAAGGAACACTTAATTAGTGAGTTATATCCTCCAACATGAATTCAGATATAGAATTCTTGTTAGCTGTTGACTTTTGCTGGAAAGTTGCCTAGAAAAGAAAGTAAATCTGTCAGGAACTCGTTATCATTTTATGAAAGTGGCCTTAATCACCCTTCTTTTTAATCAAGATTTCATTTATGTGGACAAGGTGAAAGCATCAGAGGTTTGGTAAACCCCAGGAAGGTTTTCAAAGACCTAGTTCTGTGTTACAGTGGATTTTAAGAACATCTGAGTGCAAATGTGGTGAATTTAGAGTTGCAAGGCTATACTGAAGAACACTGAATGGTCTAGTTAAGAAAAAAAAAAAGAAATTGAAGAGGGAGAAGTAAATCCCATAATTTTGCAGCAAGATGAGGTGTTTAGTTCTGGAAAGAACCTGTTTGGTACTCCCCTGCCTATGTTTACTGGACAGTAGAATGAATCACTGTCTAAATTTTTACCCTTTTTCATATTTGTTTCATAAATTATTACTGAAAATAAAATTCTGACTATATATGTACAAATAGGAGAATTTCCCCACACTTTTCTCAGGTAATCCTTATAAAGCAGAGAAGAATCCAAAACCATACAGAGAAAAAAACTCTAAAAATCCAAACCAGAAAAGCAAACAAACAAAAAACCAAACCAAAATCCACCAGAATCCCTCGACCTGAAATTCTCTTCAGAAACCCAAATGTCAAAGGAAAATTCAGTTGTGTATGTGGGTGCTAATCATGGAAGAGGGATGTGGTCTCAGTCTGTTGTTGGTTTGTTGCAGAAGGCAATTTTATAGCACTTTTTATGTTGATCTAAAGTGTATTTGAATGCCAGGTAATATTGTAAAATGCTGTTCTGTAATTAGAGTTATGTAGAAATTTCTGAAGCTTATGGCTAAAACCCCTGTAATTAGTAGAAAGGCTTTTTTGTTCCAAAGAGCTAAAGTAACTAAAGACCATGGACGTTAGTTTTAAAATGTGACCTGTTACTTGTTTTAATTGTTTATGCAGCTTTTTTTTTCATCCCTCTGCTTTTTTTGGTATGTTTCCTTAATGCTATAAAGTAGGAAAATAATTTTAAAAACCCCATTATTATTTAATTTTGTCTGTATTGCTGTTTCTTTTTCTCCAGACTGTCTGTTTCTCCCTTTATAAACAGTTGGACAAAAAGTAATTACTAGACATACTGATAACAGCAAATAAGAGAACATTTTGCACCTTTGAGATCCTTTATAAGACAGCAATTTTCCACTTCATTGACTCACAACTGTTTTATTTTCTGCAGTAAACTCAAAAAAACAAGTAGTTTTAAAACAGAATTAATCAAAAATTTCATTATTTTTTAATTAGATATAAATGCTTGGATTAATTGAAACAGTGCAGTTGTATGGGATCAGTAGAAATTGCTGGAACAGACAGCCTCCTGCAACATAGTTGGAGAAATAGGATAATTTGTGAACAAACACTGCTTTTTATTCAAGCCCTTAGGTTTTTGAAAATTTTTAAAAACATAATGGTTATTCCATATAAAGAGATAAATTTCCCCTTAAGGGTCCTCAGAGAACAAAATTTTAAAATTACACAAAAAAGGCTTTAATGTAAATGATTGCCCCATAGCAACACAGGGTACCTACAGAAAAAGCAAAACGAAACAATCCATTTGATCAGAGAAATGTTGAGAAGAGCTGATCAGGAAAGCAAGTTTCAGAAATTCTCACTGAAGGTGAAGTTTGCGGTGAAGACGTTGCAAAAGGAACTGGGAGATACAGCAGTGACCTGCAGATGGGTGCATTAAAAACCTGCAATTCAGGATGTATTTACAAATTAAAATGATCAGGTTGTAATAGAATAAATAGAAAGAAGAAATGGATAATCAGAAAGTGAAAAATAAAATCGGAATTATATAAATATTCAGTGTCTTTGTGAAGCATGGAGATATTATTAATGCCTTCTATAAGCTCTTTAATTCTGCCTGACAATGTAATATTTGTCAGTGATGCACATGGGTACCATCCCTCACTTTTGACTAAAACAAGTTTTTGAATTTCAGTCCTTTCACTTGACAGATCTTGATGAAGACATTCTGGTGATGTTCTGAGAAGGTATAAAATACAACTGAAAAATAATACTTGCAAGACTTCTACTGTAGCTGGAGAGGGGGAGACGAGGATGATGCCATGATGTGTTATGGAACAGCAAATGAAAAACAGAGATAATTTTGTCTTAATTTTTAGATACTGCTGAGAGTTAGTGATCATAATGGAGATAAAAAGCATTTTTATGGTATTTAATGGGGATAAGCATTTTCCGGGAGGCTGTTGTGGAAAGCAGTGTGGAAATAGAGTCTGAGTCTGATACTGTGTGATAATACAGGGTGGGAAGTGATCCTGTCCCTAAAAAGAAAAGAAGAAAAGAGGAGGGTGAAGGTTGAGGAGAGAAAAATCTGTAAGACCAAGTGAGATTGAACAAATAATAAGAGGAAGAGGAAAATGTGTCTAGAAGGAAGAATGACAGGATGTGGGGGAAGGAAAATTCTGGCCTTGCTGAGAGTTGGAATGAAAAGAAAACCCAAACTTTAGGGCTAAGAGCATATGGGAAGAAGGGAGGAAGGTATATATAGAATAATATCAGAGTGGCTTGTGAGAGATCTGAACTGAGACTTTTGCTAGCTTTTTCCCTAACAGCAGCCTCTATGTCATAAATTCACCAGGCATGCTGGGAGACATTACAAATAAAGAAAAGAAAAAGGAAAAATCCTGGGAAGACATTTAACTGTTCAGGTGAGGAGCCCAGTATTCTCCATCAAAGGCCTGGATGGCCTCTGTTTGGAGGAAGGAGAAGAAGGTGGAGTGTGAAGCCCTGAGGATCGCTCAGGGAGCTTGATAAACACATAATAAAAATCAGGGATGTTTAGAGTGGAGCAGAAGGCAGTAGCAGGGTTTCAGTTGGTGGCACTGAGCTCTGTGCCCTGACCTTGCTGGACAGCCCCTGGCAAGGGGAGGAGTGAGTTAAGATGAGCAAGACTACAATCTTGGTAATTAAATAACAAAGATTTTTTAATGTTTGTAGCTGTTACTGCCTATGGTGGTAACTTTAAAATTTCCTGCCACAGAATAGAGGGGTTTGCAGTAATAAAGGATCTAGCAAGTGCACAAAGTCTTTTACTGAAATACTGATGAAAAATAGAAGGGAGCATATATTCCATAATAATGAGATTTTGGGGGTGCAGTGGATGGGAGCAGTTCTGGTGAAAACTTCACTTTGATCCTGAGATATACTGGCAAAACAAAAGGAGTGGGAAAAATGGAAGACAGCAGATACTGCATCATCACAGTAACAGATTTTTAAAGATTATTAATACATTTAGATCATGAACTTGTGCCTTCAGTATGTCACGTTGGATGGAAATTGCATTTAAGAAGATATTGGAAAAGATAGAAAAGTTGTTAAATGAACAAAGACCCAGGAGAAATTTGGAGTATGAAGACTGCTAAATGAAGGGCTAGATTTGTGAATTGTGCACCTTACAATCTATTTTCTCTGTTGAAATGCTTGGTAGCTGTGGTAACACTGTAAATGGGGTTATGTCAGCGATCCCATAGCTGTGATCAGTTAGTGTGATTAATCAGTGATGTGAAAAAATTGGCATTTTAAAAGCAGACTGTGTTTATCAAGACTGGGATTCTGTCTCTTAATTTTAGAAGGTGTATGCTTTCAAAATACTTCAGAGGAATTTATTAATAAATAAAGGGAAATGCTGGAATGCTGGAAAGGTAATGAGATTGTGTTGCCAATAACACTTGGTTGTCTATAAAATGCACAAAAAATAGAGCAAATTAATAGCAGTATTTGGGTTTAAGAAAAATATGTTTTAGTACTGCATGCTAAAAATAAATACAATTTTTTGAAAATCAGTAAAGCAAAACAAGTTGAAAAAAGTATCCTTTTTTAATGAAATGTGTTATTAAATTAATGCCAGCAAGAAATGTTAGGAAGAAAATTCATGCTATTAAATTAGAGGACAGCACAATTGATTCCTGGTTTAGAAAAGAACATACATTTATCCAGGTATTTCTTAAGGAGTAATGAATCTTGAGAGTCATAGATTAGGGTTTTGTGTGTTCTGGGGGAGGTGTGGTTATGTGTGTGTCTAAAATTCAGTCCCCCTGGCAGCTGAAACACAGAATTCTTAGGTAGCCTCATCAAAACATGATAATTGTTAATGCAGACAAATAATGCAGCATGTCCAATTTGATGTACAGGAAAATGGTACAAGGATCTAATAATTAACTTTTACTAGCTGAGTTATGTAATCAAATTATGACAGGAAGGTGTTTTCCCTTTCCTTGAAAGGTATCAAGATGAGGTGTAAAATCTTAAAAAGAATATGACTGTCAGATTAAATTAATAAATTTTGACATGTTGTCTCTGACCTCATGATAAATTTGATAAACTAGCTTTTTAAAATGTCTCTATTAACAATCAGCACACAAAACAAAGAAATTCCCCCTCTGAACATAAACCTCATGCACTTGTTTGGGTCCCAACAAGCTTTAGATGTTTTTAGGGAGCATTTGGGTTGCTCTGTGATGAGAAATACTTTGCGGTTGCCTTAAATTAGAAAAAAGATATTATTGCAGTTCTGGTTTTATTTTATTTTTTAATTTTTTTTCTAGTGTGCATTCATTCATTAAGCTACTCATCCCTTTTAAACTATGGATTTATAAGAACTCAGAAGTTTGTGAAATCTAATACACTGAAAATGTTAAAGAGGAAATAATATGCTTTGGGGAGAAATTTGCTGGCGTCAGGAGGAGGAAGAGGAGGCAAGACAGAATCTCAGAGGGAGCACTCTCCCCTCACCCTGGAAATGGCATTTGTTTCCAGACAATGTTCATTACATTTTCTAATGGGGGCTTGACCCTGGAAATTCAGCAGGAATGTTCCTCTGTCCCTCTGTATGTGTGATCTCTGTCTAGAAGCCCAAACACTCTGGGTGGAAATAACACAAGTATCATCAGGATTGATGGAAAAGTCTCTTCAAAAAAACTTTTTATTCATGTTGAATTTTCCTGCTGCAGAAGTTGCCTTTGTGCAGAGTAAAAACTGTCATCATTCATGTGCTAGTATTTAGATTAATAACATGCTTCCCTTCTCCAGTCCCTGGGATGAGGATTCAGGATGCTGAAATATTGGATGTGCTGAAGTGTGGCAGTGGAGAAACTCATCAATTCGGAATGTTCGGAGAGAGGCGTTCTTATTTGAGTAGAACATTCTGACTCCAACAAGGGATGCATCTCCAGCAGGCAGGAATACTGGAATGTTGCTAACATGAAATGACCAAATGTCTCTCTTTCTAAATAGAAACAATTATTTTGGAAATGCCTGTGATGCTTTTTCAAAAACCTGTTGTTTGCAGAAGCCACAGTAATGGCACAGTGACTTGGTACTCTGTAGAATTGTTCATTCCTTGCATGGAAAAGGTTAAAACAAAACCCATCAGCCTGCTTTTCATATTTCTAGTTTGTAGATTGCTGTTTGATCTATAGCATGATGCAGTGTCTCATTAATGAATGGCTGTTCTTCAGGAATGGTTCTTTCACATTTTAAGGTCCATGTTTTAGAAAGAAGAAATGTTTGCTGAGTTTTAGAAACAAAGAATTGGTTTATTTTGCAAATTCTCTTTTTAAATTTGCTCTCTCCAGTACTGACATCTCAGTTCTGTTTTTTAAATACTTTTTCAAGCATATACCTAATTAAAGTATTCAGCTTGCATCCTTTCCTCCTTTTCTGAAGGATGCAGATTCATCCTCTTCCATGTGGTGGGTGTGGGTGGGAGAGGAGTGGTGGAAGTGTGAGTGGATTTAGTGCAAATAGATGGGGAAGGCAGCAGGTGGGAACATGGGGAGACAAAGAGCTTGGGGTCTCCTTAAAGACTCTTTGAGTAGCCTGTGTGAAGAAAAGACAGACAATTAAAAATTATTTTAGATTAGTGTTTGAGCATGATTGTGCTCTGAAATAAATGTAGCTTTTTTTTTCCTCATTCAGTCTTTATTTTTGGATTAAGTTTTACTCTAGTATTTTTCTTACTGAAGCGTTGATACAAACTTCAGAACTCTCAGGGTCATCAGAAAAACAACAATAAAGCTGTGTTAGGAGACATTAGAAAACATTTTAGTAGTAGTTATAAAAATATGTCAGGTCTTTTGTTTCTCTCTTCCCAAAGAGTATTGAGTTCCATTTCATTTGTTTACCTATAGGACTCTTGATTATTGGGATCAAGCACAGATCTGTTTCCAGGTATCTCAATCAGAGCTTCATGAACTTTTTGGAAAACAAGCTGGAAAATCTTGATTCCAGTCCTAGCAAATACTGTGGAAAGGGAAGTGGGTTTCAGTCCTATCTGCAGTTTAGAAAGGAAAGAAGATTATCATCTGATTATAATTCTGAAATTTTTTTTATTAAGCTATGGGGTGGAAACCAATAGGGGTGACACAGAAGGAGGAATGTGTTTACACAAGGCCTGCTGGTATTTTCTGTGTTTTCTGTTGTCAGGTGCTGCAGGAAATTCATGCCTACTGCATCTTTCATAAGGTTTTGTGTCACTGGTTGTATGGAAGGTTGCATTAGATTTGCAGAATGCTGCAGATTCACAGTTTTAATTGTTTCAAAAAAGCAGCTCCACAAATTCAGGGAAGAAAAATCCATTAAAAGCAGTTAAACACAAAGACTTCTTGTTTGGCTTTAGGAACCCTTGAACCACAAATCACTGGAGGTTGGGGTGGTATTCTTGCTGGGGGTGGGGTTTAAAATAATGGTAGAAAAGGGAATGAAGTTACATGTAACTGCAACAGCAACAAAAGTTCAGTATTACTTGTGAATTATATGAGAGCCTGTCCCTTTCTTCCAGGATCACCTACCCACAGTGTTTTCATTTACTGCATAGTCTTTACCTTTTGCACAGGAAGGATGATTTTCTGAGTGAATTAAATCATTGGATGTTGTCTGGAGCAGAATTACTCTGTGAAGCTATACAAGAATCAAGAATTTCAGTACATGATCTCTTCTCTCCCCCTGAAATCCATAAAAGTACAGCAATATAAATGAAATCATCCATCTAGTTCATAATGGAGCATTATAATCCTGTCTCAATTCTGGTTTTGATCTCAAAATCTGGGCAAACAGAGCCCTCTGTCTGTCTGAATCATGTAGGAAAAGCTTGTCTTGAAGGCACTTCATTTCACTCAGAATGAGTGAGATTCAGAGGAATGTAAGCCTTTTTCTCTCCTAAAATTTCTTCCCTGTGCATTGTTGTCAGATTTCCTTGGGAGTCTCTCCTGGATCACCATGGCTGTAATGCTGTCTTTATATATATAGAGAAACCTGTAGGTTCTGTGTGCTGGTGATTTTTCCTGCCCTGGGCTTTCATTGAAGGGCAAACTGAAGGAAGCAGGTGATGAGTGTGTCACTTGTGAG
>PYHW01010003.1:1998360-2014134 GCA_013186435.1 Turdus rufiventris | reverse complement strand
TAAGGCGCACTTCCGGGTTTGGGGGGAAATTTTAGTCAAAAGGGTGCGCCTTACAGTCGTGAAATTACTGTAAATATTATGTTTAAGTGCAGATTGGAAAAACAGTACAAAATAAAAATGGCTCTAAAGTAATATCTAAAGGATATTTTTGATTTTTTCTACATGCTTGTGTTCAGTGGTTTTCCTAATTCTAGTGTTTTGCTAGATATGTAGCTCTTAATTCCTGTGGCATCTTTCTATGTTCCCTGTTAACTAACCTCCTGAACCTTGGTTTTTTTACCTTCCCCTGGAATTCTGGTTGTGTATTCTTAGTCTTACAGCCTGTACATACAAGCTGGGAGGTGTGTGTGTTTTGAGATGTTTTGGTGATTGAAGCTCAGGAGCAAGTGCCAGGACTAGGACTTTTATTACATGTCTGGGACCCAGGGAATCACTGAGGTATTGGAGCAGTGTCTTGAAGCACCAATTTGTTCTGTGATGACTCATTGTTCTGGCTGTGAAAAGAAGGTGGTCGACAGTTTTGTAATCATTGGGAAGAATGTCCCAAATAATCTGCCCTGTGGACAAGGGATTACTCTGTCCTAAGTGGAAAAAAGTTTCCTGTCTGTGCTGTGTCAGTCAAATGTGAGGTGAAAAACAATTCATTGGTCTGGGCTATCAAACCCAGCTAAATCCAGAAGTGTTGATTTTCTCCTGAGGCACTTTGGTAGATTTGGCTTCAAGAAACAGAGAATGAAAGGTGGGGTGGCTGTGTCTAAGAAAGTCACAGATCTCATAAAGCCAAGTCTTGATACAGAAACTGTCACTTCATTTAAATGTAGGAAATAAGACAGGACTTAAACAGATTGTTAGCCTGAGATTTGGTTTTTTTTTTTGTTTTTTTTTTTTTTTTTTTNTTTCTTGTTTACCAAGAAGAATCTGAATTTTAGGCCTGACAAGTGTTTGTTGCAGGCCAGACACATAGTGAAGACACTAAACAGGTTTAAAAGTGTTTGAGAGACATGGTGTGTTATTAAGAGAAACTGAGAAGTAGAGTGTGGTAGAATTAGATAAGTAATGACCACCTTAAATAATTAAGTATGTCCTGAACTGCCTAAAGTGCATCCTAAAGTGGATGTGTTTGAGTCTAAGAGCAGGATCAAATGTAATATTGAAAATATGGTAAAAAGAGAGAAATAGCACAAAACTCGTTACCCTAAATGCTTCTGTAAGACATGGAACACAATTCAGACCTTCCAGAAAATGAGTTTGTATTTTCTTCTTTACCTTGATGTTGATGATGAAGAGACCTTTTTAGGCTCCCTGCCTGCCGTGTTCCCTGTCCATCACAGCAGGCATTCTATGGCTGTGGTTTATCTCCCAGGGAGTAAATTTTTTGTATTTTAAGTTGGGAGTTCTTTCTAGCAGAGCAGTACTTAGGTACCCTTAATTCCTGTAATCTTCCTGTGTTAGTACTTGTTCACCAGTAGATTTAAGGGACGGATTTCTTCTTTTGTTAAGCAAAGTACTGTAAAGAGTGATAATTTCCAGGTAGGATGATTATGTCTTCCCATTTTGAGATCTGCTAAGTGACCACAGTGCTGTTCACATCATTGTCTTCATGGCCTGGAACTGTCTTTCTGTGAGTGATTTATTTTATCTTTGATGTCTGCAATTGAGAAATGGTCCTGAAATTGCTTGATAATAGACAACTGGACTTTAGAAAAAAGTGTAAGAAAGCGATGAACACGAAGCATTTTTTTAACATGTTACTCTAAATAAGAAGGTAGATTCAGATCACAGTATAATCACATCATCAGAAAAGATGGGAAAGAAAAACCCCACATTTTTGATCTAAGAAAATGAATGAAAATTGGTGTATATTTGACAGTGTCATGGAAAAGTTGTAAATGTGGGGCTGGTAGAATGATTTTAATGATGGGAAGTGAAAGTGAATATTTGTATTTTAAAATAGAAGATACATTTTATATGTTGAATGGTACATATTTAAAGTACATGTGAAGATTTTGGAGGATTGTGATAGCAACTTCAGTTTTATATGGCATGTTGATATTTTTAAGCAGTAGTATTTGAAAGTATGTATATCCATCATCTCAGCTCATGGTCTTGAGGGAACTGGCCTTAGTATCAGAAAAAACTAGAGTATGAAGAAAAAGGTAAAAGCCCAAACAGTATTTGGTTTAGTAAAGAACAATATAGAAGCCTGTACTAGAAAGGATGATCTTATATAAAGGATAAGTACAGTTCAGTGTGATATTTTTCTAGAATCCAGTCATCCTCCTCTCTAAAGCAGAACAGAAGAATGAAATTTCAGGTTAATGATGAAAGCATATCCAAGAGCTGTTTGCAGAGGAGACAGACAGGAGGGAGGGTGAATCTGCACCTGTCATGTAGACAGGCTAAAAGGATTCTGCTGACTCTTGACAGCATAGGGGGTTGTCCAGTCACACCAAGGAGCAGCAATTACAACGTAAAATTAATTTGTGGAACTCAGCAAGATGTCTTTAAATAAGAGCTCTCTGAGATTTGCAAGAGGATGTTGAATTAACAGAAGAGGAGGAGAAAATCCCCATTTGATGGCGTTGGTTTATTTGCCCTCTTCTTGTCCTCTTGTCTCTTCTTCAGGCTGTCAGCTGAGTTTAGGAATAAACTGCCCCAGAGGAAAAGATTTTAAAGCTACCAACTTTGAGAGGTTTCTTACCTAGTATGGTGAGGTAGTAGTCAGAAGTGAAGAAACAGTATTGGATTTAAAAATGTTTCATTTACCAGTCCAGGACGGTCGTGGTGTTTCCATTTGCAGTTTGTCAGAGTTAATTTTTCAAAAATTAAACTGTTGACAAAAGTAATTAAGTAAGGTCAGGTACAGCAGCAGTGATGCAGTGGTAAGAAGAGGGATTAGTGAGGGAGGAAAGCAGCCTGAGGAGGAAAGAGCTGCAGTGCAGAATAAGTAGAGATAGGGAGGACAAAAGGAGTGTCCTGTCATTTGGCTTGTTTGTATTTTTTTCTTGGTTTGTTTTGGCTTTAGAAACGGATGGCTCTTAAACTCACTAGTCTATATATTCACAGAGTGGGCTGAAAATTTACTGAGGTACAGTTTTCTGTTAAGAAAAGATGATTTGATGGAATTGAAATGCTCTGTGGGAATGGTTGGTGGGCTGCCCAGCTGCTTTGCTCTGCTCTTGGCTGCTGGCCATCCAGTCTGCTCCCCCAGCTGCCTGTCATGTGGGCCTGCTGCCTTGGCTCTTGTATCCCATTTTAAGTATTTGTACATTCTAACAAATAAAACAGCAAATCACCAATTAGAACACCAATTAGCCATCACTACTTAACCAACTACAGTCTTAATTGGACAATCATTTTCAGTAATAATTGATTGATCCTTAACTGGCAACCATTAATCAATGATCTCGCATTTCAGTTCTTAAAACAAACCTTTGAAAATTGACATGTTGTTTAAATTTTTGATACATTTGTAAGAATACATAAAATGTAAACCACAAAATATGCTATTGGATAGTACTTTCATTCTTTAGATGTTACTGATGAATGTAAAAATAAAGTCAAGATCAAAACAGCTAGTGAGGTTTTTTCCTAAAGCTGATACTGAGTTTTGTTCCAAATGCAGGATTTTGTTCAGTTTGCAGTTTATAGAACAAATTGTTTCTATGCTGGAGCTAATGAAGCCTGGGCAATGACAAGCTGGTGTCTGTTGTCCTTTCACACCTCCTGTCCTTCCTTTTCCCACTTAAGCACACACAAACTGAAATTCCTATGGTTTTCCTAGGGAAGCATCCTGAATGACATCTTGTTTCCTATGGTGTCTCTGAGCAGGAAAAGCACATACTTGATTTAAAGCTGTGCCACTGGGCTAAGTGTCTTTTCCCAAAGAGGAGAGAGTAATTAAGCTCTGTGTGCTTTCTGAAACTAGGCCTTGGCTTGGGGGTTCTTTTTCCTGCCCAAGAGGCATTTTCAGTGACATTCCTCCACTTTTTCATCTTTGCAAAGTCTTGCTTTCTCTAAAACTAATTTGAAATCAGCTAACAGGTTCAAGAGTTACTCAGCTGGAAAGAACAACATAAAAGCAGCAACAGCATTCTTAGGGGACTTGGTTAAAAATTAACCTTTGAATTTTTCCATTAAGCTGGGTTCCAGATTCAGCTGGGTTTTTGTTATTGCCCAGCATAATGTGGCTTAAGGTTTGAGGAGAGCAACCATAGAGAGTGTTGTCGTGTAATTTTTGTGATTATTTTCCTTTGGTTTTTGCTGGTCTGTTTATGTGTATTTGAATCTCTCTATAGTCATTCATGCCTTAGTATATTCAGCTTGTCCACTCCCATTTTCTGTGGAGTGCCTGAGGTAGAGCAGCTGTGTAATTAATGATAGTAAGGCTTTTTTCCAACACTAGTGATTCTCCAGCAGTGAAAACTGACAGGGAAATAATGGGGCTACTTGTCAACTCAGTGGGATTCCTATCTTTGCTGGAACGGGTTGGAAAAATGGTGAATCAAGGACAGAAAATTCCATGCTAATAATTTCACTTCATAAAATGTTCTGAAGATATGTATGTAAATGGTGATGATCACTTGCCATACGAAAGAGAATAAAACATTTCAATAAACTGTCCAGATGTCATAGTCCAAAGAAAATGTTTCAGTAATGCATGTGTGTACACATGAGCCAGCGTTACTTTCTGTACTTTGAAAACATTGGTGAGAAGATCTAATAGTTTTTGTGAGGTCAGTCTATCTAGATGGGAAAGAGGAAAGCTAAATCCTTTAGTAAGTTTGAAATAAGAGCAGAACTCAGCAAAGAAAAGCGGAGGTTGGGAAGACCTGCTCAGTGTTTAATTTGCTTGTGCTGATCAATATTTGGGCCCCACCTCAAGGGTATTGGCAAAATAAGGACGTGCCTCCAGGACATCATGATGGGGGGAATCTCTCTCCCTTGGTCCACATTTGTTTTTGATAATAACTTTCTCCAAGCTCAAGAACAGTCCATCCTGGTTTGAGGCAAGTTGGGTAGAAAGGAAAACAATCCTGCATGGATGAACAATAGGCTCCTGACAAAACTCAGGCATAAAAAGGAAGCATACAGGAGGCAGAAGCAAGGATAGATGACTTTGGAGAAGTACAGAGAGGTCATCCAAGCATCCAGGAATAAGGAAAGACGGAGCCCGCACAGATTTGGATTTGGTGAGGGACATGAAGGGCAACAAGAGAGCTTTTGCCAAGTGTATCAGCAGCAAAAGGAAGATGAAAGAACATGCAGGTCTACTGTTAAATAAGGCAAATAATAAGTGAGATGGGAAATAAGGAGGTACTTCATAGTAGCACCTTGGGCCTTACTGGTAGGACTCACCTTCAAGGCCCTTGAGACCAGTTGGCAGGTCTGGACCTAGGAAGATTTGCTCTCAAAAGAGGATCAAGTTTGGAAATGTTTAAACAAACAAATACTTGCTAGTCCATGAGACCTCCTGGGATACATTCCAGCAGTGCTTAGTGCTGAGGGAGCTCATCTCTGTCACTGTGAGACCACTCTCAATTGTCCTATTAAGGTCATGGTGATGGGGAAGGTTTCCAAGGCCTGGAATAAAGCAAATTTCACTCCTGCCCTTAAGAATGGCAAGAAGGAAGATCCTGGGAGCTACAGGCCAGTCAGCTTCACCTCCATCCTTGCAAAGGTGATAAAGCAAATTATCCTGGAAACTGTTTCCAGCACATTCAGGGCAGGCAAGTCACTGGAAGTAATCACCATAAGTTTATGAAGGAGAAATAATGCTTGCTGAACCTGATAGCTGTTTGCAACACAGTGAGTAACTTGGTGAAGAGGAGAGCCACAGCTACTGTTTGTGTTTAGTAGACAAACTGATGAAATAAAGACTACATCAGTGGTCAGTGTGGTAGATTGAAAATTGGCTCACCCAGGTTCAGAGGATTGTGGTCAGCATCTGTCATGTCAAACTCCAGATGGCAACTTTGGGACCACACATCCACTTACTCACTGCCTCTTTTCCCCCTGGTGTGAAGGGAAGAATTGGGAAAAAAATGAAGTGTAAAACCATGTGGGCTAAGATAAAAACAGTTTATTTAAAGTGAAACAAAACACAGCAATACTAATGGTAATATTAACAATAATAATGATTTTAATTAAAAGGGGAGAGAGAGAAAGGAAAAACCCAAGAAAAACAAGCACCAAACAGTATTCACTATACTCAAAATATTCCCAATACTCAAAATTGCTCACCATGCCCAGAGCAGTGATCAGCCCCTCCTGGCCAGCTCCTCTGGGTTTATATACTAGGCATGCCTTTGTATGGGATGGGATATCCCTGTGCCCAGTTTGGATCAGCTGTCCCAAGCCTTCTGCCTCCCTGAGACACAGAGAAGTCATGATTTAGGGCGAGCACCACTCAGTAACAGCTGAAATGTCTGTGTGTTTACTTTATTCCCATCTTAAATCCAAAGCTACTGCACCAGCTACTGAAAAGAAAATAAGCTCTATTCCAGCCAAAACCAGGACATATCACAAAGTCCAGCTGGAGACCAACTATTAGTGGTTTACCCCATGGGTTGAGAGTGGCACAGTGCACCTTGGGTTAATGACCTGTGTTACAGGCTGGAGTGCACTTTCTGCAGGGTTACAGACTGTACCAACCTGGGAAGAGAGGACACAGCTGTGCTGCTGTTCAGAGGGAGCGGAACAGCCCCTGGTGTTTGACGGAGCCAGCTCCTTTATCCCTGGAGGAACACCCCAGTGCTCCAGCACAGGCTGGGCAGCAGCTTTGCAGGAAAGGCCCTGGGGGTCCTGGTGTGTGAGGTGACCATGGGCCAGCAAAGGCAGCCAGTGCATCCTGGGCTGCATAAGGAACAGCATGGCCACCAAATTGAGGGATGATCTTTCTTCTCTGCTAAGCCTTGCTGAGCTGCATGTGGGGTTCTGGGTCTAGTGCTGGGTTCCCAGATAGAATAGAGTGGGGAGATAGGGGAAGAAGTCCAGTGAAGGCCCCTGAGGCTGGATAAGGACATGAAACATCTCTCACGCAGGGACTGGAGGCTGAGAGAGCTGGGGTTGTTCAGCCTGGAGAAGAGAGTGCTCAGGAGTGTCTTAACCCAGTTTTACAAATGAACAGAGCCAGAATCTTCCTGATGGTACTTAGTTAAAGAAGGAAAGGCAGCAGGCGCAAATAGAAAACACAAAATTCCTATTAAATGCATGAAAATGTATTCATTTCTTTAATTGGGAAGGTGATTGAACAGTGGAGAAGGTTGCCTAGAGGATTTGTGGGGTCTTTGTCCTTGGAGGCAGTTAAAACCCAACTGGACGTGATCCTTGGAATGCTCTAGTTGTCCCTTCCTTGAGAAGAAGATTGGACTAGTTGATCTGCAGAGACATTGTCTCTTTTTGTGCAAACATCGGATACATTGGTTTAGTTATAAAGCATTCATGTCAAGTATGGCTTTCTGTTTGGAGTTAGAGGGGTGTTTTTTCATAAAGTCATGTATCATACAAAATAAATTGGCTTTGTGATTGTTAGCAGCAGTCAGGGAATCTGTAGGGAGAGTATTAAATTTGGTTAGATGAATCATTTGTATAAAATGTCTGTCAAGGTGAATTTAATCCTTTGTGTGTTGCACAACACCTTTGCTTGCTTGATTCATGTCAGAAAAATGCTGTTTCCTGTTAAAATACTTAAATTATTGAGAATACTTGTACCAAGTGAAAAGTAAAGATGTTTACATTGAATGAAATATTTTAAAGCACTTAAGCACTGATCACAGTTTAGATACTGGCTTGACTGTGTGACAAATTTGGAGGTACACCAGTCCCTTTAGCCAATGAACCTGGGTTTATTTATGGATGAATAAATATATGGTTTGCAAAACTGCATAGATTCCATGATCAGTGAAGAGGATTTGAGTTACTTAATGTTGTTTTGTCAGCTTGTCATTTTCATAGGACAGTACTCCCTCCAAAGCAGTTGTAACACAGTGCATTTATTCAGGAAGGTTTGAAATAATGAATGTCTGTTGAATTAATTACTGTATGTGGGTTTCAGTAGTTTTCCAGTAGTCTTGTCTTGATGTACCTGTCCTTCCCTGTGTGTCAGAATAGTTCACAGATAGTCCTGGAAAGCCACTTGGAGGGAAACAAGGCTCCCACTTCAGCTTGTTCACACTGGTCTTGCCTTATGTGTTTTAGTCCATGAGTAAAAATGTGGGGATAGAAGTGAGGTAACTGTGTTCCCAAGAAGTTAAAAGAGTAGTTTTCATTCAGAGGGGACCTGCAGGGAATGTGGAAATGCAGCACTGCTGGGAAATTACAAAGGATAAATGCACTGCCTTTCCTAAAGAGCAGATGAGTAGGATGGCCAGGACAGCATAGTAATTTCAGAGATAGGTACTACTTACAAAGGGAAAAAAAAACCTCATAATTTCTAGATCACGTGGAATTTTTATTTGTTTTCTATTTGTTTTTATTTCTGCTTAATTTCTAGTAAGAAATTTTTTGTCATATGAAAAAAGTAGTTTTTATGAATTAAGAAAGATTTCTTCTGGAAGTAGTAGGTGTATTTTGGCAGTATTTACTTTCAGAAAAGATCTTCTTTATGAAAATGAGGAATTACTTAGTAGCTATTTACCAGGATACTACATATGACAGAACATATTTGTCAAAGGAATAATTACTTTTTTATTTTAATTGCTTTCACATGGCTACTGGGATGCAGACACACACCCAGTAACAAATTTTGGAATATTGTGATCATTGTTCAAGAAGCAGAGTGATGCAAGCATGTCAGAGATAGCTGTATTTAAAAATCCTGTATAAATGTGATTATTTTTCGGGTATTGTAAAACTTCTTGAAGACCTTGAAGAAAACAAAACCAATGATCCTAATTTGCAAGAAACACAGGGATCTTAGTATTTTTGTGGGCGATTGGAACTTAGAGCACGTGTACATAAGTAGCTCTCTTTTTCATGTTCATACAAATCTAAACAAATTTTATTGGAACCCTCCCCTTTTTTCTCCTGAGCACATATTATTTCTGAGCCTGTCAGCTCCCAAAGGCCTGGAGCTGTTTATACACAGGGGCCTAAGTGGAATTTTTTATTTGGTACAAACTCTCTAGGGAGCTGTTACTATGTATTGAGTAGTGTCAGGAGGAAGAATTAAGCTCTGTAGTGTCAAAACTTCATCTTTCTTTCTTTTTTTATCTTTTTTTTTTTTTTTTTTTTTTTAATTTCAGTAAAGATATAAACACATTCACACATTTAAGCACAAAAACTGTTCTTTTGCTTTGAACAGGTGGCCAAGAGACCCTGTGACCACAAGATGCTACATAAACTGTAAAACCTTGCTTTCCTGGTTAGGTTTTCTGAGGAGCAGTGGCCGCCAGCCCATGTGTGTCTTGTGCAGCCTGATGTGATGTGGGCTGGGCTCAGGGCTCCACTGGCTCTGGGCACTCTGGAAGGGACAGTCAGACCCTGCTGGAGGCAATCTAAATATGTAACCAAAGACTTGTTGATTCCTCTCAGTAGTAAGCAAGTGAAAAGCAGTCACTGATCTCTCGTAAGGGTGCTGGATGTCATCTTTTTTCCATAGTGTTTTTCAGATTCCTCTAACCAACTATATGAGAACTTCTTTTTCTCCTGTTTTGGAGAAAGATTACATATTGTGGTGGGATACACACTGATTTCTGCCTAAACACCAACTTTCTAATTAAATTAAAGGTTTATTTAACCTACATTAGCCCTCCATAGAGACACAAAGAATCACAGAATAGTCAGGGTTGGAAAGACCTCTGAAGATTATCCAGTCCAACCTCCTGCCAAGGCAGGGTCACCCAGAGCAGTGACACAGAACATCCAAGTGGGTCTGGAATGGCTCCAGACAGGGAGACTCCACGCCCTCCCTGGGCAGCTGTTACAGAGCTCTGCCACCCTCCATGGAAAGAAGTTCTTTGTGTTGAGGTGAAACTTCTCGTGTTTTAGTTTATCACATTGCTCTGTGTCCTGTTGCTGGGCACCATTGAAAAGTGTCTGGCACCATCCTCTTGGCACCCACCTTGGAGATATTTATATGGATGGAAAGAAGAACTGGTGCATTTGCCTGTGTGTGACTCTGGTTAAGGACCTGCATGAAGAAGGCTGGTGGGAGGCTGTGATGCTACCTCATGGTTTTATCCACCTTGGACTGACCCAAAGATGTTGCTCTCTCTCAAGTGAAACATTTACATGTGACTTTGGAGGTTTCAGTGATGTTTGAGATGTCACTGTATGTTTGATAGACATTTTGCTGGTAGCAGTGTAGGCTTAAAGAGCTTTTACTTGTGTACCAGTTTTTACATGAGCTGTTGCTGTTGTTAATGGGGTTCAGCAAATGAACTTGCCTGGGAAACTGATCCAGTTAAAAAATCCTTTTTACCTAGATACTAATAATTCAGATCACTTCTGGCACCCAGTTGACTGTAGTACTCTAAAAATGATTATCTCAGCACAAATGAGAGAGGCAGTGCTGGGGAATGTTTATGAATCAGCTGTGATGGGAACTATGGCAAAAACTGTTCCTTTTCAATTTTTTAATTGCAAGGATGGTGTCATGAGTTTTTAATGTCTTTTTCTACTTTCTGACTCTAGATGTGCCTGTTGAACAGATTTTGATTTGCAGGCATAACGTCTGAGTTAATTCCTGTGTTTATAAACACCAATTGGGGTCTATAACAGGGTCTCAACTGTATGTGCTGATAAGGACATTATTGGTGAAAACCATCTGGACCCAGATGTGGCAGCCATACATTGATAGAGTGAGTCTAAGATGGCTGTTTGTGGTCTGAATGTGGGGGTGGCCACTTGTTGGCCAGGACAGGTGCATTTTTGTGCCCCTGTGTTTGTAGATAAGTGTCACTGGTGGGCTGGGCTGATGAATTTCTGTGAGACCTGCTGGCTGCACCCTTGAAAGGTGGAGAAAAATGCTTTATGTGGCCTGAAATGCCTCAAGGACAGAACATGTGGAATGCTGGGGATCTGTTTCCATCTTCTGCTTCAAAGAGCCTATAAACCAATTATCTGAGTTTCGGTAGAATGCCTGTCAGATGGGTGGAGTCTTTCTCATTGGTAATTTTCTTTTTTCCTTGATCGCTTAAAAAAAACAAGACCAGAAAGTCTTCAATGTGTTTATTCATGCCAGATACATAAAAAGATGCATACAAATCCATTTATGCCTTCTGAGTTACCTGTTGACAGAATGTGTATACCACGTTCTTGTAGAAAATAAAATTGGAATATTGCTCAGCATTAAATAGTGCATGTAAATAGCAGAATGCACAATATCAACTTGACAATTTCCTCAAATTACATAAACGTGGAAAATGAAAAGAGGTATTTGAGCCATCTAGTGGTTGGTATGAAACATTTTTACATTTCTTGATAGTTCATAGAAAATGTAAATTATATCAGCTTGGAAACAGCATTTCAGATTTATCTGTGTTTTGTAGCATGGCTGTAGAATGAAAAAAACCCAAGCATTCAACTTCAGATTTGAGACAGAGTCTGTTTGAGTTTGTATCTTTTTTTTTTCACTCAAGATTCTAGTGAAAAGTGACATCTGATAACATAAAAAATGAATTAGAAGTTAGTAGCCAAGGAATGCATTTTGCTAGCATGAGATCTTCATCAATTTTGAGGGTTGTTAGAAAGTTCAAGGGAAGGACTGTAATAAGATAATTTTGTTTTCTGCTTCTCACTGAAAAATGTTTGGCAAGAAAAAGAGGCTTTAAATTGAACCTCAACAGCTATTTATAGCAGGGACTAAATCACAGGAGTAATCTTTACTGGAACACATGGAATGATATTCTTAGGAGAAACTTGTCAAAACTAATAGAGGAAACTGATTTCTTAAGGTGGGATGTGTTCCTGGTAAACAAAATCTCATGATTTTAGGAAGGACATTTTGTAGATGAAGATTTGGGTAATGATCCCACTTGGTCCTGATCTGCATTGAGCTGTGGTGGCATTTCCTGTTGGCTGTCACCAGTAGGAGCTTGGCTGCAGGTTGAACTTGATGGGAATAATGAAAGCAAAAGGAATGAACTCTGTGTATCTCACCTTGAATTCTTTGGGGAAAAGTACCACCATACATTGGGACACTGTGATGTCTTCCAACCCTTGTGAGACCTGTATGTGTTCAAATGCAATTTAAAAGATACTTTTTAATCTTAGCTTATTAGATATTAATATTATCAACAAATATTATCAATTAATATTATCAACAGTTGACACATGGGGATACATATAAAAACTACAGTATTTCAGATCCATACTGACATTTTGGAATTTGCATCTTGACATTTGAAGTGATGTATTACAGGTACAAATTTTAAATCTTGCCCTGTTTATTACTTGAGAAGCTTAAGATGTTTTTAAGGTTGGTCTCAAAAGACTTAAGGCCAGAGAAGAATGAGAGGAAAATGGGGAAGCCACGCACAGAACAAAGGCCAGAACAGTGGTGGTTTATTTGTGGTGCTGAGAGGACCATCTGAAGGCTTTATATGGACTTGATACATAAATTGCATTTTGACAAATCACTTGCATTTTGGTTTTGTTTTGCTTTGAAAGTTGGTTGTTATTAACCCTAAGCATCGAAATATCAGGGAGATTTTTTAGAATCTCTAACTTTATTGGGCTGTGAATTCTAATAGGTTGCATAAGAGGGAGTAAAATTCTTTGCAAATTGAAGAGTTTTTAGTTGTCTGGCACATTTTTGTTTGAATTTCACAGTGTGGTGATGAAGGATTTTTGTGGTAACTGTTGTTCACAATCTGTACAATGATCCAAACTTTACTGAGATTTGAAATATCAGAGGGGACACTGGCTGGGCTGGAGCTGGCTGGAGGATAGTGAAGGCTCCTGGCAGGCTGTATTTTGTAGGCTTCCACGTTGCACACATGAAAATCTATTTTACTTCTTCATGTAAAATGACTTTTCAGTCAGGGCATTACGTGTGCTCAGCCTTTGGGCCTGCCTTCTTCCTGATCTTCCTGTTGCCAGAGCAAACTTAGAATGTGTAAAAACCGTGGAGTACAGAACTGGAGATCTTTTATCTTTACAATGTCCATGATGTGCTTTTGTTCAATTAAATATGGGTTTACAGTAGTGTTAAACTATCTTCTGTTGTTTATGAACTTCCTTCTCCAGTCCTCCCATTAACATCTTCCAGTGCTCTGATTGCTGTCGTATCTGGTCATGGCACAGCATTTTCCTGGAAGCTGTCCATTGCTGAAGCTATGATCCAGCTGCATTCAGGAAAGGATCTTTGACATTTCCCTTGGTTTTAATTTGCATTTAGAAGATGCAAATGAAGGATAATGAAATTGCCATACTGGATCCTGCTTCTGATGAATGCTGCTCTTTGAATTGTCTTCTGGTTACCAGTTAATTTGTAGGGAAAACTTGATTGTAACTTTTATATTTGGATTGGGTTTAAGTCATAATTAGTATTCCTTTTATGGAGCTCCTTAGAAATTTGACTTTTTAAAGAACTGCATGCAAGTGGCAGAGAAATTATCTTGAAGTGCAGTCTTTGACAATTGAAATTCCAGCACTTTTCCGTGTGTCAGAGCTTTGGGATGCATACCTGGTCTCTCTGAACCAGAATTATATATGAGAAAAGCCTAAAAATGTGTCTTAGACAGCATGTACAATGTCTCTTGTAAATAATGGAGTTGTTCTGCTCAATAAAAAACAAATGTGCTGTGGCATAGCTGTGCAAAAGAAAAAGCAATTTGTTTATATTTCCTAATTTAGGAATTATGTATTAATTATTTGTGGAACTGGATAGTTAAACATTCATTAAATATTGTTAGTAATTTCACTTTAGAAGTAAGTCATAGTTTGTATGAAAAGAAGATGAAGGGAAAATGGGTTTCCTGGAGGGGATTGGTTTTTGTTGTTTTGGTTTGGTTTTTACCTTTTGCAGATAGGGGGGTAGGAAGTAGAAATTGGATTAATGATGAAGAAATAATGTTTGTCATAGATTTGAAGTTGATGGTCTGTATTTTTTGGTATTCAGAAAAAAGAAATCTCCTTAAGCATATTTTCAGATTTGTTTAATTAGTGTTCTACATTAGACACTGAAATTGGAGTGTGTAGCTTTGTTTTCTTTTATGTGAGTATAAATTATTGTGACTGTGAAATGGTACTTGGTCATAAACAATTTTTTTCATTATATTAAATTGCCGAAGATTTTTACTCCATCATTCTTCCTTGCCATTGTACAAGTAGAACAGAGCACATAATTTTCTCTGACCTAAATGTACTTGAATATTGAGAACCAGTCCTTTTTTTTTTTTTTAGTGCCTGCCTGTCTTTTTGTTGTTTCTTTTTGGCTCTTGCTGTTCAAGGCGAATTTTAAATATATTTGTCTTATAATGGAAAAAGAATATCAAAGGATGGATGAAGTATTGGAAACTCACTTTTATCCTCTTATCTGGGTTTTAAACATTGTTTCTTTCCTTTACAGAATGCTGCCTTTTTATATGGCCTTGGTTTGGTCTACTTCCATTACAATGCCTTTCAATGGTAAGTTGGAATGAACTGACAGTGTCAGTATTGTGTGCTGTCCCATCAGTGTGTGATTGTTTCACCCTCAGTTCAGTGTGATTGTAAAATATTTAATTTTATTTCAGATAAGATGTTTGCAGGTGTTACTGTCCTGGGTCAGTATCTTTCTTACTGTAACATGCTTGGGACAGCCACCACAGTTGCATGAAAAGGAAAGCACTTCAGGAGAAGAGTTTGCACTGCTTTTAAGATTAATTCAGCAATGGGGATGGAGCAGAATGACTCAACAGGCTTTTGGGAATTGTTGTTATTGATAATCTGTGGCCTGGGTTTGTTGGAAAGCCTGTTATAAAAAAACCTTCTTGGAAGAGAGGCGGTAAATGGGGCTTGTTTTCATTTTGCTTGGTAGGGAAAATTTTGACAGAGGTGCATTAGGTGAGGGATTTGAATGTGAGAAGCAATAGGCTCAGATGGAATCATGGTTTCAATCTGATGTAAAAATTCAGGGTTAAAAGAGTTGTCATTTCTGTCAGGGCTTTTGTTGAGGGTGGGGGGAGGGTTGGGTTTCAGCTGGGATTTTGTTTTAACTTTATCAGTGATGAGAGTGGTGAATGGAATGGACTCAGTCACAGGGGTTCTGTTGGAAGGTCCTCAGGCTTCTATTGGTGTTTAATCCTGTGGAGATACAGCTAATTCAGGGAGAAAAAGTCAGAAAGGTGCAGTGTTTAGGTCAGTACTTTTTTACACTCAGTATGGAGACTGTTAGTACAGTAAGTGTGACTTCACTGCTTGATTGATTTATTCAAAGCTCCATTGTGTTACCAAGCTAAACCTGATTGCAGTTACTGATTCCATGAGTGGCCACCATCTGATGGGTGGGAACAGTGAAGCAGGATTTCTCCCCCCACCTCTCCTTAAATTGTTTCTATGTACAGTAATTTCACGATTATAAGCCGCACCATTTTGACTAAAATTTTGGTCCGAACCCGAAGTGCGGCTTATATTCAGGTGCAGTTTATATATGGACAAAGAACGAAAAGTTGCTGTTTTAGTTTGGAGGACAGGTGTCTGCTGAGAAAGGCAGGAGCTCCTCTTTTAAATGGAGAATGTAAACCCCCTCCCTCCAAATTAATATAATTTTAAAATCAAGGGGTTTTCAGGCAAAGCTATGGGAATTAGGAATAACAGTTCTTTACTAGGGAAATTAAAATAGAAATA
>PYHW01010003.1:1971545-1998033 GCA_013186435.1 Turdus rufiventris | reverse complement strand
ATCTCCCACGGAGATCAGGATCACTGCCCCCATTTTTCTTGACTTGTTGACAGTATGAGTGTTAGCTGATGTCCTAACTTAGAGAACTGCATATAGAGCTTTTATTAAGGTTGAGTAGAATAATTGTATTTTCCATTTCATTCATACAACGAAGTTATGTGCAGGGTGGTGCTAAAGGCATTGTGTATCATCAAAGTATTGAAATTTCAAAGGGAAAAAATCTAGTGTAGGTAAAATCTTACAGTTTTTGCAGTACTGATTTTTAATCCCTTTGAGTGACTTTCTTCCCCCTTCTCTGTGATTTCTTGGGGACAAGAGCAGAGGAATATGGGGTTGTTGGTGTTCAGGTGCGACAAAATCACTATAGACTTGGAGATGATAGCAAGTCATTTACAATAGGTGTTCTTCTTTGAAGATCTTAATTGTCCACAGAACTGTCACAGATTGCCGGGAGAGTTCTCTTTCAGAGTGAAATGCTAATCTGTCTTCCTGCTGCATTTATTCCATCTGTTTATGCTTATAGAGGACATGGATCTTGATATTTCTAGTAGGCAGAGGAAGACTCTTCAAGTATTTGAGACTGTTTAAGGTGGTTTATTTATTCTGATTCATCTCTGAACTGGTTTTTGGTTTTTTTTGTAAATACCCCTGGTTCAGATATTCAGAGATTTTAACAAGAGGGAAGTACGTAGTTCGCCTAAAAGGAAGGGGTGAGAAGTACTTGAGGTTTTTCCATGTCTCATATAAACAGGGATAATAAAAAAAAGCAAGTGGGAATAAGATCAGCTTTAGAATTATTGTTCGTATATTTTATATTACTTTAAAAGTTTTCCAGCTTTCATAAAAGGATGTGTTGGATTTGCTCCAAGACTCATAATGCAGTTCACTCAAATTCAATATTGTGCATATTTTATATACTAGAGAAGCATAGCAGCGTTATCTTAAATACAAATCTTAGCTGTTATATCATTTTATGTTGGTGATTTTGTTTAACTGTTCATGTAATAAGTAGAAGTCTCAACATAAATATGAATGTTGAAATAGTGTGAGCAGACCAATCCTATTTCACACAATTATTATAGTAAGATGTGTCATAAGGTATCATCTCCATAAATTAAATCAATTACAGTAAAACTGGTCTTAAGGATGTGAAATTTTGATACTTGCTTCTTTTACATCATTTATCATCAAGCAGTAAGTGATTGGTTCATTTTTACTGTTGTTTCCCTGTTTCTCAGTTAGAGTAGAAAACCAGTAGAGTGAGATATTCACATTATTTCAATAATTCCGTGCCCTCCATAGTTGTCTTTCAGATTGAATTCTTTAGCTTATTAAAGAACTTCAACAGTCAGTCCAAGACTACCCTTCATTTCAGTGAAATGGCTGCACCTGGGTTTAGTGGCTTGGATACCAAATTTTTTCTCCCCTTCAGTGAGGATTCTGACCTTACTGGTTTATTACCTGCTGATTCCACTGACTTCCATTAATATGAAAAGATGGAGCCCAGGCTCTGAGTTGTGTTCTGAAATTGCATTTCACACCCAGTGCTCCAAGTGTGGTGCTCCTAGGCCAGCCTGCAGTGTTTTCAGTGACCTTGCAAATTGCTGGACCATACCTGTGAGAAAGGTTCTGGATTCCTCAGAAACACCTGACAGGAGGCTGACATCAGTCACCCATTTGGGCTCTTTGCCCTGAGGCTTCTCAGTTTAGGGATTCCTTACAAGCTGTAAGCTGAGTGCTGTGGAAAACTCAGTGTTTTAGCACTGACCCTGAAAAAAGCCAAACACCTGCAAGAGATGATCGAGACCTTTATCCTCACTTCCTTCATGATTAAAGACTGCTGTGGAAAACCAATCATTCCTGAGTGGAACTCCCTGACCCCTCTACTCCCTGATCCTTCCCAAAGCAGAAGCACTGTCATCATCTGTTCAATATCTGGATATAAAGATATCTAAAACCACCATCTCTCCTTCTGACTAGGTTCCTCCACACAGAAGGTCAAGGATGTAGTGGGGTGTGTAGGAATACACATTGCCGAGTGGAGACCTCTAAGAATTTAAACACATGGTCTGTTGATACTCCTTTCTCAAATACTTCTCAGGTTGCAGGTGGCTGGGTCAAATATATATGTATTTTTGAGGTGTATAAAATGGGATCGTACATGTAGAGTACACATTCTTATAGTGATTAAGCAGTAACAAAGTGGCTAGTTAACTTTATTTTTGCTATCTTATCTTGCTGTGATTTCATAGCAAACTACTCAGATTGTTGAGAACTCTGCTAGTGCTATCAAAAAAAACTACACCCAGCTGCTGTTCTAGAGAAATGTTTAAAGACTTTGCTGCTCAAAATATTTTGCCATTCAGCTGTTGCAGTCCTCTGGACAGAAGAGTTGTAGCTAAAGACTACAGAAGTGTTTCATAAATTGCAGTGTCCTGACTACTGCTGTGTATGTATATTTTGTTTATGTCTGAACTATGATCATCAGTTTCAAATAGAAATTTGTCTGTGATAGCCTCACATAGCTTTCATTAGTGACACTGAAATGATGTGAGGTTTAGAATAGGTGGTCAGAAAATTGAAGGAGCAGAAGAATAAAAAATAAGTTTCACTCCAACTGCACCAAGCGGCATATTAGAATAATGTTCGGTTCTTTTGTTTTGTATGTTCACTCTGATTTTCGTGGGTTTTGTTTGAAATGTACAAAAGTGATAACTTCTGAATAGTTAAATTGATGTTCTTTTATTATATTCTTTTGCCTAGTACAAAGCTAATTTTATTCACAGTCTATTCAAGCAAAACCATCCAATAAAAGTCTTATGAGAGTTCACTAAATGTTTAATATAATCATCTATTAATTATTATTCACCTGGTTTCTTCACTTTCATAATGGTAGGCATTGTTGTATAGATTAGTGGGTGGGACAATAGCTGCAGTATTGATTCTGGCTGTCTTGATTTAGAGATGTCATTTTTATTTTTCCTGAATTGTTATAGCAGTGCTGTGTAAAATGAAAGTCCAGAGTTGCTTTTCCTTCTCTGTAGTGTGTTATCCAGTCCTGCTTTCCCATTTTGTTAACGGTTAGAATAGCCTTTCCTGTCTGTTAAGAGAAATGACCCCATTCTTGGAGAAAATCCTTATTTAATTTCAATAAATTCTCGTGGACTCACGCAGCATTGTGTCTCACCGTGCAGGTGTCAGTATCATCATCAGAGAACAAAAGGGAAGTTGTTCCTTGCTGAATTCAGATGACTGTGATTTATTTCCGCAGTTTGAGAGCTCCTGGCCTTTCATTTCATAATTTTTCTTTTGGACTGGTGTATGTTTAGTCTGCTGAAGGAGTGAGATGAGGAGTTCTGTCTGTGCACGAAGGGCAGTTCATCCGTGGAGGAGACTCCCAGCTGACTTGAGGAAGGCTCCGTGCCATCGCCCCTGAAGGAAGCTCTTGGGTTACATCTTCAGTTCTTCTGGTTTTGGTTAAGCCATTCAAGAGTTTTGAGGGAAAACATCTGGGTAACTTGGATGCCTTGGATCCTCCAGACCCACATCTTTCTGGGTGTAGGCTTGGACAGAGAACAGAAATGGGATTAGAGATGTTTCAGAGTAAACAAAGAATCCAGTGACTCCTGCTGTGTCTGGAAGGCCCAGCTTGGAACGGGGGTCAGTGCTGCTGCAGATGTTCTCATATTTGATAGTAAGGGATGAGTCTGGAGCTCTGGGCATGACAGTGGAAAACAGACAGAGGTTTTTGCTGTGGTCCGTGTTCTTGACATGTCCTGTAATTGTGAGCATGTTGCTATTTTGTTTAAATGTTTCCTGCAGGCAAAATTGCATCAATATTAATTCAGCTGTGATGTAAAATTGCTTGTCTGTCTGTAAGAGTTAATAAGTTAATGTCTTTTCAGAGCTTGAGTATTTTATTCTCTAAAAATTCTACTGAGAATTTAAATGAGGTTGTAGTTATTGAATTAGGCATGAGTACCTACCACTGGTAAAAAATGTTGAAAATGCTCTTTCAGATCACTTCATTGGGGAAATTTTGGTGATGCCCCTTTTCATAGTGGTGGAAGTAGTTTATATTTTTTATTATTCATGCTTGTCATCCTGGAAAAACTACAAATTGTAAAACCAATATGGAATTGATGCTAGATTTAAGTAGAAGGTAAAAATATGATTTTTAGTTAGTTTAGTCTGTGCAAGATAAACCTTACTCAAAGCTTTGAGGGCTCTCTGTGGCGAGCAGTTTCTCATGAGCTAAATGTGACAGTCTTTCATGTTCTCTGCTGATGATTAAGTGCTGTGCTTCTCTGAATGACTGGGGTAGGCAACATTCTTGTGTTTTTTTGAATGAAGGACAGTGTACATTCAAATTAAATTTGAAAACTGCCCTGGAAAGTTTGTTATTATGCTTGTGGGGTTTTTTTTTCACTCCATTGCTCAACAGTAGCAATGATTAATATTTCCTGTTCAGTAAGCAAGAGACTGCTGAAATATTTTTGTTGTGTTCAGATTCTCTTAAACTTTTTTAGAAATCCACTTTTTCATTATTTTCTGAATGGGGATGTGACATAGGGGAAATATGGAAATACTATTTTCTGACCAAGCAAGGATGGCTAAATGAGGAACGTGAAGTTTACAGAGTGTTAGTGTGGTCACACTGTGTGATGTGCTATAGACCTGCTATGCCTTTATTCCTGATTTTTGTCTTCTCTTTGATTTGAATAATAGACAGTGGTTTTCTTCCTTTTTGGGGCTTAGGATATTGTCTTTGAACAAGGTACAGGTAATGGATTTGAAATACCAGTGCCTAACATATCTAGTGCCCATATTACAGTTAAGACAAGAAATGCAAACACACAGTAATGGAATCTATCTTCTGGTATAGCAAAAGCCTAGCTTAAAATATGTTCTCATATTTAGCCGAGTCTTTAGCCTTTCAATCTAATCACTGGTTTTGTAGATGATGAACATGAGCATACTGTTATGAGACAAGGATCCTTGTTTGTTATGAATTCAGTGTAGATAGGAGGTGTATGATTCACCACCACCATAGGATTTCAGGGAAATTTAGATGAGGTGTGAGAGAGCTTAGCTCTGTTGCAGGTTTGTCCCTTCAGCACTTCACTTGCTCATTTTCTATGTGCTGGCAGAAAAGTAGGGTACTGGGCAAGGAGAGCCTTCCTGTAGGATTGTAATAGAGGAAGCATCAGTTCCACAATAAAAATTTAATACTTTTTAAAGCCTATCTGCTCCTAAGTTCTATTTAAAGAAGTCAGATAATGCTTCAGGTACATACGGTTGCATTGTCTAGAGGAAGTTCTGTTCCTTTGGTTTGCTTTGCCATTGATGAGAAAAAGCCTGTAAGAATTTTAGAGTGGAAGTGCTTTCGCTGAAGGATTTAGAAATGATAATTTGTGTGTGTTGTGAGTAAAAAGTATGTGAAAAATATTTGTTGAATTTTGCATTGCATCTGCTAACCAACCTTTTGTCCTTCTAAGTAGTACTGCACTTGGAGAGTAGAAATTAAACCAATGTGCCTAAGAGAGTGATTTGAAGCACTGTAGTTAATCCCTGTCCCATGTCCCTGTGCTGCTCCACAGAACCCCAGTTCTCTGCCCTGTCACCTGCCCACTTGGCATTGACCTGGGGGATTTCCTGGGACAGCAGACAGGACTGTGTTCTCTGGCCTGGGGGCTCAAATCTACCCTCAGTGAGGCTGGTTCTGACTTCTCTTGTTGTGTGACCAGTGGTGTGTGGGAAGGGATTTTGTTTCAACCTGTCATTGGATTTCAGGCAACAATGAGACTTAGCTTCTTTCTTAATTGTTCTGTGACTTTAATTCTATTATCTTTTAGTTGCATTTCAGCTGTTCTAGTTTTTTGCAATGGCCTGAGAGGCAAAGAGTCCTGTTTAGAGTCACTTTGTTTCTGCTCCAAGATGGAGCTGTTAGATGGCATTTCTGTTTTATCTGGTACGGTTCCATCATGACCAGGGACAAGTGAGAGAGGATTTGAAAGTAAGGAAATCTTCATGAATCATGGGAATATGAAGGAAAGTTACTGTGTGAGAAGCTGCTAGGTTTTTAAATCTACATTTGGATGTAATGGAGCAACTGGTATTATTTGAGTCCTTGGTGCTAAGAAGGGGAGGAAGGTGGAAAAAGGAGCAGATAGGTGCAGTGGGAGGAGATGTGAGTGATCTCTCCAAGGCCACCTGTTCTGCTGCTGCTTGGGGATCTGCACTGTTGGAATCAAAAACAACCTGGCTGTTGTAAGTGAACTTGCACTAATTTTGTAACTAATTTGTGAGTCATCCTCTCTGAAATATCGGATATGTTAGTGTATTTCATGCAGCAAATTAGTTTCTCTAAATTAATAGAAAAGATTAGACTTTCAAATACACGAGAATATCTGGAGTTCAGAATCACCCAATCCTTGAAGAATCAAAAGCCATTCACCAAAAACGTTACATGTAAACCATTATTTTGATATGTTCTTCTGTAACAATACTTTCTGATCCACTTTGTTAGCCATATAAAAAACATTGATTATAGGGTAGTACTTCAGTAAAAAGTAATTTTTTTAATCTGTGTTTTTCTTTCAGGGCAATTAAAGCATTTCAGGAGGCGCTTTATGTTGATCCCAGCTTTTGTCGAGCCAAGGAAATTCATTTGCGACTTGGGCTTATGTTCAAAGTGAACACAGACTATGAGTCTAGTTTAAAGGTAGGTTTAAGTCCTTTCAAATTGATTTAACATTTCTTACAAGTAATGTGTTGCATCTTAAAGCTGCAAGGAATAAGCACAGAACAGTCACAGACCACCTGCTATAAAAATTGAAGTGCTTTAATGTGGAGTGTCTTAGTCTAAACAGAAGAAGGATGTGTGTGAGCTGCTATTCTCCAGATGAAAAATTTGGTGTAGGGCTCTTGTTAAAACAGTGAACCTTGGGGGAGACTGAGGTTGTATGGAAAGCTGAGGAGAAAAAAATAGCAGCTTGGATTATTTGATTTCTTTTCTTTCCCCCGGCTTCCCTGTTGTAAACTGGAAGTTCTTGTAATTAGTAAGCTAGAAAGTTTTTATGCAAAATACTGCCTTTTTTAATATAATTGTTACTTTTCTAGCAGTTAATTATTCTTTCATTTCCTGGCTTGAGAGTCAGCTTCTAAGGCAACAGTTTCTGGCTAATCAATTGGAAATGGTTTATGGTACCACAGTGCTTTGTTTCTTCTGTACTTCTTCAAATTCTTTACTATTTACATTCTTTTCTGGTCTCTGTAATCTGTCATTTTATCTCCCTCCATTCAGCACATTTGCCCATGTTTTTCCTCTTTCCATTTTCTCCTTTACCCACATGTCCTTTCCTTCCTGGCCTCTAAATTTAGCTGTTTCATTTCTTGGAAAAAGGAAGTGTTAACGGAGTTGCGTGTGGTGGGAAATACACCTGCAGGGCTGAGAATTTTGTAATTAACTGTAATTTATAAACACATTTCTGCATATTAATCTTTCCTAAATATTACTGAAAACGTTGTGTTTTGTTTTCAAGAATCTTACTGCTTCCTTTTCTTGGCAGATTGTTTTCTTGGGTTGTCAGAATCGTATTGTGCAAGACTTGAAAGAATAGAGCATTACTCGCAATTTTTCCTTTCAGTTTTTGTGATAGAAGGAAGCAGTTCTCTCCCAGGCTTCCCTTTCCATCCAAGAGTCCAAGGTTTCACCTGGTGGAATTGGAAATTGGGCAGAGGAGTAGAAAAGATTCCATGCAATGAATGGTGAATGAGAGCAAGGAGAGGGTAGATCACTGTTGAGAAAGGGATTGTGTGTGAGCTTGGGTGATCCTATTCCCTTATACTTGGGCACAGATTTGGTATATTGTGATATATATGGAATAAAAGAAGTGCTGAAGTACATTTTGGTTTTATTTTTAAATAAGCTGAGAGAAAACAAGATGTGGTCATCTTGTAATCAAGTAGTAGAAGAAACTCAATGATCTCTAAAGATCTTTTCCAAACTAGTTGATTATATAATTTTAATTTTTGATATAAATTGATCAAGAAATAGATAATCTTTTTCTGCCGTGCCATGAAATTTGAAGTTCTGTCAGTGAATCAGGTATTTAAATAAATATTATGGATAACTCAATCTAAATAATTTCTTGTGTTTGATGTTCACAAGTTTGCAGAACAAATCAATCACTTACCATGAGGATTTTGAGTATACCAAACTCGAAGTTTTCAAAACACCAGCTACAAATGAGAAAAACACCAAAATAGTGTTTTGAAAACAGAAAGAAATTAATCTTTCTTAATACAAAATTAACATGATTCCATTACTTTTATGTGGCATGTGGTTAAGTCACTTAAGAAAACAAATGGCCACAACAAAAGCAGATTACCCTGGGGCAGAGGGATGGTCTTCAAAGGATGATGAGATGAACGTGATGGGTGTTTGCATTGAAGATGGTTTCATGTTTTTCTTAAAGCAGTATAACTTCAGCTTGTTCCTAAAAGTGTGTCTCATTTTCCAGCTTGCAATCCTGATTGCCTCATTCAGCACTCTCAGCCACATTGAAATGAGTTGATTTTTCATTTTTTTGCTTTTCCCTGTTTGCAGACTGAGGTGGATCAGAAGTCTGAGCCAGCTCAGGTTGAGGTTGCTGGGTTGGTACATCCAGTGCAAGTTTGATGGAATGGGAAGGAGGGGACAGAGTTGTCTTATCCCCTTCTGGTTCAAAATGTAATAGAAACTGCTCTGGAATTACCAGCTGAGACACCTGAAGCAGAGCTTCTGGTTTGCTTCCTTTGCTATGGAGGTTGAACTCCTTAGTAAACAATAACAGTGAGAGACAGAAGAAAAGACCCAGTGGTCTCAAACAGTTTGTGCTGTTTCCAGTTCAGCTCAGCTGTGGGTTTAAGGTACAGTGCAAGGACTGACTTCGTTTGAAAACAAAGAGTTAGTGATTGCTAGCTTAAACATCACAATGTGTCAGTTGAGGAGAAAACTAAGTAGAAGAGCGTTGTAGCTTCTTTAAACACCAATCTGGCTGTGATTTAAAAAAACCCACACTTTAAACCAGAGCTCTGAGTGATGAGGATCTGTCTCATTCTCTGAGACACAGAATATCTCATCTTTGAGCAAAAGATACGAGACCCAAAGCAATGAAAAGACAGAGTTGTCTTGTTGTGTGTTTTTTGATTTTCAAATGGATCTAGGATTTGAGAGGGTAATTAAGGGGGCTGGGATCCAGCCTGCCTGTGACTGGCCTGAGCACAGACCCTTTTCCTGGGGCTCTTCACTCAGTTTGAGCTCCCCATTCACATGGAGACAGAAAGTGGAAGTAAGTTTTCATCTGGTGTTCGCTTGTGACTGCTCTGGATTTCACAGATTGTACCAACCTTGCATTAAAGTACTTTGAAATATCATAATGTTTTTGATGGTATTTAAACATTCATGTTAAGTCTGTAATTGCTAAGAATAAACCCTTGCCAACAGATGAGTCATTGTCAGTAAGAGTCATTGTCAGTAAGAGTCTTCAGGCAAAGGGGGAAGATAGAAGTCTGAAGGTCATATATTCCATGTTTTTCACAATTTTAGAGCATTAACATAAATCATCTATATTTTATGTAAGCAATTTAAGCGCAAAATTAATTTTTACTATTTTAAGATGTTGATGATCAAGATAATTGCTAGAGTGCTGTTTAACAAGCATAAAATCAACTCCCAGTGTTTTTTCAAAATCAATTACTGGTTTTGCCTGTTCTGCAGTTGAGACTTGCAAATTACTATGAGAATCCTTGACTTTCTCTGTTATTCCATTGCCATAAACTCTTGCAACACCAATGCTGTTGAAAATTACTTGGCCTTCAGGCTTACATTAAGGGAAAAAAGTGTCCCTTCTGGTTGAAAAGAAAACAGTCTAGTATAACCTGGCAGATGGGACAGTGTTACCTTCGGAGGTGAGACATGAAAGCTGAATTTACCCCATTCATCAGAAAAGTATAAAATACAATTAAATCCAAAATTAGCTGGCAGTGACTTGGGGGATGGATTTCTTCTTACAAATTGAGGACTGTAACAACAACATCCTACTAAGGTTTACCTCACAGTTCACCTTTTCCTGCTGCCCCTTTCCTGTTCATCATTTACTACAAAGGACACAAGGAATACTTGTGGTAGGAATACAATGGTGGTAGGAAAGGAGAATAAAGCAGGATCTCTAGAAATATATATTTTTATTCATTGGGTAAATGTAGTTGAAAAAAATATTCACACTTCTGAGTACGTGCCACATTATTTCTGACATGTCACTCACTGTCATGGTAGCTTTCCTATTTATTGAATTTTTAATTTTTTTTTTTAATTCGGCCTCCTTTTTCATAGGTGCATGTAATCATCTTGTCTTACATAGGTGTCTCAGTTCTACTCTTAAGTACTGTTGAATCTTGAACAATTTCTAGAAAAAACGTGGGAATGAAAGATTTCAAAGAGAATTTTGGAGGACATTCCTGAATGACATACTGCTCCAGAGCCTTTTGAGATCTGGGAGCTGAGCATCAGGTGACAGCTGTGGGAAACCAGCCTCCCTTCTGCTGCTCATCCTGCTTAGTGGTGTTGAAGTCTTGTGCTTTTAGTGGGGATTTAGAGCCATGATTCTGAAAGCCCTTTGAATACGGAATTCATACTTAAGGGAAAAAAATCTTAGTTTTTTATATTTATTAGATTGATAACATTGAGGGAACAGTGGGGGCCAGGGGGCAAAATTTTTGAAGGTTTGGTTTTATCAGGGGAAGCTTTGTTTGCTTTTCTGTGGAGATCTGTGGTGGGGGAATTGTGTGGGTTCTGTTGCATTTTGTTTGGTTTGTGGGGTGGGTTTTTTTAATGGGTGGTCAGTAGGAATGCTGGACATGAGCAGGTTGGTTTATAGCATCAAAGCAATGTTTTACCTTGGGAATTTTATTTGGTTTTATTACAGGTGCAGCCTGTACCCAGTAACAAAACCTGTAGAAGAATGAGAACTCAATTTCTCATTTTTCAATTATCTGCCTGATTCTGTCTTTCACTTACAGAAATTATTCCTTCTTCCTTATACACAGAGCAGTTATTCCAGTAGTTTGCTTCAGGCTTATACTTTCATCTTGCCTGTAAATCATCAATTTAAATATAATTTTAATTTTTTAATTATTGTTCTAAAGATTCTCATTTGTTAGTAATGTTAAGATATGCTGCTTATATTAGGATAAGAAAAAGGCTGGAAAAGAATGAAAATGTGCATTAATTGTATGAATATGCATGAAATATAAAGAAATTAAATACTGATGTACCGATGAACAGCTTGAAGTACTTATTTATAGTCAGTCAGACACTTTTCTACCACTTATTCAAATATTTCTCCTGTATATATATACTTAGCAAAGATATTTTTAGATAGTGCAACTATTATATGCCAGCACATAACAGTTATAGACATATCATTCATTTTTTATGCTCTTTCTCCAAGTAATAAGTAAACAAATATTTAGGATAGTGAAGATGTGTGATTTTGAGCCTTCATGTGCTGTTTATCTTTCTCATATGGGCTTAGATTAGTAATTTTTAAGTTTAAACATTGTACATTGAAATTATATGTATTTTAATGATTAAAAATAACTAGTCAAAAGACATGCAGCTATGAGACATTTTAGTTTCTTATGTCTAGTTTTATTCTTTAATTATTCAAGGAACAGCTGCTTTTTTAGGTAAAAAGCAAGATGAAGATTTGGCTCTTGCAAGTTGGATATCCAAGATTTCAAGTGCTTCACACAAAAAAGGGTTTTGTGGAAAACAAAATGAAATTAATCAAAAGCTAATTTCATTAAAAGTGTAAGTGGATGGCAAGCACCATTTGGGATTGAAATTTCTCTCTTAGTCTTTGTAGTTTGCATATGTCAGTGGTGGAAAGACATGTACAAGAAGTAAATCCATGGAAGTTTTTCAATGCAGCATGACACTGTAATGAAACTGCAGGAGAGTTATTAATGTGACTGGTTTTGACAGTGGATAATGATACCACAATGTCTGGCCTACAGAGTGTTCTCTTTTGTTCTCTCTTACCTAGTTTCACTCGGGTTTTTGACTGATTGCTGTAAAGGAGAATTACAGGTTTATTTTAGAAATGTCACGATTACAAAGAGGAGTAAGTGCTAAAACTGAATTACCATGCTGTGTGACATCTTTGGTCATTTGGGAGGTGGGGAAGAACACACCATGGGAAGAGGAAAAGGTGATTTGGAAGCTGAGCATTCAATCTAAGGATATTGGTGCTGGGTAAAGCAATCCTGCAGGTATGGGCAGGCTGAGGAGTGATGTGCTGGAGAGGAGTGCTGTGGGCAGGGACCTGGGATCCGAGTCTATGGCCAGTTGAACGTGAGCCAGCAGTGCCCTGGCAGCCAGGAGGGACATCCCTGTCCTGGGGACACCAGGCCCAGCATGGCCAGCCTGGCAAGGGGGGGATTGTCCTGCTCTACTCGGGGCTGGGACAGCCTCACCTCAAGTGATGGGGGCAGCTTTGGACCACAGTGGAAAAAAGAGGTAAAACTATTGGAGAGTGGACAGAGGAGGGCAACAAAGATGGAGAAGGGCCCTGAGGAGAAGCCCTGTGAGGAGGGGCTGAGGGGGCTGGGTGTGCTCAGCCTGGAGGAGACTGAGGGGAGAGCTCAGTGTAGTCACAACTTCCCCATGAGGGGCAGAGGAGGGGCAGGCACTGATCTCTGCTCTGTGTGACAGTGACAGGACTGAGGGAATGGCCTGAAGCTGTGTCAGGGCAGGTTTGGGTTGGGTATCAGGAAAAGTTCTTCCCCCAGAGGGTGGTTGGGCACTGAACAGGCTCCCCAGGACAGGGGTCACAGCACTTGACAGAGCTCAGGCAGGGTTTGCTCAGTGCTCTTGGGGTCACTCTTGATCCCTGTGGGTCCTTTACAGCTCAGGATTTTCAGTGATTCTGGTGCACTCCATTCATGGACCTTCTCCTTGAGGCATCTCCATCCGGACAGATGCAGTTTTATCAGAGGTAGCCATGACTGCAAGCTTGGTATTCAGGGCATTCAGAAATACTCCCAGTGTAGCCACAGGCTGCCAGCAAGGACTGAGCTGTGCTTTCTGTGAGCCAGGGCAGCTGTGGGGGCTGGAAGCTCAGCCCTGGAGCCAGCCCAGCTCCTGCTCTGGGCAGATCAGCTCCGTGGCCATGCTGGCAGTGGCAGCACACTCCCTGTGTCCCTGTGGCTGCTGGCAGTCAATCTTTCAGGCTGTTAGCACAGGAATAGCTGAATTCTGATGTTGCAGAAATAATGCATAAAAGGTGAAGGCAAATGGGAGTGTTGAGATAGGTTTGTGAAAATCACAATGTGAGATATTGATCAGTAAATTCAGATGCAGCCTTTTTTTGGCTTGCAGAAATGCAGCTTGTATGATCTTCCTGTTTAAAAATAATTTTTCTCTTAGTGCTTGTCAGAACATGAGATTTTTCAGAGTGCACTGCTGCTATTCAGTGTGTATGTGCATGTGGCCTTTGTTCCTTCTGTCCTCCAGCATTTTTTTTTTTTCCTCCCTGTCTATAAGTCGGCTTTTTTGTATTTTGGACAAAAGTGCCTGAGTGTTTACACGACGCAAACCTTTCTCTTGCGAGCTGAATTTGTTGTGAGCTCAGAAGGCAGTGGAGAGCAGCAGGATGAGCTGCTGTAGCAGCACATGGAGCGTGTCCTCTGCTGACCCTGTCCCCTGGTCCCAGAGATGCCTGGCAAATGGAGGCTTGGCACTCTGCCCCGGCTGGTTACACAAGGCTCTCGTGTCCTACTTCTGTGAACAAAAGCTGCTCTGAGCAGCACGGGCATCACACCTAGGTCACACAGGCAGAAAAAGCCATCTCCTGACTGAATTTTACTGAGTCATGATGGAGCTTTCCTTCATGGTAAGTCGGTGAGGATTGTCAGGTTTCAGATGATGGCTTGCCTTGCTTGCTGAATAAATGCAGAGCCGAGAGCTATTAAACTTGCTGATGTCACCCTGGAAAGGAGGAGGGAGTAGAATCACTATATGAGGTCTCAGGTTTGGATGTAAACAGAGACAGTACTGAAAATCTTCCACTGAACAGAAAAGGGTTCGTTTTGCTTTTGTCATTTATTGATTAAAGAAAGAACGAAACCTTGGGTGCTTGTCTGTTACATTGTAAAGAATCGCTGTTAATTCTATGAGAAAGCATGTTAAGTTACCTAAATCAGTGTCAGCTTACTGTTACTTTGCTACCAGACCTAGTGCTTTCATCAATTCTCTTTATATGGAATCCACCGTACCTCTCATCCTTGGAAAGGTTATCTTTGGAATTGTTTCCACAATCAGAGGCAAGTCAAGGACTCCAGAGGAGATGGAATGGGCTGTAGATAACTCTGCAATTACAGATGACTACAAATCAAGGTGATTTAGGGCTTGGCTGATCTTAAAGGTCTTTTCTAACCTAAACGATTCTATGATTGTGCCTTGAGCCACAGCCCTTGAGGAGAGCCTGTTAGTTTTTAACATTCAGAACACTGCCTTCTAGGTAAATCCTCTTACTGGGGATTTGAATTTCTATAGACTGCTGTCTGCCTTGAGGTATTGTGTGTCGTCTCTGAGCTGCAGCGGCCTCTCCTGCATAACAACTATTCCACACAGCAGTAGCCAGCTCAGTGCTGCAATATTTGAGAGGGGTGCAGATGTTTGCCAGCCGCTGCTGTTGTTTGCAGAAATGGAAGTTGGAAATTATTACTATTTCTTTCATTTTTTGGTGCTGCTAATGGTGATTAGTGGATCTGCATTTGGCTGAAGAGGTCGATGTGTTAGAATTTGTGCATGGGGTTTTTTGTCTGATTTGGAGTACTTAATGGGGAGCTATGTATTATTTATCCGGCAAGAGGTGTAGGTTTGCTCGTGTGTGTGTATTTTAGAGGTTTGAAAGGTTCTGGGGTTTCTGTGTATTGCTTTTAATTGTGATAACTGTCTAGTGTAAATGGTGTGTTTTGCTGTGGTTACTGGCTTTGGTTTATCAATTTCTTATACTGTTTGTAGATTAGTGAACAGTGTGAGTAGAAATTTACCACACTAAGAAAATTTTCATAATTTGGATTTTTGAATTTCAGAAGTTGGCTACTGTAGCAGTGATTATTTATTTTTTTAGGAGGCATTGCTGAGAATATTTCTTCTTTTTTTTTTCTGTATAGCACTTGATACTATTGGCATACTTACATATTAAAATGGTTGGATACTCTTATATGGTTGCCTGCTTTTGCTCAGTGAGTCTCGCTGCAGTAACCCTTCAGATGAGCTGCTACAGAGCAGTTGTCAATCTTTTTTCTTTAGATATGCTTATTTTTTATAATAGCATTGCTAGGTGAGAGCAAATCTGTTCCATTCTGCTTTATCTTTCCATAGTAATTGTAAGTGACGGTGCAAGATGACATATCTGTACAGGAAGGATTTTGTACCTTTTAGATTGGTAACACTCAGTTGTACAGGCCAGAGCCCTTTTTTTTCCTTTTTGCAGTCAAAATGCAATTTAAGGTAGAGCATTTTATTTTTATTTAGTTTTTTTTTTTTTTAAGTTGTCTGCTTAGTAGAATCACTATGGTAACAGACTAAAGGATGTCTCTGAGGCACTCAACCTGCATTGCAATGTAAGTGAGGGGAGACTGTAAGTTGTCTGCCTGCTGAGCAGTAGGGAAATGAATAGACACAGCAGAGAAATAAGCTAATAATTCATATTTCTAAGCTATTATTTAATGCTTGCGCTAAGGTTAAAAGTTATTTTACAGTGTAAATCCATTGATTTTTGCGTTCTCTTCTAGGGGGGATATTATTAAAGTGTTCATTATAAATCATGAATTTGTGTTGTTACTCAACTTGAATTTAGTTCATTTTTTTAAATGCTGTTATATGTTACAAATGATGTTGATGAAGTGGGTGAGAAGGAAGCTGCATCAGTGTGTGTCAGAGCTTATGAAAGTGTCAGCTTTCTTCTTATGTCTTGTTATGGATAATACATTAATTTTTGAATATTTGTCCCTGTTAATTATTATTTTTTGTAAATGTGATGCTCTGATAAAATCTTACACATCAAAGAGATGTGTTTTGAATGGACATTCTGTACTCAAGGAGTTATTGTGACCATGAGGGAAGTTAAGAAGCATCTAAAAACTCTGAGTACAGCACTGAGAGTGTATTGCGCTTTTGCATTGATACAGACTCACTTTCTTCCCAGCTACAGCAGTAGGCTTCCAGTGCCACCTAGTTTGGCGTCCTGAACAGTTTGATTTAAATTATCATTTTTGTGCTAAGAAAATAAAATATAATAAGGCATCAGTCATGTTTTGTGTATTAGAAATCTCCTGACACTGAATTTTGTAAATAACTGTCTTTATTAACAGTAGTATTTCATAGGGTAACTCTTAGGCTCCTGTGTTCCTAGGCCTTATTTTCTGTTGAGCTAATACATCAAAGGAAATTTCACACCATGTGGGGATTTTCTCAAATGCTCAGGCACTGGAGTTTCTGTGCCTGTTCCATTCATTTTTATGCACTTGTTCTCAATCTAAATAGTGATCAGTGAATGAACACGACACTTGCAGGGTTCGTTGCTCTGCTTTTGTGACCTTCTTTATAGATGAGTGAAAAACTTACCTCAGAACCTGGAATGTTTGAAAAGGTAGTTTTTCTATTCCTTAAAGGACAGTGATTAAAATTAAACAAGCTTTGTGAGAACTTACGAACTCATGTTTTAATGTCAGGTATTCATATTAAATGCTTTTTGACAAGAGTTCAATTTTTTAAAAAACTTAAAATCACTCAGTTTGTAGGGAGAGTATTGTGTTTTTCTAGATAGATTGAGTGCTTAACAATCTGTCTCCATGAATGTATGAGCTGGTGTGTCTGCAGTCCCTGTTGTGCATATAAAAACTTCATCTTCCAATTTTGACCATTCATTTTGATGCCTTCATCCTTTCAGATGCAACTCCAGTTATTTTGTGAAGATCTGTTGCCATCTTACATTACTAGAAGCATGGAAGTGTTTGCAATAAAAAAAATTTACTTTCCTCTAGTAAGCAGCTGAACAGAAATGGAAATTTTTTTTTTAAGACACATGGTAAAATGCAATATTGATTTTCAAGTACAAAATTGATTTACTCTTAGTAGTTTGCCCAAGTGCTAGTATTACTTTATTTGAAAAGCAAATAATTCTTTTTTCTTTCCAGCATTTTCAGTTAGCTTTGATTGACTGCAATCCCTGCACTTTGTCTAACGCTGAAAGTAAGTAACCAATAAGTATTTATTTTGTTGTGGATTTCCTTTAAGTCTTATGCTCACAATTGTATGAATTTTTAATGAACCAGGTCTTTAAATTCAGAAGAATTGGTGCTGAGAGAGGGAGACTACAAAACCTGTCTCCCTGTCTCAGTGGAGATAGATGTTCCCATGGAATAGTGGATTGTTTTAGTAAATGGAATAAATAAAAATTGAGACTTAGCTTATTGATTACTCTCAATACTTGAGTTCTGGAGGAAATTTACTATTTGACTGCTTTTTATTTATTTATAAACCTGGTGTTGTGCTGTGGCAGACATTTAATAGCAATTATTTTAAACTTTGCATCATCTCGATAATCTATAAATTTTCAGTGATTATTTTCATGCCATTTAAATTTATAGATCCAAAATTCAGCATCAATCTTACTGTAGAAATAAGAATTAAAACCCCATATTTGATTTTTTTTTGGTTTTTGATGCCAGCTGTATATTAGTCTACATTTGAACATGTTAATCTTTAGTGCAGTGGGATCCATCATAGCAGTGTCCTGCAGTAATTTACCCATAGTTAGTGGAATTGTATGCAAGAATAAAAGTGTTTTTCTTTGTGTTTTGGATTCTGTAAGAACTAAAAGGCTGAGAGTTGTGAAGGAAATTATTCCTTCAGTTTTTAAGGTACTTCCATGCTGAGCTTAAGTTACTTCTCAAGTCTCACTTCAGAGTGATTGGATAAAATATTTAAAAGCATTTCTTTAAAAAACTGGATGGAATTGTAAATATTGTATCAGCAAGGGAGTGAAAGGGAGTTTGTTCACATGGCTGAAACCACTGGCTGTATCAAGGAGCCAGCTGTGCTTCAAGGCCATCTTCAAAGCTTTGTCACTTATCAGGGGCAGACACAGATAATTTTGTAAAAATTTGCAGAATTCTCCCTGAGTCAATAGGCTTTTATTGCTTTTCTACCAGACATGTGATTCTTGATTGTATTTCGTGTTTGTTCATATTCTTTCTCGCTAGCTTTATCGTTTTTCGCTAAATCTCTGAATTTCTGTAAGGTTTTCCTAACCCTTCCCCTCCAGTCCCCTCTGCCCCCAGATTTGTGTAGAGGGGTGTCCCCATTTAGAGGCTTCAGTGCCTGATAAACCTGAAGGACGAGAGTGAAGAGGACTGAGAGGTGCTTGGTCAGGTCCCACTGTGCTGTTCTGGGAAGGAGAACTGAGCCCCCTGCCCCAGGGTGTTGGGTACCCTCACTAAATGCTCCATTTAATTCCCCCTTGCGTTTCTAAGGGCTGGGTGAGTAGCAGCATAACAGTGAGTGTGCTCCCAGCAGAAATGTTAGAGTGCTAAGCATCTCTTCTTCCTATTTAGGCAGTCTCTAATCTGACACCTTTAATTTTCCTTTCCCCTCCAAGGCATCACTTCATTTTGGAGCTTCACACTGAAAGGGTTTTGTTAGGAGGGGAAAAAATACAGAGAGAGATTTTTTAGATAATGAACTCCTGAAACAAAAGCAGAGCTTTTCTTTCATCAGTACAAAGTGAAGTTTGATGATGCAGTGAACATAATGGGTGTGTTATGTCCTCTTTAGCAAGGAACACAAAAAGTTTATTAAAATTTTAGATGATGCATTTCATTCTGACCTGGTTTCAAAGTGCACTCAGCTTCCTTCTTTATAGTCGAGGACAAAGCAGTGCACAAAGGGAGATTTTTTTTCTCTCCCATATGACCCAGCATGAAACCCTGAACTCCCTATTACCTGTATATATGGTAATTTGGTGCCACACTATTCTGTAGCTTCAAGGGAGAGAAATCTGTGTAATTGAAATAAATTGAGCTTGGCTCAAACACAGGTATTTTCTTACTTGTAATCCTCATGAACATAGAGCAAAGTCTGTCTCAAAGGAACTTTTCTTTCCTCATCAAAGCTGAATGAGGATTACATTCATCTCAATTAGCTGTAGCTATCTACCAGTCCATGGATAGTCCAGGTTAGCAGTTCTCAAGTCTTTTCTGTGATGATTTGAGCAGCATAAGGGTAATTTTCCCCTCTGCATTTACTCTTCAATATCTTCCATTTTTCTTTCTCCAGCTAGCAATCTTCTTGCCTGCACAGGCTGCTGGTAGTATTATGGCATTCTGGACAATTTGTATGAGGAATTGAAAATGCTTAACAGTAACAGAGTATTACCTGTAGTTAACATTTCTGGTTCAGTTAACAAGAGAATGACAATTCCTTAAAACGAAGAAAAAGCACCTAATTTTAAGATCCCATATAAAACTAGCAGTGTGTAACATAATGTTCTGGAACTCAGCTGTTCTGTTTCTTGGCAGCTGAATGAAAATGTTTATTTCTAGCTTGGTTATGTACAGAAAATACTACCTGTGTTCTCTGACCACAGCTTCGAGAGATTTGATTGCCAAGTTTACTGGAGGGTTAATGGCCTCTCAGAATACAAATAAAGTCCATGGGCTGCTTTTCTCAGTATCTGTTTGCAGTTTTTTGTGCGTTGTTAGGATATTAATTTTCTGTCAGGTCTGGTATAATAGGTGTAAAATAGCAATGTAAAAAAATACTCTTTTGGTATCTTAAAAATGTCATTTGTCTTGGGTTTGCATTGATAAATTTGAAACATTGTTCATCCCTCACTTCAAAGCACTGTAATTGCTGTTGTTTATTAAAACTAATAATTTTGATTTTCCCACTCTTACAGTTCAGTTTCACATTGCTCACTTATATGAAATCCAGGTAAGCTTTAAGCTCATTTTTATGAAGTGTGGTTGAGTTTCAAACTGTGTGATGTAATTAGTCTGTGGAATTTAGTTACTAGATGCTCTAGTAAAGTTAGACTAAAGTCTTGACTCACTCAAGAAACTTGATTTGCTTTGGCTAAATTAAAAATATTTTGTGTGTGGAGTGTCATGCTGTAAAATGGACAGCTATCTTAATAATACATATACTTACTAATCTCCCAACTTGAGTGTAAAAAACAACTCCCAAAATAAAACTTTCTGGGAAATTCTTTTTTGATATTTTATTTATATTTAAAAGGTTATATATAGATTTTAAAATACGAAGTTTCTCAATTCATATATATATATATATATTTATATATTTTCATATTGTTTATCATATACACACAGAGTCAACTCCAATCAGTTGCCCACATGCCTTTAAAGTATATGTGGCATATTTGACATGAAATTTTAAAATTTAAGTGCAATTTTGAAAGTTTTTAAACTTTAAAATTAAATTGATGCATGTGGCAATAGGGATCTACAGTCAACAGCAAATAAAGCTGTGTTACTAATTCTGTGTCAAATCCTACCACAGAGCTTTTCAGGTGAATCTTATGGGAAAATACAGAACATTTTCCTGAGCTTCCAGAATATAAATAAATTGAAACCAAGTAGCTACTTAGATAGCTGTGGTGTATTTGAGGTTTGAGTGACTGGTTACATAATGTAGATGTTGTGCCCTTTTGCCACATTTTATAGGTATCATGTAACTGAGGAAGGGATGTGACATGAAAACAAAACCTGTTGTAAATGAAATGGATGACAGACATAAACTATCTTTTCAGTCACTTAGAAAGTAAGTGCTGTCTTTTGATGGCACACTGAAAAATGACATTAACTATTTCTATATAAGTAAAAGATACAAATCTGATAAACAGAATATTTTTCTTTTGAATGCTTTTGGTACAAAGTCATATGAGAGGACAGGAATCTCCCATCCCAATTCACCATTAAACAACTTGTTGGATTGTTGTGGTTCTTACTTGGCTACCATCCAGATTCCATTCAACACATCAGTTCTGTTTTACTCCAGCAGATCAAAAAGAAGTTAAACAACCTAGGTCACCATGCAGGTGTCCTGTAAGTGTGTGACCAGTGGTAGCTGTGCTTAAACTGTGCTTTCTGGCTGACAATTACAGGCAGCAGGAACTTAGTTTTAATGCAAGTCAGAGTAAAAAATTTTGGTGCATTCTGGTCTTAGGTTTGGTTTATCTCACAGTTCTGGTTGGGAGTGGTATCTTCTTTTCTGGAATTTGACATACTGACAACCAAAAGACTCCTGGAATTCATACCTCTGACACAATTGGAGAGGTTTTAGAGACAGGCTGGTTGCTCAGTTTGTTTTACAGGACACAGTGAAAACAGTCTTTTGAACCCCTCCATATACTTGAAAATTATCTACTCTCTTAATATTAATGAAAAAGTTAATTCATTCCTTAATTAAGTAGCACAGTATTGCACTTTAAATGATGGATTGCCAGGCTCTGGACAAGAGATAAGCCTGGTACTGATGAGAATTAGGAATGGTTTTTATGGTGTTTAATACTGGTTTCTAATATTTCACCTTTAGAAGTGAGATGGGTTGTACGGTGTCTAAAGAAAGATGCTGGATTGGGTTCTCCTCCCCTTTCCATTTCTGAGACCATTCATGATGCAGCCAAACACCAAGGACTTTGGAATTAGCATAGAGATATAAAGTTCTTCCCTGTGAGGGTGGTGAGGCCCTGGACAGGTTGCCCAGAGCAGCTGTGGATACTCTGTCCCTGGAACTGTCCATGACGAGGTCAGACAGAGCTCTGAGCCACCTCATCTAGAGAAAGATGGTCCTGACCATGGCAGGGGGTTGGAATTGGATGATCTTTTAGGTGCTTTCCAACCCAAACCATTCTGATTCGATGAAATAAAATGAAACATAAACATTGTGACAGGTTTTGTTAGTATTTTAAGCATATAGGTAAGCAGATTTGTAAAGGGTAAATGCTACAACAAATAACAAAAGTAAAAAATACTCTAGGTCTGGAAAACGTGCTCTATTCTGAAAGGCCTTTCTGAAACCCCCCGAGCCTGTAAACATACTTTTCAAAGTGTGAATATTAGGCACTAATATTTACCTAATTTGACATCTGGATTGCTGCCTCTGCTGTCATGCTCTACAGTGAACTTCCGTTCATTTGCTTAACATTCATAGTCATAAACTACAAATTTTGTTCCCAGTGCTAAATTTTTAAAAATATTTTCCTGATTGTTTTTCTTTTGCTGGACATGGATATTTTATTTATTTATATTATTTGTTTTCTTACCAGTTGTCTGCATTTCATGAGCACCAATTAAAAATCTTTTCTACCAACTTCCCCTTGTTCCATTTGAAAGTATGTAATTGCTGCTTTAATTTTTCTTCCTGACTAGAATAAGGTTTTTAAATCAGCAGAGTTGTCTTTTGTGATTTTGAGATTTCAAGAACTTGATAACATTTTAAAATTCTAGTAGGTATTTAATTGTTTAGAGCTTTCTTCCCAGTTGTCCCTTCAAAACACCAATACTGATTACTCTGTACTCCTTGCTTAAAACAAGTGTAATTAAACCACAGTAATTTGCATTTAGGTGGCCCCATTTGTTTTAATCTACTCTTCATCTGTTTGCCAGAATGAAGTCTAATGTTGAATTATCTAAAAGCATATTTGTGGAAGAGGAGACACAGAACAGTTGAGCATTTAAAATACATTCACTTTTAAGCAACTGCTGTTAGGGAATGCAAAGATAAATGCTGACACTTTACCAAATAATTCATCAAATAGTTATTGAGAAATCTTAACCTTTAATATACATGCAACAGCTCATACAATTCACAGAATTCAATAAAACACCCAGTCCTAACCTGAAAATGTGTTTTCTGTACCACCACCTGTTTGTATAGGGAATTGAAAATTGAGTGTTTCTAGACTATAGGCACACCTAAACTATACAGCAGATAATAAGATGTTGTACCTTCATTATCTAGGCATAAACCTTTTAATTCTATGTGTGGTCAGACTCTTACCAGGACAACAAATGTCTTGAAAGAGGTAGTTCAAGTATACCAAAGGAAGGAAAGAGGCAAAATTATACAAGCCACCAATTGCTGATGACCTCTGTTTTTGTCACAAATTTCCTGGGATGAATTTGTGTGGGGTTTTCTCACATTCAAGTATTCCCCTTAAAAGCAGAATATTGTAGTGTAAGAGGCATAATGCATGTATGAAGAGATGACAAAATCTAATAATTTGCAAATTTCCCTCAATTATTTTAAATAGCCAGTTTCTATTAAATACTGTATTTATGGAAGTTATTCTCTTACCCTATATATACATCACTCATTAAAGCTTTCATATGCACTGTATGCAAAAAAAAATCTAGAATTTTTTGTCAATGTGTTTGTGTGCTGTCAGTGCTGTGAAATCGTTGCTATTGGTGATCTGTTGTAAGCTCTATGATTAATCCATTTACTTTTTTCCTTTTGCAGAGAAAGTATCACTCTGCAAAGGAAGCTTATGAACAGCTTTTGCAGATCGAAAACCTTCCTGCACAAGTAAAAGCAACTGTCTTACAGCAGTTAGGTATGTAAAATTAACTTCTATTTTCCTCTGTGTTTCGTTTTTGCCATCTTTGCCTTCAGCAGTGTTTTTTAAGGCTCCATTTCCAAAGCAAGTCTTAGACACACTACACATGGTACGTGAGATTTTCACCCAAATAGAACATGTAGCAGTAGATAACCAAGTAAATAAGAGAGGAGGAAAATATTTTTCTTAAACTTACAAAATTAAAAAGCTCCTGTGTGTTAGATTTTGGGCAGTGAGAGGGTGGTCTTTCAGAGAAAGAGGGCAGCAGTTGGAATTCTGTGTTCTCTGTTCTGCCTCTGTTAACGTCCCTTGAAAATAGCCAGGCAAAATGTAGTAAACCTAAAAACTCTGTGTCAGACTAGAAGAACATGGCAACTGAAAAATTTGCCTTTTCTTTCTCCATGCTATGTAATGAAAACCAGCTTCTGTAGCTAAAAGGTTTATCATCAAGTTCCATTTAAAAAAACCCCATAAAAAGTGAAAAGGATTTTTTTTTATTGTCGTTTTCCATGTTTATGGAAATCTGATACATAATTTTCAGACAAGAATTTCTAAAAAGTGGGTAGAATAAAATGCTTTTGCCCTCTGTACCATATAAAAGTATTTCCAGAATATTTTGTTAAAATCATTCAACTCAGTACGGAACTTCTTCATTCACCTTCTCCATGTTCTTCATCTAATTTATTATTCTGAATATTAATTTAGCCTGCTTATGCCCATTTCTGTTTTTTTTCCCCTCTTTACATAGTGGTCATTTAACTCAAATTTGTAACTGGCATTAAGTCATGGCCACAGTGCTTTATTTTTCTGTGATGTGCGGGTTGTGTGTGGATTTGGAGTGGGATAATTAGTGCTCTGTGACCAAATGTCAAAATCAGTGGGCTAATTTTGAGTCATCTCTGGGAAATCACAAGTGAAACTGCTGGAGGAGTTTGCTGCAGGACTCTGGGTGTTGCTCTTTTTGCTGTCATGGGACAGTGTTGCTTACATCTCAGTAAACCCTTCGCATTTTTAATTTTTTTTTTTAGCTTGGTATTATGTCACCTAGCGTAAATTGTCAGCAGTTTCATCCAGAAAGGCTGTGCATCTGATCAGTGGAAGATGGGCTTCTCAAAAGAGCTGACCAGCTCTTTTTCATCTCTGTTTGATGTATGTTGCCACAATAGAAGCAAAGGCACATGGTTGTATTCATAAAATCCTGCCACAGGTCTCTGTGCTAGCAGTAAGAGCAGTGACTGAGAATTGTCTGCTGTCTGAAAACTGGATTAACTCTCTTTATTCAATCAGCATAGGTCACCCAGTTTTGTTATGTGGGTAGCTTCTCTGTGGAGAAATGGATAGAGTGGTCTTAACTGGAACATTGAAGGAATAAAGCCTTTTCCTTTGCTCTTCTCTGTTAACAGTGGTATTTATCAGAGTCTGGTGTTTATCACAGATTTAGTCTTTAGCAGCTGGTAATAAAAACACCTCCTCAGGAAGCACAGTCCGGGTGGTGCACTGCTGCTTAGAAAAAATAATAGAAAATACCTGCCATCTGCCAGAATGCTACTTGCAAAACCCAGTCAAAACATATTTGTATTTGTATATTGAACTCTTTTTTTTTTTTTTTTTTTTCACTTTGACAGAAAAAATCAGTTTGAAAATAGCTTTTGTTTATTTTCCTTTGCTAGTTAATGTTTATTGAACCAGATTGGAATTTAGGCAAGTTCAGATATCTTGTGAGGGAATGACCAAAATCTTCGCACCTGTTGCTGGTTTCTAAAGGCTGTGAGTGTGGAGGAGAACCCTGTGATTCCCAGATAAACACACACCCAGTTGAGCTGATGAATGCTGACTAGTTCAGGTAGACATCCCAGTAAGATCTGTACAGGTGGATAAGAGCAGTTTGTTCCTTCCTTCTCTTTGCTGTTCCATTTGCTTTCCAGACAATTCTTTTCACAAAATGACATTAAATTGGTGAGACTGAAGATCAAATGTGTCCCAATATTCTTCTTCCAGTTGTACTCAACTGTTGCATAAGGAGGAGTGTAAGAACAACATAAGCATCTGCTTAGAGTTCCCAAAGTGCTCTCCCCAGTGAGTTTTGGCTTAGGGGCATTCTTAGATGGTGTCTGTGTAATTGGATGATGCATGTGAGATGCTGAAATGGGGAAGAAGCTCATGTCTTCAGAGACACTCACATTTACTAAATAATTGATTGCCACAAGTTCAGTGCGAGAATGATTGATCAGGAAAAAAAAGACCCATGAGCTAGGCTAGGACATCAGAGAGGTTTGTTCCAAATCTGTTCCAAATGAGTTTGCAAAGATCTGCAAAAGAGCATGGAACATTTGTGAAGTATGGAGAAGGTCTGTGTTTATCATATTAAGAGTGTCCCAGCACTGGAAAAGTAGTAGTCAGTTATGCTGGCTGAGAATTGGAGATAGGTCTTGCAAATGGGAAACTTCACTCTTTAGGGGTTTTCCTTACCTTCTTTTGTACAGTAATTTTATGATTATAAGCTGCACCATTTTGACTAAAATTTTGGTCTGAACCCGGACATGCGGCTTATAATCAGATGCAGCTTATATATGGACAAAGAATGAAAAGTTGCTGTTTTAGGAGGACAGGTGTCTGCTGAGAAAGGCAGTAGCTTCTCTTTGAAATGGAGAATGTAAACCCCCTCCCTCCAAATTATTATAATTTTGGGGCTTTCAGGCAAAAATACGGGAATTAGGAATAACAGTTCTTTACTAGGGAAATTAAAATAGAAATATAGAACTACAAAGAAACAAACCCCAAACCCTGACACA